>RDRW01000306.1:0-516373 GCA_007896445.1 Puccinia hordei
TAGGGTAGAATGGCAAATGTTTCCTCCTAAAAATTTCTTCTAATCCTCAGCGCTTTGCGCTGGGACGAGATGAATCCGTACAAAAAAAAAAAAAAAACCGGGCACGTTCAAGAATTGGTTTGGGGGGCCTAGGGTGTTGTTGTTGTTGTCAGCAGATTGGTCAAAGATTGCCATGGAATGCTTGAGATTGTCTAGGTAGTTGAGAATCCAAACCCCTGATTGTGGGATTGGCACCTTTATTTTCAGTCTCAACAGAAGTGTCAGCTTTCTGCACGCTACTCCACTTGTTGTGGCGTGTACAGTAAGGACTACAGAATTATTTTACACTTAATAGGTGAAATAAGGCAATTTCCAATAAGAACAATTACTTAAGTGTTTTATAACAACACTATGTATAAAAAAAAACAGGTTATAACCCTGCTGCCAAAAACTTCTATTAAGGGATTTAAATCTAGAAGGGCTAACCAGATTGATACACGGTTCTTCCCATCCAATTAAAGGTATTTAATTGATTGGGGGGGAGTTGGTTGAGGAATTTTTAACTAATTAAGATAGTACATAAATAAAGGCCAGTCCTCCTTACTTACAGGACAAGGTGAGCGCCTTTGTAGCTTATAATAAGTTATCTAGTGTGTGTTAAAATTGATGGGGGGAGGATGTCTTCAATTTGGTGAAGAAACCTCCTCCTTAAATATTTTGTATTAATCCCTCTGCAATTTATTGACAGTGGGGATTGGGGCAATGTTTACAGGTGAATATGATCAGCCTGTTTGTGGTAAGAAGTAGAATATGGTGTCATTTTTAATTACAATGATGCCATATTTATTTCACATTAATTAAATTAATTTAATGTCTATTTTTCTTAATTAAACTACATATTATTTAATCACATGTACATGTAACTTCCTTTGAGGTTAGTGCTTGAAAAAGCGCTTGCTCTGGAGAGTAAAACATGTGGGAATTAATTTATAAGTGACAAGTCTATAGCCCCCAATTTGGGGAAGCTCGATGGTGACTTCTGACACGGATCGACGCCGATCCGCGATCCGTGTCATGCAACCTAACGGGCCGATGTCGACCCGTTAGGTTGCATGTATGCAGTGATGTAGAAATGGTGCATGGTTTGTTTGGCTCCAGGAGCCTATTTTTTTTAGTTTTATAGTAGATTATTGCATAATTATTATACTTTACATAAGATTTACCTTTATTTATGTATAATTTTATACTATAAATTACTATGGGTTAATCTTGGATCTTCCAGGATTTTCAAGAAGAAACCTATGCCAATAAATGGTTCTTTATCCATTTATTGCATGTTTGAAAATTAATTTTCCAAAGATTTTCATTAATTAAATTCTAACTTAATTTTAGTAAAAAAGAGATATAATTTAAATAAATGATTTTTATTGAATGTGGTCATGAGTGTAGCTTGAACTCAGGTCCTTATGTTATTAAAGGTTATTACTGAGCCAGTCTCTAACTGTTGGACTATTATACCATTTGATAGAATGATCAGGTCTGATTTCCCTCTGTTCAAACTATAAAAAATAATAATAATAAAAATAAAGAATAATAATAATTATTCAAGATTGCAGTTTCAAGTATTACATGTTACATGATACATGTAATATCTTGGTGGCTGACAAGAATGTCCACCTTATGTCTTTTGTTTCAAAAGAAATTATTAAAACACAAAACACATAACAAAGAATCTACATATAACTTCTAAAGTATAAAGGAAACTTAGAGTATTATTTTAGATCCTGATTCTACAGGTAAATTAAGCTAGGGTGACTCAGCAAAAGCACCCCGTAATTATTACTCCTTCATATCCCTTCACAAGGCCTTCAGGGATTGTATATCACTTGAAGATCTACATGCAACTTAAATATGCTAAGTAGACTATGTAAATAGGTTAATAGAGCTTGGGTATGATGCATGAATAAAGTTTGCATCATCCCACCAGGAAAAACCAGTTGGAACCTCCATGGAGGTGACTTCTCTATATCCCACACTTATCCCACCTATATCTACTATGTATCCTTGGTGTGCACCAATGTTATCTCCATGCCTATCTATTATGTATTACAAATGTATAATGAAAATCAGAGGAGTTTTCAAAAAAAAATCAAAAGATCAATTTGTTTTATAGAAATTTCTGAGGCAAGAAATTCTTTTTTATTACAACCAATGTTTAGTCAATGACAGCTCATAACAAAATCAAAAAAATTATAATTTGTGAAATGGAGACTATAGTTTGAGCTTGGATGGAAAATTATATCCAACCATGGTTTATCTATTGACAGTTCTTGGAAAACATGACCATAGAACTCTGAAATAAGCCAGTTATATTTTAAAAGTGCATACATCACCCCAGGAGATCCACCCCACTGCTAACACCTTGGAAGCTGAATTTCTGATATGCAAAAGCTTCAAAATCCAAAAAACCTCAAGTAGCTTGATCAAGTGAAATTCAGGGTTTCAAAAATATTCTTTACAACATGGCTAACATGAACTCCTTGTGGTTTTCAACTCTGGTAAAATTGTTGCACAGTCATTTAACCACAACTAATATTGTATTTTGTATAAATTTGATATTTTGGGATTAAACCTGGAAATAAAACCAATCTTAATAATCAAATGGAAGGAAACAACATGATTCATTATAAGCCATTTATTGCAAAATTTAAGTTGAAAAATTCAACTTTTCCTGTTGAAAAGGAACAAAATTCTTGTTCCATACCCTTTGTCTATGTTGAAACCTTGCATTGGTAAGAATGATTCTTTTGTACCCATAATCTATTCAATTTGAAGCCAATATGGCATTGGTTTCCCCAATTTTTTTACTTCCTCCATGTTCACAAGTTTCAGAAAAACAGTGATATCATATTCTTTTTCCTTCATCAGATTATTTGTAATTATTGAAATTGCAAGTTGAACAAGAACACAAGCTTGAAAATCTCCTATCAAAAAGAATCTATGGAACGTGGGCCTTGAATTCTGCAAAAAATCAACAAAAGATTATTCCATTAATTTTGGTGCCACATTGCACATTCATAAATATGGTATATAGATTTTTCTAAAATCAAATTGAATGCCCTAGTTGGAATCAGGAAACACTTTCCAGGTGTAGGATCATTTTTATCCCCCACATATATTAATATCAATTTGAGAATCACCATTTTAACCATTTTATATAGACTATATCTTTCATTTCTGTCTCACACATTTCAACCTAACACATAATTTAATTTAGACACAACAAGATGTCAGGTGGGGATCAATTTCTTTTTGATTCTCTCTTCAAATCTTTTAAATATCCACAAAAACAGCTTAAGTCATTTACTTGGAAGCTTCCTGCATGGAAAAGCCCTCTTGGGTATCAAATCTCCTGTATAATTTTGTGTTTTTGTTGAAATATGTATACCATCCTGTTTCTGTGTTACTGCTCTCAATCCTAGATTATCCTTAGATTAGACTTTAGATGATTTTCAAAAACCATGTCAAGTCCTCCGGTAAGTTATGCAAAATTACTGAGAAAGAGCAAGAAATTGAAAATCATGATGATTGGCTTGATGATATATTTCTTACCACATCTCTTACCATTTAATTCTGGAAGCCTTCTGAACTCACCTCCTATCATCACACTCTTTGTTTCCAACTAAGACCCAAGATTACTTATTATCAAAGAATGGTTGACACTGGAACCTGGTTTGCGTCAAAAAGACTCCAGTAAACTGCTGATGAAAAATCAAAGGATTTAAGGATCCTCATTTCCTAGGAAGAGCACCTCAACATAATCTGTATTAAAAGATGTATCACTTTGGGCAAAGGTAAGGTGACATCTTGTAATACCAAGTTACCATTTTTTAACATATATGTGATGTCTATTTTAGAACTGAATGAAAGAACCTGGAACCTTATATCTTCCCTGTATCTATCCCTACAAAGAAGGATCAATTGACAGGTGAAGAAAAAAACAAGGACACCATAGAAATTGTGAAGGCATCAAGAAGGTATACCACTGATCCCTTGATACTTCTAGTACCTTGAAGCAGACTCAAATATTAATTCACTGTTAGCCAGTGACCATTTTTTTCCCCAGCTCTTGTATTTATAGATTACCTTTTCAGCTTCCATCTGTCATTTTATAATATCAACTTTGGTTAGAAATGATGCACATGATTTGAAAAATCTCATTCTTTTTCCATGAATAATCAATAAATTTGGGATTCAAACCAAACAATTTTGCCATATCCTATGATCTTATGTCAAACCCCAATCTTAATTACCCAATTACTCATAAGCCGGCCAGGCTTTTCTGTTGTAGATTAAGCCCGCCGGGCTTAAACAGAAATCTTGATTTTCCTTGTTTTCCTGCGCATACAATATTTTTTTAGTTCATGCATCCTTAAGCCGGCCGGGCTTAATATCAATGAATTTTGAGTTAAAACCACACACTTTTGATGTATTCTATTATTCTATGCAGGACCCAATCATACTTACCTAGTGACGCACGAGCCCACCAGGAATATCTGTTTTAGATTAAGCCCGCCGGGCTTAAAAACACCCCTGTGCTTCCTTGTTGCCCTAAAATCAAAGTCTTTTAGTCCAAGCATTCTTAAGCCAGCTGGGCTTAATATCAATCAATCTGGATTCAAAAAAAAAATTGTCCAGATTCTATGATTTTACATGTTTCCCAAAACTTACTTAATTGGTGAGACATAAAACTGCCAGGCTTTTCTGATTTAGATTAAGCCCGCCGGGCTTACATACTAACTGAGCTTGTCATTTTTGGCCTGACCCTTGATTATTTTTGGTCCAACCATCCTTAAGCCCATGAAGCTCCAGCTCATAATTTTAATTTTATGCTACAGTACAAGTGGCAATGTCAGGTCTTCCAGGAATTTTTCAAGCGATATTTATCAAGGGAAAATAAAGAGGATGTGGACAGGAATTCTGGGTACTAAAACCTGAGTCAGGAGAAAACAAAGAAATACAGTCTGCTAGGTTGCATGGCAGAAAAGTACTCATCCAACAAGAAGGATTGACCTTGAGGAAATGCACATAGATGAACAGATATTTTATTTCTATATAAACATTAGGTTTGAAATTTTCAGCTTGCTACTAGTTCAGAGACAACCTGACTAGAACAATAAATAAAGTAATAATTAATTAATAAAAAATACATATGAAAGAGACATTATTACATAAGTAATAATGTAACATAAATTATAATAAACATAAGAAAAAGATAATATCTTAAAAATATAAACATTATTAAGTAGTAATAATGCTATAAACAAATATAATAAATAAATTAATAATAAAATAAATAATAACTCATGAACCTTTGAGATAAGTGAGAAAATTATTTCTTATCCTGAAAGAGCAAGTAAAATAACCTAGGGTACCTCAGCCAAAGTACCCTAGAAAACTTACTCCTTCTAATAATAAAATTAACTTAAAGAACACTCCTACTAAGCGCTAAAATACCTACTAGGTATGAACATATGTAATATGAGAGTATTCTAATAAGTAGAAGTCCTCACAATACGGGATAATTACTTAAATAAACTATGTAATTATCCTTTAAACACATAAATAAAATATTAAATAACATTTGACATAAATATCACGCTGTTTTATAGTCTTTGTATTATTGTTAACTTATACAAATACATACAGTATAAGTTAAATAATGTCATAACACATGAAAGAAACGAAACAGGGGATAAAGAAAACATCAGAATACTTCAAACAAGTCTAGAAAAAACTTGTACAAATAAAATAAATAACAAGCTTATTTAATCACGGGAAAATAATAAATGTTGACACTTTTCCCATGATGTTTGCTTGTCAAATAATTGAATGGAGAGCTGTAAAAGCGCCCTCCATGTAAGTATGACAAGAAATCTCATTTTACAGAACCTCACATATGAAATAACCAAATTGAACAGCAATAAGATTCTGTACTATAATTTGATTATTTCTTTTTTATTCTATTGATCAAGTGATCAATACATGTTGTACATCAAACTAAGAGCTCTTGAAGAGCCCTCAGATGATGTCTACAGATAACTGACAGACTGTATTAATTATTGACAGCCTGTACATGTAATAATTTGATAAATTACATCATTTATTTCTACTAAGGATAACTCCTTCCTTGTAGTATTCCCACAGCCAAGATACCACTTGGTGTTTTGCCATCAAGGCTCCAGAAAGGCATTCAAGAGGCCCTTTCTTCCTCCTGTATTTTGATTCCCCAGCTTTATCATATTTACAACCAGCATTCCACCAGTCCAGCATACTAGTGTCCTGCCCAGTAAATCAGTCTTCAAGACTTCAAAGCCTCTTTTCCTCAACCCCAACTCTGTCCAGCCATCAAGCCCACCTTTCCAACCGCTTCCAGCTGTCCAGTTTACCTTAAGAAAGCCCCCCCTCCTCCTCTTAAAGCCTACAGTAAGTCTTGTTTCACTAGGAGTTGTGGCCCTTTTGTAGCCACTATTTTACTGGGCACTTAAACACCCCTGCTTGCAGGCCCCAGTGTAAAAGGTTACAAAGTTTCTGTGCATCATCACAAACACCTTTGGAGGGCACCCAAAACACCCCTGCTTGCAGGCCCCTCCCAATTAAATTTATAATCTTTTAATATTAATAAAAAGATTAAAATCCTCTAAAATAATTTATTCCATATTATTTTGAGTCTTGCACCTTGTGTAGCTAGAAGGTTATCAGTCCTTGGCATCACAGAGCGTGACAGAAATTTACAACAACTTTGGGGTAGGAACTAAGCGCCAAGTTTGCATTCCTATCAGCAACGCAAACTCGTCTTCAGCCGCCTTGAGCCATCAGTGTTTATTTGGAGATTTGATCAGTCGTTGCCACGTTTTTGGCGTGTCAACATCCTGTTCAGCGGATGCGTTTTTGCTCCAGTGGCCGTACCGATCCAGGGCTCTGCGCTCACAATTTGACCGGCGAGGTGGTGGGGGTGAAGGTTGTTTTGGCAATGGAGACCGGGGTGGTTCTGGACGCTGTGGCGGTGGAGATGGGGGATTAACGCCTGATGGGCGGGCAGGTGAAGGGAGGGGGAATGGTGAGGGGAAGGGGAGGACCGTTGAAGTGGTGACAGGGAGATGATGGATATATCCATTGATGGGGAATTTGCAGGCGACAGACTTGAGGGTGGATTTTTTGGTGAGCGTCCTTGCAAGTCTGTGTCCGACAGGATTGGAGAAGTGGATTGCGGTGCGTTGCCTGGAGCATGGATGGATGCCGTGAGCCTCCTGTTGAAACGAGGTTGAAGGGGAACATCCAAGAGAGGAAGGTCAGGGGTTGCTGTGCGTGGAACAGCGTCTTGTTGGGTAGTGTTGTCCTTGATAGTAATTGGATCAGCAGGAGTGAGGTCCTTATCACGAGGCGCAACATTGGAAGCAGGCCACAAGATTTCCGCGGTCATTGGTTTGGGCGAGGAGTTCAGTTTTGTGCCGTAAGGGAATGTTGATTCATGGAAAATTACATCATGGGACTTGACGACTACCCGCTTTTTGAGATCCCAGAGAGGGAAACCATTGCCGTCCGAGATGTATGACAGGAGAATTGATGCTCAACCTTTGTTTTCGAGTTTCTTTTGGTTTGCCTCTGGTGCCTTGTATCAAACCAGGCACCCAAATGGGTGGAGAGATTTCAAATCAACATCTGGGGATTGCATGATTGACGCGGGAGAAAGAAAGCCTTGCGGAGTGTTACATGGAAAGGAGTTGTGAGGGTAAGGGCATGCCGTAGGGCGTCTGCCCAGAATGACTTAGGGAGCCTTGCCTGAAGTAATGACAATCTCACCAAGTTACCTATGGTCCGGTTTGTCCTCTTGGCCACCCCATTCAACTCGGGTGAATGTGGCTGACCTGGGTCATGTTTGATTCCAGCCAAATCTAGGTACAAGGTGAAGCAATTAGACATGTACTCCCCGCCATTGTCCGTCCTCAAGGCGAGAACTTTGTGTTGACCGGATTTCTCAAATTGCATGCGAAAAAGTTTGAAACAGGCAAATGAGTCTCTCTTTAATTTCATGGAGAAAACAACAAGAAACTTCGAGCAATCATCTGCAAAAGTAATGAAATATTTTTATCCCTCCCGCAATACTACCTTGTAAGAACCAACATCCAAATGTATGAGTTGGCCGGGTGAGGTGAAGCGGTGAGTGGAAGGAGACTTGAATGCCTTCCGATGCATCTTAGATTGTACGCAAACGTGGCATTGTTGAACTTTGATGTTGTTCATAACTGAGGGAGCGATGTTGTGACGTTTCAGCACGGATTTGAGAGGTTTTAGACCAAGATGAGAAAAACGGTAGTGATAACCGAGGAGAGAGTGATCTATGGATGTGGGAGTTAGGGAAGATGAGGAAAGGGAGCTCACAGGCTCTGCCGGCAGGTAGAAGAGATTTCCTCTCCTGTATCCTCTTCTGACGAGGGTACCGTTGACTCGAGCATTGGCGGCGTTGTAGAAGTCGCAGGAACTTGGGGTGAAAACCACGGTGAGCCCGCCATCACACAGACGGGCAACCAAGAGAAGAGGTTTGTGTAGAGAGGGAACCACAAGAGAGTCGACGGATCGGTTCCCACTGATTGGAAGCCTGGAGCGGCCCTTGTGAGTAGCCTCCACCACGGAATTGTCCGCCAATTGAACTGGAGTTTGGTCCGGTTTGAGGTTTTCAACCCCCAATGTGTCTGGAGTCATAGACATAGAGGAACCCAAGTCTATGTTGGCGTCTCCGGTGGATGGAGAGCCGAACAAGGCGGAAAGAGAGGCCACCGCGTTGCCGGCTTTGACAATCACTTCAGGGTCAGAATAGTCCGACTCTTCCTCGGCACCGTAGTCTAGAGATGACTGCCCTAGAGTAGCAGCCGAAGTCCTACCAGCCCTGGTGACTGGTTTGTTGGAGGAGGAGGTCTTGTCTTGCTGACTAGCCTCCCAGCAAGCCTTTTGAGCGGCTTGATGCTCAGAGATGAGTTTGCGAGTGTTGTTGCACGAGTTCAAGTCATGCAAATTGCTGTTACAGAGAGAACAGCGGTGAGGTTTCTTGGAGGGGTCATTGCAAGGACCCTTTGAGCCGTTTGAGGGGGGATTTGGCTTGGGCGGGTTAGTCTTGGTAGATGAGACAGAAATGATGTCTCCTTGTGTCTCGCGACACACGGACTTGTTTTTCAGAGTGGAGACGTACTTTTCCGTCTTCACATCCTCTTGACTCATCAGGCCCAAGACGCAGCTGATCCAGTTGTGGGGTATGGACCTGAGAATGGCCGCGTTGTGGAAGTCTTCCACAGTGAGCGGTTTCTTGGGGGTGATGAGGGCGTTCAGACGCTTGTAGCAGTTTGCCAGCATGATGAGATAAGAGTGAATGTCGTCCCCTTCCATTTGCGCGTTGAGAAGCTTACGGATCCAGTATATTTGACCGCCCAACAAGGAGTCTTGGTGGGCTTTAGAAAGGTTGTTCCAGATTTTTGCTGCATCGTCTTCATTGGCTAGATGATGAAGATTTGCTTCATCCACAATCTGTACTAGTACCGAACAGACAAGATCATTGTCTTCCTCCCAGGTAGGAGGTCGACGATTAGCGTTGACTGAGATCAGAACGTGGTTGACCTTTGCTGTTTTGAAAACTTGAAGGGAAACCTTCTTCCAATTGAGAAAGTTGGAGTCGGCGCCCGGTGCTTTGAGAATTGGAAGTCTTGCTGTGGAGATTTTTGTGGTAGAGGGAGACTTCAATGATTGAAGGTTGACGCTGGTGTGAGTAGATGAGCTCTCCTTGTTGTTGTTCAACTTTGTTGTTGGAGGGAGAAACAGGGTTGATCCTTATGGAGTCCACGGAAGAGATTCACTCAAAGACAGCCGGTATTTAACGTGCTTGGCTATGCTGTTTGTAGCTGGAAGCTATCTGGGCTCATAACCTGTTGAGCGTGACTGGAGTCCTTCCACGTGCGCTGTCTCAGGTCTACTAACAACACGTTAAATGAATGTGAAATGTGAGATGGGTGAAATACATGTATGTAGCAGACACTGGAAGAATAAGATAGGAAACAACAGTTGACTAGCTTAACAACCATGATTGCTGTGAAATTCAAGCACACTAGCTCTTTGGGCCAAGAAATTTAGCTCATGTATTTCATTTCCTCTATCACAAGTCATCTGCCTACAGTACTATTTGGAGTTTACTGTTCAGAAGCAATTTCCAGTTTCAGCCTTCTCTATCAACAGATACACAACCTTCAAAGATTGGATAATAAGACCACCCCATAAGCACCTTTCTTAAATACTCCCATCATCCTCCAGACAAACCACCAATTGTCAAACTTGAATTACATCTTATTTAGGATACTAAATTGGGTACCATATCCCATATATACCAGGCAAGAGATTGGGTTCAATTTCTTACGGAAGCTGTTTTATCATTTGAAGTCATGGTTAATATTACAGGCCAGCTGAGCTTGGAGGCCATGATTTGAAATAGAGGATATTGTTTGTCCATTGTAACTATTTCCACCAAGTTGATGAATCATGGAATTTAATCTCTCAATTTTGCATGGAACAGAGAAACCGCCATTAAGCAGTCCCTGATTCCTTAGTAATTTGGAATACCCATAGAATGCACTTGGATAGAGGTACTTCAGTTGTATTTTGGAAAATTCGTGACATTTTACTGAAATTTCCAGCTTCAAATTCCATCAGAATCCATGATTAGAAATCCAAACACGGTTTCAGGTCAAAATTGACCAATTTTAACCATTGAAGAACTAAATATGCAGGTCCTGTGGATGATTAAGTGAATTCCACTCAAATTTAAGCTCTTTTTTCATGGAATTTTCAGGGATCAATATAGAATTACTCCTATTAGCTACGATCAATTCAAAATAACCATATATTTAATTTATTATCCAGGATTTGGAGTTTGTTGAAATAACTGTTACTAAAATCAAGCTGCATCAGTTTTGACCTGACAGTTGTGAATTGCTTCATTTTATCTTCATTCTTCCTCTCACCATCTTTACTACTTGTTGCTTTTTTCCATATCATTCTGTTTAATCCCTGAAATATTTCAAGCAGTGATCATTTGACATCAGATGAAAAGTACATTTGGTCTTCATGCATACACATTTTTTTATAATTTTTTCAACGAGAAGGAAATATTTACACTTGGTTCATGTGCTTGAAATTATTGTGTTTTTACAGCTGAATTCACTTCATTCAATTTTGCTATTGTCATTTGGCCTGTAAGTGATTATTTTTTAAAACAGCTCTGGAATTCCTATCCCTGAATGTTATATTGATCAGAGTTAGTCAAATTTGAGGCTATAAGAAACCCTGAATTCTGGACTTAAATTTTTAGATCTACTTGCCTCATTTGAAGTATCTATTGTTTGATATTTCTTTGATCATAAGATATTATCATGAAACATATCTTACAAAAAAATTATCTTATGAAATTTCTTTCATGAGAAATTCTTATACCTTTATAGTATAATTAGGTTTGAATAAATCCAAAATCAAATTGTTATTACACCCTATGAAATTCATTAGAATTTTTTTTTAATTCAAATTTGGGCTAAGTTGTTAGCAAATCTCAACCCAGAATCACAAAGGATAATTTGACTAGAATTTATGACTTTCCATGTTTCCTCTTGGATTTTAAGTTTAGAATCAGCAGGTATGATACATTTTTCTCATATCTTTTTTAGTTAACAATTTCGCATTCTTATCAATCTATATTTGGAATAAAACCAATCAGTATTAGAAATTTAAAAGAAGAAATATAATAGAGGTTCAAATATTCCCCAATTGGCTTTTAAAACCAGGCAATTATACAATTTTATTTTTTTATCCAGTGGGTTTTGATAGGGTGTAGTGAAATTACTAGCATGTTTTGTAAATGGTGGATTGTTTTGGAACAAGTCAATTACAGAATGGTGGATTTGGACATATTTGATACCCCCTATTCAACCATATTTCACATGCCTTGAATCCTGAGTAAGTGTAAGGTTCCTTCTGAAAGCATCTTGAAATTAGAACATGTAGTTAAATTTTGAATAAACATATTTTATCAATAGTCCTTTCATATTGGGGATTCACAGAGATGGTCAGAATAAGTTAGTATCTACTCTCTATTTTATTTTTCCTAGCAGCTGAATGAATACTGCTCTCCACCCCAAATTTATGTACATAATTAAATACTTATTTTTCACTCTTCAAAATATTTTTGCGGGTTGTGTTTCCTGTTTTCCTGGGTGAGACTGCCTGAATTTTATTATCATCAGTGAATATACAAAAATTTCCCGGTTGAGCAGATCAGATATCATATCTGATTTACATGATACCCGAAGCATAATAAAAAGATAATAAATATAACAAGCCCATATTTACTCATCAATAAAGCCAAATTCCATGAGGACTGTTTTTATTGTTGAATAAAATTCATGCTCATGAAAGATCACAATAATTCCTGGAAGGTGTAAGTGATTGGTACCCTCATGTCAAAATTACACGTTCAGGATTCTCCCAGATATACCAATTTGAATTCACTGATCCTCACCAAAAATAATTCAAACTCTATAAATGAGGACTGTTTTCATTGCTGACTGAAACCTACCCTCATGAATGATAATATAATTTCTGGATGGTTGAATTAATATAATTATGTCAAAATTACACATCATCAAGATTCTCCCAGATATATTAACTGATAATCATTGAGATAATTCAAAATCTATACTAAAAAGTATGCACATATGCCAAGGGTTCTAGAAAAGTGACAATGGAACAGCAATCAAAAAGAAGTGTATATTATCATTGAAATTCTTATTTGGAAGTGTTACAAATAACCTGAATCACATAGTATGTTATTAGGATGCATTTTGAATTCATTTATCTGTAAGAGAAATTTTGTGTTTATTTGTTTGATCCATTCATATAATGGATAAATATGAAGTGTTTCATCTGGAATTGTTATTTCATGAAGTTCATTGGGGATTGACTTACGATTTGAAAAATCATTAATTAAATATATGGAAATACTCCAACTTTGGGGCAGTCATGTGAAAAAAAAGATACCTCATTGATACATTCTGTTGAAGTGGGGGATACAGTCTAGATACAGTGTTGATATGTTGAGGATGGGTAAGAGATAAGTGAAGGCACCTCCATAGAGGTGCCAAATTTTTTTTCCTGGTGATCATTTCTATAGTTACATATACATGGCACCTGTAATAAAAGCCATAACCAACGCCATGGCCATACTGTTCCTACTAAGGCCAACATAGCCAAATTGGTTAGTTGTAAAGGGACTAATAGTTCAAAATGAAGAATGAAACAAAGGTATCAACCTTATTGGGAAGTATAAACCACTTCAGGCATTTTGAAACATGTAACCAAGCCCTACTGTACCCAAACCAGTTATTTGGGTAACTAGGGCTTAGTAGAAGACTAGATTAGGCAGAACAGAGCATCTTCTCTGCTCCCAAGAGCCCAGAATGGATATAAACACAGCCCTTCCTTCCATAAAAATGATACCCCCATCTTCATTTATATTTTTAGCTTACACCCATCTTATGAACCTGCCTTATTGTCAGACTGCTACTAATTCAGAGACAAACTGACCATAGAGAATTATACCAATATACAACTCATATTGTTAGTCTCAAAAGAATGCACACCTTACGTCTTTTGTTTTGAAAGAAATTATTAAAAACAAAACATATAACGCAGAATCTAGATATAACTTCTAAAGTATAAAGAAAACTTAGAATATTGTTTTGGATTCTGAATCTACATGTAAATTAACCTAGGGTAGCTCAGCAAAAGTACCCCTTAATTATTACTCCTTCACATCCCTTCACAAGGCCTTCAAGTTTTTATATGACTTAAAGATCTACATAACCTTAAATATATGCTAGTAGACTATGTAATTAGGGTTAATAGAGTTTGTGTATGATGCATAAATAAGGCTTACATCATAATTTCCATAGTTACATGTACCTGGCACCTGTAATAAAAGCCACAACCAACGCCCCGGCCATACTTTTCCTACTAAGGCCAAGATAGCCCAATTGGTTGGTTTTAAATAGACTACTGGTCCAAAAGGAAGGAAGACACAAATGTATCCACCTTACTGGGAACATTAAACCACATTGGGCTTTTTGAAACATGTAACTAAGCCCTACCGTAACCAAACCAGTTATACAGATAACTAGGGCTTAGTAGAAGACTAGACCAGGCAAAACAGAGCTTCTTCTTTGCCCCCAAGGGCCCAGAATGGATATATAAACAGCCCTTCCTTCCCACTAAATGATATCCCCATCTTCACTTACATTTACCAGCTTTTACCCACCATATCAACCAGCCTTATAGCCTGTTATATAGTCAGTTTTTGCTTGTTTTATACTTGAAGTTCATTCAACAACCCTTTAACCTTTCTCAGCACTCAACAACCACCTGTTACTCAACCTTGTGAGCGCTTCTGGACCACCTACAACTCCCTGAAGAACCCCTGACAGGAAATAGAAGCAGTAAGTCTATTTCCTCCATTCCTTCAGCAGTTATTGTCTAGGTGTACTCCTTGTTCAAAGGACTAGACTTTCTGGTACCCAAAATACCCCCTGTTAACTCAGGTCCTGAATATTTTAGAGGGCACAGTAAATACCCCTGTAAACTCAGGCCCCTCTGTTAATAAAAACTTTATAGTTTGTTTTTATATCCTTTCACCTTTTTTTACCCACCTTTCACTGCAAAACCTGCAGCTGTTTTTACCTTGCACCCTGTGTAGCTAGAAGAATCCAGTTCTTGGCATCACAGAGGCTGACACTTATATCCTGTTATATAGTGTAGTTGTTGCTTGTTTTATACCTGAAGTTCATCCAACAACCTTTCACCTTCCTCAGCACTCATCAAAAACCTGTTACCCATTTATTTGAGTGCCTCAAGACCATTCATACTCCTCCTGAAGTTATCTTTCCTGGAAATAAACTAGTGAGTCTTATTTCTTTATATACTTCAGTAGTATACTACTGTCTGGGCATACTCTTTTACCAAAAAGACCAGAACCTTGGAGGACACAATAAACCACCCCTGTAACTCAGGCCCCTCCCTTAATAAAAACTTGATTGTTTTTATTAAAACCTTTTCTTTTAAACCCACCATTACCCATTTCCCCTTGACACATGCCCTTGTGTCACCACCTGTTTTTTGCTTGCACCCAGTGTAGCTAGAAAGATTCAAGTCTTTGGCATCACTGAGGCTGACAAAATATCTTCCAATTTCCCTTTCTACATCTTTCCTCTTCATCTTCAGCCAGCTCAGTGCAATCTTCCCGTGGCGAGAAAGCACTAAAGACTTCTATTATTTATCTTTTCTGATTTGCTAATTATTCTTTATTTCTAGTCCTCTCATCTCAATCCTAGTTTTCTTGTCCTTGTTGTTTACTCTTCATTTCTTTATATTAAATTGATAACTGGGTGATTATTTCAAATCTCTTTCTTTGTCTTATTGTTTTCCTGTTTCTGATATCTTTTTGTCTCAGTCGGGTTTTTGGTTTAGCAATTCTAATCTCTAGAGTTAAACAGAATTAACAGTCAAATCACGACTTTGACTGGCGTTCCACGACCAATTTTAATCCTCACACCTCTACCAAATCTAAACCAAACCAGGCCATTGGTAGTACAAAGGAAAACATGGACAACTTTGAGGCATTTGTGCTAAAAACTGCCATTCATGAGGGAATTCCCATACTTACTCTGGAAAACTACTCCTCTTGGCATCGTAGCGTGATCAATTAACTCGACCTATTGGAGATTAAGGACATATTCATCTCGAATGAGGGAAAACTTACCAATGGACAAGAAAAACACATTTGAGTCATTCTTTCTGCAAAGATGAACTCCACTGTTCAATCAAATGTGTTGAATTACTCCAATGCCGAAGACACTCTTTTGATCTGGAAGGCCATCACCAAATACTTTGCCTCTACTCATTCGGCCAATCAATTGCGAGTCTGGAACCATTTCTCCTATCTCACCTTTGACGACTCCAATATCTTTGGATTCATCACTAAAATCAAATCAGCCATGGAGCAACTTCATGAAGTTGGATATACCAGTGATGTGGACATGATTGCCTGTGAAATTCTCAAGAAACTCCCTAAGACTCCCAACTATAACCAGCTTGCAACTGCCATTACTCACTCTGGTCAGCCAATGACTCCTGAGCTGGTCTTAGACCATCTTTGACTGTACGCCAATTGACAAGCTTTGAATGCCATGGCCAATCGGGTTTCTTTGCAACAAGTTGCTCTTTTTACGGATGCCAACTCTAAGAGATGCAGACCCAATGCTCATAATACCTTGGCTCCTCATCCACGGTCCAAATGCTGGATGCTGTACCCTCACCTACACCCCAAACGATTCCAGCGCTCAACAACAATTGTTCTGAGAATAGTCGTGCCAAAAACAGTGTTAGCTCATTTCTCCCTACTCAATCCCACCACATTTCACACTTTGTGCTTGACTCTGGTTCCTCTGCTCACATGACCTCCAACCGCAAACTGTTTTTTATATTCAGCAACAAAGAAGAGGGAATTGTCCGCACAAGCTCAGGGAATGAATCACTGCAAATACGGGGAAGCGGTTCAATTAAACTGACTAGCGAGTCTGGGGATCTAATTCTTCACAAGGTTCTTTTTGTTCCCAATCTGGTTGTCAATCTTCTCTTGGTAAGATGCCTTGTGATGGACGGAATCCATGTTTCTTTTCAACAAGATTGTTTTTCTATCACTACTCCAATCTACCCACTCTTGAGTTTAACAACATGCCTCATCAAAGCTTATTGACAGAAAGCAAAAGTCTCCACAAGTCACTCGGACATGTGAGCTATCAATGACTGCGTCAACGCTTGGGAATTCCCTTAAATAACATCTCTACCTGCAAAGCTTGTGCTGTATCAAAAGTTACTTGTGCTTAATTTCACACTTGCCACTCACGTGCCTCCAAACCCTTTGAGGAGGTTCATCTGGACCTTGTAGGCCCAATTTTACCCATCTCTAGAGAAGGGCATAAATACTTTATCACAATTGTTGACAGTTGTACATGCCATGTCTCTGTGATTCCTATCAGACATAAGAGCAATGTGGCCAGTACTCTAGCCCTTGCCTTTGGTCTGGAAGCTAAAAAATTTGGTTACTATCCATCAATCATACATTCAGACCGTGGAACCAAATTTGTTAACTCTCATCTCCTTGAATTTTGCAATAAACATTTGTGAACTCAACAGTCAGAGGCACATACTGCTCAGCAGAACAGAATTGCTGAGAGGGTTAATCAAACACTCCTTGAGTCAATTTGTGCTATTCTCAAAGACTATTGACTGAACAAACGGCTATGGTCTGAAATTGTCAAAACAAGTGCGTTAACTCTGAACCAAATCCCAGCACACAGTTTTAAACAATCACAGTATGAGCTCTTCAAGGGACAGTCCATCCCTCTCAACTTCTTCAAACCTATAGTTCAACAACTCTTATATCTCATTCTACCCAAACAAGTCAAATATAAGCTCATGCCCAAAGGTGAACTTGGGTTTCTCATTGGTTTCAATGACAAACTTCTCTCATACAGGATTATAGGCAACACCGGCAAAATCATAGAATCCAAGCACATCACATTTCTCGACTTTCCCCCAATTAAATATCAATTTGATGAGGATTTGGACCTAATCGTTGATTGTGATTCCAATGAAATGTAAGTTGAAGACTCCTCCAATGATCCTGGTGCGTCAAGTGAGGAAAAATCCAAAACATCTGACAAAGACCTCTGAGTGAGTGAAGATCAAGTGACCAAACAGATTGTACTTCAACCCAGAACTCTTCGTGACAGAACCAATAAAGTCAAACCTGTTAAATACTCCTATCTAACGGGTGATCCAACCTCTTTCAAGTTGGCAATGAATCCTGATAAAAAACACAAATGGGCTGCCACAGCAGATGAAGAATTAGACAGTATTGAGCAACACAAAGTTTGGGACGATATGTGGATGGAATCAAATTCTTTCCTGCGGACCGTCTGGATTTTCAAGACCAAACCCTCCACTCTATCTGCTAAGGACAGAAGGAATGCAAGGCTGTGCATCCAAGGATTTCTACAAGTGGAAGGGCAAGACTTCACCAATACCTTTGCTCCCACCGGAAAATTCACCTCTTTACTCATCATCCTAATGTTTGCCATTGATAAAGAACTTCCCATCTGGCAATTTGATGTGAAAAGTGCTGTTCTCTTTGCACAACTTAAAGAAGAACTTTACATCAAGACACCAGAAGGCTCCAAGGGGACGGCTCCTTATCTTTGACTAAAGAAATCACTCTACGGGCTTAAACAGGCCCCTGCCAACTAGTATGAGACTCTGACTGGTTGGTCCAATGACATTGATTTTATACAATCAACAGCAGATCCGTGTCTATTTATTCAGAAAAAAAAACAGGCCTTCATATTCTTTCATGTGGATGACTTCGTTGTAGTTGGTGATGTCAAATCTTTCCAAAAGAAATTCCTAGATTGGCTTCCTGATACCTTACTGGGAATGGATCTCTTGTATGATGAACACTCCGTCTCCCTCTTGCAACAAAAACTAATTGAAATGGGGCTTGAACTGGCTGGAATTCAAGATCGCCGGGTAAAAAAACTCCTTTCAGTTGGTGTGCAACTTGTTGAAGCTTCTCAAAATGACAAGGCAGAATTTGAAAAGTTGAAGTTCAATTTTCAAATGCATACCAGAATCTTGAATTATCTTGCATGCAGAACTAAACCCAATCTGGCTCCCACAGTATCTATACTCTCAAGTTTCAATAATGCACCTGGAATCAGGCACTGGCAGCAAGTCATTCACTGCTGGAAATACTTAGCCAGAACAATAGACACCAAACTAGTTCTACATCCAGATAAATAAGACAACAGCAGGGCTTTGGAACATTTTACCAATGCTACTTGGGCAGACAATCTGGAATCTTGATTGTCTCAAAGTGGATCAATCTGTTTTTGGAAGTCGTGTCCAATTGCATGGAACAGTAAAAAGAAACAAAATATCACTCTGTCCTCAACGGAAGCGGAACTAAACACTTTGTCCAATGGGGTGCAAGAAAATGAGTGGATCAAATATTTGCTTGAAGAACTCTATGACGATAAACCCAATCCAACACAATTCAATGTGTACAACAAGGGGCTAGTGGGCAAAATCAACAATTTTGGCTCAAATTCAAAAACTAAGCACATCAACATAAAACCAAAATGGCTCTGCAAACTCAAAAACAACAAAGAAATCCATGTAAGGCTGATTCCCTCAGAAGAAATGGTTACAGATGCTCTTACCAAAGCTAGCAACGCTGAATTGTTAGAATGTCTTTGCCATCAATGTTTCCTGGCATCAGTCCTTTCTCATGAAGCAGGGGGGGGGGGGGGTGTTGAATGTGCACCTGAAGTGGCCTGATCTAATTCTCTGCGCTCTGCGCTCTCTGCCTTCAACTACGCTCTCAATTCCACCTTCCCATCATCCCTATCTTTTGTTCCTTGTTTTTTTCTTCTCTCTTCTCTCCAAGCTTTATCTCAACTGCTTCATCTCAACTCTCAACATTGTTTGCTCCACTCTCAACATTGCTTGTCTCTCTCCAATCAGCATTGCTCACCTGGCTCATAACGCAACAATCACTCAACATTGCTTGTCTCTCTCCACTTGACATTGCTTGTCTCTCTCCACTTGGCATCACTCAACTGGCATATAACTCAATAATCAATATCTTCCAATTTCCCTTGCTACATCTTTCCTCTTCATCTTCAGCCAACTCAGTGCTATCTTCCCTTGGTGAGAAAGCACTAAAGACTTCTATTACTTATCTTTTTTGATTTGCTCATTATTCTTTATTTCTAGTCCTCTCATCTCAAGCCTAGTTTTCCTGTCCTTGTTGTTTCCTCTTCATTTCTTTATATTAAATTGATAACTGGGTGATTATTTCAAATCTCTTTCTTTGTCTTATTGTTTTCCTGTTTTTGATATCTTTTTGTCTCAGTCTGGTTATTGGTTTAGCAATTCTAATCTCTAGAATTAAACACTTATTTTTCTTTTTAGTCCCTTTATTCTCCCTTCTTCCTTTCTCTTACTTCTCTAAGAAATCTTGTTTTCACACCTCATTTTGGTGTTTGCTTTAAGGTATTTTTCTCCTTTACTTTTTGTATTTTGTTTATTCTTATTTTTCTACATGCTTTAAGTTTCTGAAACTCTCATAGATTTACAGTCTTGAGTCTCAAATCAAAACAACCGGCAAACCAACATGGCAGAAAACAACAACAATGTCAATCACTTGAACATTTCAGTTCTAGATGGCAACAATTACCCTATGTGGAGCTCTCGAATGAAGATTTTTCTTTGAGGGAAGGAGGTATTCCTAGCTTGCACCATGCTGCTTAACAATGAAGAACCCGTTGAAGTCAAAGCAAAATACTTGGAAGCAAACAATGAAGCCATTTCATACATGGTTTCTCAAATGAACAATCAATGCTACAATGAAGTTATTGATTCAAACACCATTGATAGTGCCTTTGCGCTCTGGACAGAAATCTCAGCAAAATACGCTTCAAAATCAGTTATTAACTGTGGATGGGTGTTTATGAAGTGGTCTGCCTTGAATTACTCTGGCAATGTTCAACCGTTTATTGACAAAATGTGAATTGCGCTTCAAACCATCAAAACGGTTGACATCAACATTCCCCCAAGAATCATCTCCTACGTGATTCTGGGAAAGCTTATGAATGCAAAGGAACTCAATCAGATTGTTGAAAAAATTGCTCTCAACAAAGATTCCGTCAAAACACCCTACCTTGTTCTAGACACTCTTCAAACCTTCAAAACTCATCACCTCAGAGACATTAGCAATGCTCCCATCTCAGCTATGGTCACTTCCGCTCCAGTTTTTCCATCAAAAATCATGCATTATTGTGCTAAAAGAATGCAAAATCCATTAAGAACCTCCCATAAAGAACCATTCTGCTTCCAAAAGTATCCACATTTGAAAAACAATTGAGGACAAGACACATCAAAAAAGAATCCAAATGCAAGTCTTGCACATGCATCAGCTCTTGTTGCCTCAGTAAACCAATTAAATAATAGTTCTTAGATTATTGATTCAGCGGCATCACATCACATGATTTGTGACAAAAGTTTCTTTGGCAACTACAAATCAATTCACATTACCATTCAAACAGGCAATCCTACGTTGCCACTGGTTTCTGAAGGCCACGGAAATGCTTTGATCACTGTGGGTGGTCAAAAATTTTGCTTGGAAAATTGCTTATATGTTCCACAAATATCCCAAGAACTCATCTCCTTGGTTAAGCTCCTTTCCACATCACTTACAATTAAACAAAAGGGAAACTCCTTCAAAATCTTGGATGAATCCTCTACTCTTTTTAACGTTTATATCAAGGACAATCTCCTCCATGTCTGGTCATCATCTTCATTTGCACTTGTTTTGATGAAAAAAGATATTGGACCCAAACTTTGGCATCAGCGACTTGGCCATCCGTCAAATGATGTCATGAAAAAGTTGAGACTTCCAATTCCTGCCAGTCCACCATGCAAGACTTGTGTTTGTTCTAAAATGACTTTATTACCCTTTTCAAGTCATTTTTTGCCTGCTCTTTCTCCACTTCAACATCCACATATGGATCTTGTTGGACCCATCTCCCCTGCCTCTGTTTCAGGTTTCAAATACTTTCTCACTGTTGTTGACCAATTCTCATCCTTTAAATTTGTTTGGTTCCTAAAATCAAAATCTGATTCCTTGAATCAGCTCAAACTTTGGTCAACATAATTGAAAACCAGAAAGGCACCACTATCAAAGAATTTATTTTGGACAAAGGTGGTGAATTGATGAATCAAGAATTCTCTGAATTTACAAACTCATGTGGTATCATTCACACATTATCACCACCCTTTACTCCAGAAAATAATGGCATTTTGGAAAGGGCTAATCAAACAATAATCAACAAGGCTTGCTGCATGCTCCTACAATCTGGGCTTCCCAAATCATATTGGGCTGAGGCGGTAAATACTTCTGTCTTTGTATCCAACATGCTTCCCACCGCATCTTGTGCGAATTCCTCTCCCTATGAATTGTGGACTGACTCTCCTGCTGCAAGACTCCAAAAGTGGTTTTCACCTCTTTTGGCTGAATGTAGAGAATTATTGATGGGTGAAAACCCTGCCTCTCTGAAAGCAAAAGACTAACAACACCCCCAGCTAGGCTGGGAGAAGAAGACAGTGGTCTAGTGTAGTTGAATATTTATAGCACAAGTTCCTAGAGTGGATTGGTTGTGAATGTGATATGTATATTGCAAAGTTTCAGTATTTGATAAGTGGCGGAGGGTTAAATTATAGTAATTAATTTTAATCAGATGGGGGGGGGAACTGGTCTGATGATCTGATGTGATGAGATGCCTCTCAGATGGGGAAAGAGGAAGGGAGAGCCCCTCCTTATATAGTAAAATGTGAAGTATTTATGCTGGTGTTCTAGTTACATGAGGGGTTTTAGCTGGTGTGCTTTTACAAATTACATTTTTTGGCTGGCATTCTGTGCAGAATACAGCTGCATACAGGGTGGCAGTGTAGTAATGAGAAAATTTAGCTAGTGATCTAGTTACAAGTATGGCTTGCACAGCCTTCTGGTTGCTATGTATTTATATCAAGTGACCTGCACAGCTTTCTGTATTGCTGTGTAGTCTGCTTGAGTGGCTTGCACTGCCCCAATGGTTACTATGTAGCAGGCAGTATGTGGCTTGTGGTTGCTACACAGCCTCATTTATACATAAATACAGTTGTGACTTAGATATATACCCTTTATACAGTACACATAGTGTAACTGTGTATGTAAACTAAAATGACTGGGGTGAAAAAAGATAGTGGGGTGTTGTAAAATATATATGTAAAAAAAAACTTTAAATTTTCCCTCCAGAACAGAAATGTCTACCACACCGTTCCCTTTTCTTGTCTAAAGCCTTTTGGATGTGCGGATTCTACTTTGGTTTGAAAAGCTCATTGAACTTGGAAGTTTGGACAAACGGGTGAAAAAGGTGTCTTTGTTGGATACAAAAATGATGGGGCAACATTCAGAATCATCAACTTAGACAATCACTAACTCATGTTGACTTGTCACGCTTGTTTCAGTGAGTTGCAATTTCCATCTCTATCTCAATCTGCTCCCACCATTCAAAAAATTGAGGAATTGGATTTTGACAATGACCCATATTTTGACTGCATTGCTCCAGCGCCTGAAGGGACTGTGCCACATATGGATCATAACAATGATTCCTCTGGAAACATTGCTGCTCCACTAGACTCACCTTCTTCTCCAACAATGCCCTCCACTGAACAACATCCTCCCAAGGAGATTGTGAGTGATATCTCTTCTGCAAATATCATCTCTCATTAATGTAGGCCACGAGCCTATGTAATGTCGTCTGTTGATTCTGTATCATCCCATTATCATCAGGTTGTGAACCTCCCCAGCTTGCTTGAATGGAAGGCTGCCGTTCTGAAAGAACTGCAAGCCATGGAAGACATGGAAGCTTGGTCCATTGTTGATCTAGCTCCCAACATCAAAACCGTTGGCACCACATGCGTTTTTTGTGTCAAGCAAACATCAAGCGGTTCTTCTGAGTTCAAAGCAAGGCTTTGTGCCCAGGGTTTCTTGCAGCTACATGGGGTTGACTAAAATAAGACATTTGCTCCAACAGAACGCTTGAATTCTCTTCAAACCCTTATCTCTCATGCTGCTGCAAATAATTTGAAATTTGAGCAGTTGGATGTCAGAACGGCTTTCTTGAATGCATTGCTTCAAGAAGATGTTCACTTATCCATTCCTCAAGGCATTCAAGTTGATTGAAGACAATTTTGTTTGAAACTTCACAAAGCTATCTATGGCTTAAAACAAGCGCCTCTGTCTTGGTATAATTGTTTTTCTCAGTGGCTTGTGGGTATTGGGTTCATCATCTCAGCATGTGACCCCTGTGTTTTCTATTGTTCTCTTCCTTCACCAACCTGGCTCTTTGTGCACACAAACAATATTGCGGTGTTTGGATCAGATATCTTGATGTTTAAATCTCAAATCAACAAAGAGTTTGACATGAAAGATTTGGGCACCTCTATCTTTTACTTGGTATCAAAATCCTTCACCAACCAGATGCCATCATACTATCTCAATGGCACAGTGTAGATTCTTTGCTGGAATTATATAACATGCATTTGTTTCAATCAGTTGCCATGCCTCTGGTTCCCAACCAGCAACTCAATAAGCCCACCATTGCCAAAATCAACTGTTTCAATGCGCTTGGTGTGAACTTCAGGAGCGCTGTTTGGGCTCTCAGTTACTTGAGCACTGCAACTCAACCCAACATTGCTTTTGCAGTCAGTCACTTGTCTCAATTTCTTGAGAAGCCTGGGATCCAGCAATGGGAGTCCTTCACTCATGTCTTAAGGTACCTTAGCCGTACCATTGATTAAGGCCTTGTGTATCCGCAAGCCGTCAAACCTTCTATTTGAGGTTACACATACGCAGATTGGGGTAACTGTTTGTTAACCCAACGATCAGTAACCAGTGTTTTTGGCCGGCCAACATTCTCACCTTATTTTCTGGCAAACCAAAAAACAGCCCACCGTCTCTTTGTCAACTTTTGAGGCGGAATACTGAGCTTTGGTTGACTTTGCTTGAGAGCTTCTCTGGCTCAGGCAACTACGTCTTGAAATTGGCTTAACCAGTAATCATGGACCAATCACTGTACATGAAGATGATCAAGGTTGTATTACTGTGGCAAATGGCAACTCTAACAGCAATTCTTTTCATCTCAAGCATGTAGAAACTCAACTTCACTTCATCAGAGAGGTAGTGAAGGACTTGAAGATCAAGTTGCAATATACGGCCACCAACAACATGCTGGCCGACTTCCTGACAAAATCTATTGCTTGACCGGCCCTTCTCCGCTCACTTGCTCAAATAGGACTACTTCTACTAGAGGAAAGAGGGGGTGTTGAATTATCTGTGACACTACCTTCCTCTAGTTGTAACAAGTCAGGCTTTATTAAGTGTGCTAGATAACACTAATCCTCTTTTGGATTATTCTTTGACCACTTCACTCACTCAAGCTTATTACATCATCTGAATTGAATGTCCAATCTCTTCTCTTGCTATCACAACCTTAAATACAAGCCTTTCTCATTCCTAAAACTTCTTTCCCCCAAGGACCTCGTGAATTACATATATTACTCTTACATTAAGATTCATCCTTCACTCTATTCCTCACATCATCAAAATCTTCAACCTAACATCTTCATGTTGTTGACTCCTATCTTTAGCCTTCCACTTATCTTATTGTCAACTTTTTATTCTATTCTTCTTCTACTCACAATATTGACAAATTCCTAAATACCCAGTTCTCTTCAAATCTTTCTCAGTGTCAACTCTCAAACTTCCTCAACAAATCCTGTCCACACATTCCAAACATCACTGTCCTCAAATCATCCCATCATTCAATCATCTCTGTGACTTTGTCAGCTTCCGTCTCTTCAATGGTATGTATACAATACACTATCTTTTCTCTCAATACATAAATGATTAAACTTATTTTTCTTTTTAGTCCCTTTTGTTAGAATTAACAACGCATATTTCAGACATTTAGCAGAAAATGATTGACTTGGGCAGGAGTTGAACCAGCGACCTTAGCAGAAGCTAAGACACTATACTAGAAGTGCTGCCTTTACCAACTAGGCTACCAAGTCATTATCCAATGTGATGATATTGGGAACACTGTGGATCACAATATTCAACACACCCCCTGACCCACAGTGTGAGAAAAAGAGACCCCAAAGTCAACCAATTTCAAGCTAGTCTTTACATTGAGACTATACATATTGCATAATAAGTAGATATTGCATATTGCATAATAGCATTTTGCATATTCCAAAGTTGGAGATAAAGTCCATAATAAATTGCAGTGCATTTGGAGAACAAAGTCCATAATTGCATATTGCATAAGTGCATAGTGTATAGTCTCATGTGTAAATGCATAGTATGCGCAAAGCACATTTCGACTGTTAATTGTGTTAGAATTAACAACACATATTTCAGACATTCAGCAGAAAATGATTGACTTGGGCAGGAGTTGAACCAGCGACCTTAGCAGAAGCTAAGACACTATACTAGAAGTGCTGCCTTTACCAACTAGGCTACCAAGTGATTATCCAATGTGCTGATATTGGGAACACTGTGGATCACAATATTCAACACCTTTATTCTTCCTTCTTCCTTTCTCTTACTTCTCTAAGCAATCTTGTTTTAACATCTCCTCGTTGTGTTTGCTTTAAGGTATTTTTCTCCTTTACTTTTTGTATTTCTTTTATTAGGGGGTATCAAACATGACCAAATCCACCATTATCTAATCAACTGGTTTTGAAAATCCACCATTTTTAAAAACCATGGATATATATATGAAATGGTTCAGAATTCTCAAAAATGAAATTTTGTGGAAAAACCTAATTCACTGGTTTTATTTGTGGATTTGGTCATATTTGACACCCCCTATTATTATTTTTCTACTTTGTTTTCTGATATAAATATATGCTTTAAGTTTCTGAAACTCTCACAGTATCCTCTATTTTTGCTCTTTGACCAGACAAAACTCTGGTACAACTTGCAGATCACTCATTGGTGGAAGCCACTCACAAAGGAATGGCTTGTCTTCCTATTTGTTATGACTCATTATTAGCATACACCATACACATATACTTATATTAGATTTCTCTCTCTCTCTAAAAGGCTCCTCCCTGGGATGCCAGTGACTTTTCTCTGTTCCTCACTCTCTTTGTTTTCCTGTCACCGACATCCCAGGTAAGTCAGGTATTCACTTATATACATGTATTATTCATAATTAGACTATACCATTCTGACTTTTTTTCCTTTTGATTATTGAAATATTACTCTCTTTGTTTTCCTGTCACCAACATCCCAGGCCACCTCACTACAGGGTATGAGCCCTCTTTCTTGCTAGAAAGACGTTGATTTTTTTCAAGAGTCAATTGGACCCGGCTGACCATTTTTCGTCGGCTTCCAACTAAAATATTCACAACAATATCAACATGCCTGATGAACAAAACACACCACACCCTGAGCAATCTGCCTTCAATGCAAGATCCACATCAAAGGGCTGTCATGCTTCTCAACCAATCCTTCCATCTACCGCACGGGATACTGGTGCTCCCCCATCATCTTCAACAATGTCTTCTGGCACGCAAGATATGGAAACTCTCTTTGACAGCGTCAGAGATGATATCAAGCAAATGAAGTCCGTAATCAGACCAAGTGGATCTAGCTTGTCGTCATCATTGCAGACCGGACACACCAAGCAGAAGACACCGGCAATTTTTGTCGATCAGGAAGCATTGGATCATCCTCCACGTAGTGTTAAGACCGCCTCCACACTCCATGTTCCTTCCTTGGGGAATTCACAACCGGCATCTCCTTTGTCCAATTGTTTGAACTTGGACGACCACACCATCAAGCAATTAATAATGTTCAGTAAATTGCAGAAAGCACTTGGCCTTTTGAGTGGATCTCCGGTAAATACGGCTGTGGCTCCACCAACAACCCAACCCAGCCCAAGGGATCTTAGCAACGCGCTCCATAAGTCTTTGGCAATAGTTCTCAAGCTCAAAGTCAGCGGATCTAACTTCCAGACGTGGTTGATCATGCTTTGCCAAGCGCTTTAGAATGTTGTCAATCATTCTTTGCCGCTTGATGACCCTGATCTTATCCTCGAGCACACCAACAATGCACTCCTTAAGACAGCAATACTGGCCACTGTCAACGATAATTTGAAAATCAGCATAGCTGAACAACCTTCTGGCATTGACGGGTTGCAGCTTGTCTCCAACACTTTCATCCTGAAGAGTCGGACAGCACACATGGCAATGTTTAAGGATCTCTTTTTTGATTCAAAGTTCAACCACTTAGATCGCTTGGCTGACCTTGATGCCCACTTTTGCCGTATTGAGAATGTTGCAAAGAATCTCTTTTGATCAGGTTTTTTGCTCACGGAGGAATCTTTCATTGGCATGGCGTTTCACCTCTCCTTGCCGAATTTGGAATCTTTCCCTTTTGTGAACGTAGCGCAACAACTTGATCAGAAAATGGATTGTGGTGACACCGATGTCAAGAACACTGAACTCGTGCACTTGGCCAAGAACAAACTCACTTTGTTTTGCCAAAATTGTCAAGGTGGGCGAGAGAGGAAGGGTGATTGTGGTAGCCGGCAACCAGCCGGTGACACCTCTGGCAACTCAACTACACCAGCAAACACCTCCAAAGGTTCCAACTCCTACACCAACAAGTGGTGCTCCAAGTGTCGCATTTCAAATCACAACACTCAAGATTGCAATAGAACAAATATCCCCTCATCTTCCAATAACCCTTTTTGGTCTGGCCAAACAACAACCTCAGCCTCCTTTCAAGCCGCCACGGCGCCACTGCGTACCAATATGAAAATCAACTCAGCCGTGGCGCCTGGAAAACAAATCAAGGACAGTGAGGTTGATCTCCCGGTACTCTAGTCCATCTCGCTGGAGGATCTCAACCCACAGGTTAGGCAAGAGGAGATTGACGCCTTGTTACAACAAGGGGGGAGGTTATTTGGTCTAGATTTGTGTGCCTCTCATACCTTCACAAATGACTTATTGCTACTTTTTGATGTCATTACACTTCCTCATCCCATTCCTATTTCTGTGGCAACTAACGCTCCCCAATCATTTGTAACAACAGTTGGGAAGATGACCTTGCGTAACTTGACTGGCTCTATCACAATCAACAATGTTTTCTTCAGCCCAAATGCAAATTGTACCCTCCTGTCTGCCAATACCCTGTGTCTTGGGGGAGGGACTATTTCCATCAATGCCAACGGCAATACTTCCATCACTTCCAAATGGTTTTACTCTTCAATCTTTCTCAATCAACAGACGGTGGCAAGTACCGGTATTGTTAAATTTGTCTACTCCTCCTACTGTCATTGTTCCCCCTGCTTGAACGATCACGTCCACTCCCATTCCTACTTCCAACGAAATGAATTTTTTTGATGTCTCTGTGAAAACATCTGATGCGCTGCTTTGGCATTGTTGCTTGGGCCACATTAGCCTGAAACGGATTATCAAAATGTGTGCTCTCGGGAAGACACCGGGTTTACCATTGAAACTGACAAATAAAGATTTTATTTGTGAGGATTGTTTGATCACCAAAAGCAAACGGTTGCGGGGCGCAAGGTCTTGTGACGCAGATACATTTTTACCCATGGACACTATTGTTTTGGACGTGCTTGGGCTGTTTGTTGAAGGTTTCAACGGTGTGAAGTATCTAGTTGTCTTCTGGGACTTGCCAAGCATGTATTCAGAAGTTTTTCTCCTGAAGTCAAAATCTGACGTCTGCCCTAATTTCAAGAGACACATCGAGCGTATGGAACAACTCACGGGAAAGAAGCTCAAGCGTTTTTGAATGGATGGCGGTGGAGAATTCACTTCCAAGGCTTTCTTGGCTTGGTTGTTGGACAAAGGCATCAAACACCAGAATTAAATGCTATACAAGCCAGAACAGAACGGAGCTGCAGAGCGTTTACATAGGACGGTTGGAGAGATTGCCTGTACTTCCCTTCTTGCGTCAGGTCTACCCATGAAATTCTGGGGATTTACATATCTTTGGGGTATTTTACCCATAATAGAATTGTCAACTCTCTCACCAGCAACAAGACACCGCTTGAGGTTATGTTTGGGAAAGCCCCGGCTTTAGATCGACTTAGAGCATTCAGAGAGGTGGCTTTTGTCCACAAGCCGGACATATATTGTAAAGGGAAAATCAACCAGCGTGCTTGGCAATGTAACCTTGTCAGATATGTCCAGGGTGGAAAAGGTTGGATTTTTTGGGTTCCTACCACAAACATGTTTTTTGAGTCTTTGATCACAATTTTCCATATTCTACATTTCCCAAGGTTAATTCTCCTGAACCATCCCCCATGAAGCTAACCAACTTGGCTTCTTTGAACAAACTCCTAAATAATGATGCGACACAGGCTGCTGAATCATCTCCTTCGGTTATTCCACAGCACTTACAAGCTGGTCCTGGCTTGTCTGATGACTTACCAATATGGCGTAGCATTGACAAGTTGCTCAATACGGAGGACGTCCATCCCATGATCTTCAACGGGGCCTTGGTTCTTGGATCCAATGAGGCCAAGAAAACTCTTTTCAATCAACACCCCGATAATACAAGACTAACGATTGCAACCCAAAGTCAACTTATGCCTCAAAATTATCACTGTGCAATAGCCAGGAAGGATGGAAATGAATGGGCCAAAGCAGTCAAGACCAAACTTTCCAACATTTGGAAAATGACGTGTGGCACTTCAAACATGTACCACCCAGGCAAAAGCAAACTGACGCGCGGTGGCTTTTTGATCTCAATCAAAACCAGGATGGCTCCATCAAGAAGTACAAGGCCAGGTACATCATACAAGGATTTAGTCAAGTCTTTGGGCAAGACTATCATGACACGTGGGCCCCGATGGCTACCTTTGCTTCACTGCAAATGTTATTTACGGTGGCAACATCAAACCACTGGGCTATTGAATCCCTCAATATCACCGCGGCCTACATGCATGGTGAGATCAATGAGGATGTTTGGGTGAAAGTGCCGGATGGGATGCATGTGCCGGAACATTGTCGTGGCATGGCATTGAAATTGGATGAAGGGCTGTACAGGACCAAGCAGGGTGGGCGTTGTTTGTGGAAACACTTCGTTCAAGTAATGGAAGGGATTGGTTTTCATGTAAGCTTCTATGATGACTCTTTCTACCACATGCAAGGTGGTGGCAATAAGATCCTTGTCTGGATACATGTTGACAACGGTGTTGTTACGGCTTCCTCATCTGAAGTCATGTCCCATTTTTGTAGTGCTTTGGAGCGTCAATTACGTACTACATGGGATGAAGGCCTGCACACAATTGTTGGAATCAAGGTGGACAGACCATCCCCTTTGAAGATCATACACTCTCACAGCCTTTCCTCACCAGCAAGATCCTTGAAACGTTCACCACCGACGCCACACTACCTTGGTCTACCCCCATTAAGGATACCTCCTCCCTGATATCATCTCAGCAGCATGAGGAAATTATCAATCCCAATGGCTATCTTTCCATTGTGGGATCTCCAAATTACCTGGCCGTGGCCACTTGGCCAGATCTCGCGTTTGCAGTTGGCTTTCTGGGGCGGTTTGCCAAATCTCCATCAAAACAACACTGGGCCGCCATACAACATGTGTTAGGCTACTTGAAAGCGTTTGGTTGTTGTGATCTGGTCATTGAGCCAAGTGGTAATACAGAGATGCTCACATGGGTGGATGCCAATTGGGGTGGCAAATTTGCGTGTTTGGCTCATGGGTCCATCACAACATTATTCGGCTGTCCGGTACTCTGGGCTAGTAAGCGTCAGCCTTCAGTGGCATCATCAGCTTGTCATGCGGAATTCATGGCGCTTGGTTGGGCGGCACGTCACGCGGTATGGTTGAAGGAACTGCTTTTTGATATGACCAACTGTATCATAACACCAAAGCTCATGTGCGACAATGATGCGGCTGTGAAGATATCCAAGGGAAACTCTTCAAACAAATGCACAAGACATTCGGAACACGACTGCTACTACATCAATGAGCAATTACATTGGTATAGGCTTGACATTGAATGGGTGCCCACCGATCAACAACTGGCTGACATTATGACAAAAGCTCTTGGACCTTTGAACTTTGAGAGTATCTTAGCCAGCCTCAAAATGTCTGCTCCTGGGTGAGCAGGCATAAACTATGGCAAGTGCAGGGGGGTCAGTATGCGCTAGCTGCAAGACACATACACCCCCCGTGATTGTTTGTCTTTGCTTCTTGGAAAATTATATATTCCATGTCTTGTTTGATTCAGGATGACGACACTCTCTCTACTTTATTTTTCTGCTATTCAGGATCAACCGGCGGGGTGGCGTAAATTTTTTTTCTTTCTTCTTTTTCTTCATTTTACTTAACATTTATTATCATTATCTTATCTTTATTTTTACTTTTTCATTGTTTTTATTTATTTTATGTTTTTTCCTGTTTATTGTTTTTTTTTGGGCTGTCCAAATTTTTGTCCAGTTTGTCAGAGTCTTTTTGAGGGGGTGGCTGTTATGACTCATTATTAGCATACACCATACACATATACTTATATTAGATTTCTCTCTCTCTCTAAAAGCCTCCTCCCTGGGATGCCGGTGAATTTTCTCTTTTCATCACTCTCTTTGTTTTCCTGTCACTGACATCCTAAGTAAGTCAAGTATTCACTTATATACATGTATATATTCATAATTAGACTATACCATTCTGACTTTTTTTCCTTTTGATTATTGAAATATTACTCTCTTTGTTTTCCTGTCACCAACATCCCAGGCCACCTCACTACACTATTAACATCAACAAAACAATTCCCACCCTTGTCATCCCAGCTCTCGTGGAACCACTACTATCAATTGCAAGTCTATGCAATGTGGGACCAACAGTTGTCTTTACTACTACCTCATGCAACATCTACCCAACCAACAAGTTCACCTCCCAAGGCGACTATGTGGGTTGTGGGTACAGGCAAGGCAATCTCTTCTGTTTGCCATCAGAGCCAGTGAGCTCCTCTTATCTATCAACTACTAACCCATCTGTCAAAGTTGAGAGTAGTCTTCTTGGCTATCATTGGCACTTTTCACACCTAGGCCTCAAATCCCTCAAACAACTCTTGAAGATCAGGATCAACATCACACTGAAGAAAACTGTTGGCACCTCCATCCAAGAAGGGCACCAGAGTGGTGGCAGGATGGACATGCAAAATGGACAGCCAAGAAATCAGCTAACTACTTCATGTCTCTAGTGATGTTATGGATTGAGAACAGCAACAATCAATCAAAGATCATTCTTGAAAGTGGCTCTTTGTCACATGTATTCAACGACACTTGTTTTTTTGATCAATTAAAAATGAAATAATTAGATTCCATCAAAATAGATAAAGAAGGAGAAAGAATCCTGATAAAAGTTCAAGGAAGGGTTATCCTAACCTGGGGGAAGCCCACTGTAGTGCTTGAGAACTGGGTATACTTTCCAGAAATTGTAGTCAATCTGACCAGTCCTGGAATGCTTGATTCAAAGGGATGTAGGTTCAATGCAAACGGTGGATGTTTCTCAGTAGTCAAAGACAATATCAGATTTTTTGGTGGAAAAATTGTGAACAACATGTATTCAGTATCAAACCTCGGACACTCACATGAACTCTCAACTCACTTCTTAGAAAAAAGCAATCAAAGTCTCAAGACTATCCACAAAACCTACGGTCATTCCTCATTGTAAAGGATTGAATCATTTATCCCTCATTCTATTTCAAAGGCAGAGAGGGACAATTTTGAGTTCAAAGCTTGCATACTCTCAAAAATTACAAAGGTGTCATTCAAATCTGAATCAAGACCAACATCAAGAGTCTTTGAACGCATTCAAGTGGATTTTATTGGTCCAATCACTCCTGAATCAAGCATCAAGTCACAATTTATACTCACCGTAGTCAACAATTAGTCTGTATATTTAGCCAGATTTCCTCTCACCAAGAAAGACAACACTGCAGAAGTCCTCATCAAGTTGTTAGAAACCAAAAAGAAACAACTTGGATATTTCCCAAAAATGGTATGCTCCAATGGAGGTGGAGAATTTGTGGGAAATAGCTTAGTGAAATATCTGAATGATATTAACATCCAAAGGCTAACTTCAGAACCGTATCATCCCAAAAAAAATTGTAGGCCTGAACATGCAAATCAAACAATCATTGAATCTGTCAGCCACCAAGATATTAAATGTAATTATTTACCATGTAATACTTGCAACTGCAAGCTTGAATAATTATAACTATTCTTATTATCTTTTATTTATTTTGACATTCTTAACAAATCAGAAATTAGACTTAACCATTTCAAAAAATTGTATAATAGTCTATCAGTTATGACCATGCTCAGAAATATGTGAGTTGAACAGAAGGGTCTAAGTTCAAGCAACACTCATTACCATATTCAAGAAAGCTTACTAAAATTATATTTATTTTGACCAAATATAAGTAAATTCAAAAATGCAATACATGGATAAAGAACCATGTATTAGCATAGTTTTTTGCTTGAAAATCCTCCGAAATCCAAGTGTAACACATAGTAATTTGTAGTATAAAACTTGGCATAAATTAATGTATATATTTGTGTAAAGCATATTAAATATGCAATAAAGACTTATAAATTTATTCCCGCCTGATTGGCTCTCCAGGGAAAGTGCTGTCCAAGTATACACCCCAAAGGAATTTTTATGCACATGTAAATAATAGTTGAAATAATTATTTAGTTTAATTAAAGTGAAATAAATATTAAACTGTTTTAGTTAATGTGAAAAAACTATGGCATCATTTTGACTAAAAATGCCAGCACTTTACACCTCTGACCACAAACAGGTTGATCAGATTCACCTGCTAAATTTTCCCAATCCCACAAGGCAATCTTGATTTGGCCATTTCTGTGAGCCTGGGTCTCTAAAGTGACAACAGGACACAAAGTTTGGGGGGCACTACTTGTTGTATTTCAAGGATAAGAGATACAACTAGTAGAGGAAAAGAGGAAAAGAAAAGGGGAAAGTGAATTGATTGATGTTTTACTGTTTGTTTATTTGTTTAGAGTGCTCTTTGAGATGAAATGAGCTCAACCTGGAAAAGTTGGCTAAGCTGTGCCAGAGTTTTTAGAAGTGCAACAGCCTCCTCACACACTAAGGAAACAGTGGAGGGAAAACAGAATTAGTAAATTAATCTGCCCTGATTTTTATACTTTTAGTCAAGGTTCTAAAAGGGTAACCTGTTGCAGAATTGATCTGATTCTCTGATGGGAGGTGGAAGCAACAGGGAAGAGGGAAAAGAAATGGGGAAGAAAGAGAAGGACTACTGTCAGAGAAGCAAGGTTCAAAAAGGGGACTGACTGACAATACTTGAGGTGGTGGGTGAAAGAGGTCTTTTGCTGGTGAGAGTGGTGAGCTGTAACTGGGTTGAATCCTTGGGTTTCTGAGGTTGTGGTTCTGGGTGTCTTGAGGTTGTGTATCCTCCCTGCAATGGAGGATACACCAACTTCCAAAACTTTGCTTATGTAATCTTACATGTAGATGTGGTTGGCTGGCCTTGTTTCACCTGCTCAGCCAGTTGTGGCGTAGAATTATTTATTTAATTACTCTATGAAGGAGTTGAGCAATTACAAATTGTACAGTGAACACTATGGTCAAAATATCACAAGGAAACAGAATTTGAAGTCAAAATTATGATCAAGATTAAGGATAAAAAGACATAATGCTATTGTTCATTATGTATTGGGATAAAAAGGAATAAGGTAAGCTTTAGGTCAGCTGTGATGACTCTAAGGCTGACAATTGCCTTGCTGCTGGTCAATGTAAACTGACGCAAATGCCATGTTGAGTCAAAGGGAATTTGTGTTGGTTTACAATTTGGTTGAAGCAACATCAACCAAGGGGTGTATTGGTGGGATGTGTTGAGATGTTGTCATTTTCTCTCTTCTTTTTCTTTCCTTCTTTTTCTTTCCTTCTTTTTCTCTCTTTATGTGTGCTACACACCTGTCATGTATTTCTCTCATTTCACAGTCATTTCACAGATCTTGTAGAGTACCTGAGGCAGCATCCAACTTGTGGAAGGATTCTTTTCTTCATCCTTCCATTTCTCACTCTCTGCTGTCTCAGGTATGATTTCTCTTATTTATTTCTCTCTTCTATGCTGACGCAATATCATCCTTCCATTTCTCACTCTCTGCTGTCTCAGTCTCTCGCATCAGGATGTCCGGCAATGTAAAGTTTCTATAACATTCACAGGGGGGCCTTGTCACGTCAGACCCCGGAAACTTAATATCTGCAGTTACCAATGCAGCATTGCAAAACAGTTACATTACACACTTGTGCCAATGCAACACCAGTCCAAAACATCTGATGTAAACACAGATCTGGCCATCCAATACAATCATATTGGCAGTGTATTTGCCTAGAGAAATTCATGAGGGAATCAGTTAGTGGAAAGGGTTTTGGAGGGATTGAACTGATATACCTCCTGATTTGTCCTTACCAGAAGCACAGTGCAAGCAAATCATAAACATCTCTCCGCCCAAGCAGTTTGAGTCCATTGTGTTGGTTCGCCTGTTTTGATCCATTTGATAGAGTGTTTTGATGACTTGACAGGGTTTGAGGGCTGATGTTGAATGAGTGGGGCTCAAGGATAAAGTGAGGAATACCACCAGGACTAATGATAAGGTTACAAGGGTAGTTTTAGCTGGATAAGACCTGGATGGGTTTGGTTTATTTGAGTCTGTTGGGGGAGGTTGAAGTTGGAAGGATCAGAATCTGATTTCCGCAATCTATCTTCTGGTTCAATCTGGCCATTTGCTTGGCAGTTCCAGAGGTGTGCGTGGATGGGGGCTGTTAAGACTGGGAGGCTTGTGATGATTCTGCCACCAGGATGGGTGATGAAACCACACTTGACCCCTTTCAATGCTGGTGATCAAGGGTCATGCACCCATTTATCAGACTAATATTGCCCAGAGCCAGGGTATTTGTAGATGGTGGAGTTGATGGGTGGTCCCTGGTTGAATAATGTACCAAGCTTCCCCCTGAAGAATGGATGATTGTGTAAACTGAGGACAGGAGGCACAGGGTGATGATGGTGTTTGAGGTTTGTGGAAGGATAGTATGAATTCATTAGACTGAGAACAAAAAGAGAAGACAGAGATGGGAGAAAAGAAAGAGAAAGAGAAAAACTACATACCTGAGGACATCAGGCACAGGGTGATGATGGTGTTTGAGGTTCATGGAAGGATATTGAAAGCTCTTTTTATGACTGCAACCTCTTGTATTCTAAATACAACAGGTGACATGAGAGTGAAATATGAGAGACATGTAGGAAGCAGAAAATAAAAGAGATAAAAAAAAAGAGAACTCAACACCCCCCCCCCCCCCCCCCCCCTTGCTGACAACATGGAATGAAAGAGAAAAAATAAAAACCAAAAACCAAAAACCAAACAAAAAAAATTTAGGCAGAGAGATGAGGAGATGTACAGAAAGGAGCAGCAAGGAGAAAAAAGTAAGACAAAAAAAAGGAGATGAGTTAATCAACTACACCAAACAATTTCCAATGATGTTCCAATGCCATGTGCCCCAGTGGTTTGGAAAGAATGTCTGCCATCATATCATTGGTTGAGAAATGGAGAAGGATAATTTCAGAATCTTGAACACACTGGTGGATGAAGTGATACCGCCCATGTATGTGCTTTGTTCTGGTGTAGTGTTTGGGGTTTTTGGAAAGGGCTTTGGCCCCTTCATTATCTATTAGAAATAGAGGTTTAATAATTGAGGGGCTAAGAGATTTAATCAGGGGCCAATTTTTTTTTTCTTTTCTTCTTATGTTTTATGCTTTGTTTATAAAACCCAGTTGTACCTACTTACATATAAGTTGTGAAGGTAGCCTATGTAGTTTTTTTCTTCATCTGCTTCTGTTCTCTTCATTCCTCTAACCACAGGTCTGCATCATTTCCCTTCCCAGAAAACCCATCAGGATCTCAGCTGACAGTCTAAGGACACATTAGGTTTTTATCACTTCTCATTATTCCTCCAAATTGTTCTCTTCTTTTCTTTAGTTCTCTATCTTATGAAATACCATCTGCTTCTGTTCTCTTCATCCCTCTCACCACAGGTCCGCGCCAGTTCCCTTCCTAGAAAACCCATCAGGATCTCAGCTTGCAGTCTAAGGACACATTAGGTTTGTGCCAGTTCCCTTCCCAGAAAACCCATCAGGATCTCTTTTATCATCATCCACGTGAAGCGGGACAGCAGTGTTGGGAGGCAGATGAAGGTCATTTAGGAGATTTCAAAGCCAAAGCCCCTCCATGCAGGAGTTGGAGAGGGCTTTGTATTTGGCCTTGGTACTTGATAGAGAAAACATAGCCTGCTTACGGGATTTCCAAGAGATTTCCCATCCCCAAGTCAATATGTCTATGCTGATGTGGACTGATGATCATCACAATTTTCCCCCCAGTCTGAATCCAAGTAGCCGTAACACGTCAAACTACCACTGAGTCAGATTTTAAGATCTTTAGTCAACACAAGGTAGGTTAGGGACTCTGATAGCCGCAGACCAGTGGTTGGAAAATGGGTCTCAAAGATGCTGTGAGAGATGGTTTACAGCATACAAAATATTGGGCCTGGTGCACTGGGAGACCCACAAGGGGGACCCAATGAGTTACGGATACAGTCCTGGAGAGGGAGAATCAGACGGTTGTTGGCGGAATAGTGATTTGAAGTTAGCATCATAGGCAGCACCAATTTTGAATTGCTGACCCGTGGCAGAAAAGATTGATTCAACTACCTCTGGCTGACCAAAAATCACAAGATTGTCAATGTGTGTTGCTAGGGCACTGACAAGCTTGCCGGAGTCAATTTTGAAGTACAGAGTGGGGTTGTAAGATGGTTTCAACAAACCTACATCCAGAAGAGCTTTATGTAGCTTGGTATTCCACTGCCACAGCAATTGATTGAGGCCATACAGTGAACAATTCACCTCTTACACCCAGTCAGGATGTGTGGGGTCTTTGAACCCAGGGGTTTGTGTGGCTGGCAAGAAGACTGAAGATTAAGCAAAGGGTTTCCAATCTGAGAGTGGGAAAGAATACCTTTTTTTAGATTAAACTGTGGACTTGATAGTAGCCCATGATGGCAAATAGGCACACCTTAAGTTTTTGGATGGTAAAATTGGGGAGACTTTTGATTTTGAAGACCCATTTTGATTTAATGATTTTCCATTTAGATAGTTGAGGTACAAGTTTCCAATTCTGCATCCCAAGTAGGTTTGCAAGCTCATTGTAGGCCGCCTCAAGCTGGCAATGCTTATCTGGGGATTTGAGGAGTCATTTCCATGTCTTTGGAGTGTTCATGTATTCCTCAGCAGATGTGGTTTTGGCTCACGTCCCAAATATTTCTGGGGCTTTGGGAGCCCGTGTTGACCAACTTTGAGGAGAAGAAGGCAGAGTGGGAGATCTGAAGGGATCCATCTAAGGGAAATCATCTGATTGAGGCTTTTGAGGCGGTGAAAGCAAAGGCAAAGATCTTGGACAGGGGCGGGAGGCAGAGGGGGGAGAGGCAGTAGTTTAATAATGGAAATATCATATAAACGGGAGGGAGGACTGTTTGCGCCCATTCTTGGAGTTGAGGGCCTGGGAGAATTTCTGGGTGTGTGCATCAAAGCAGTGAGACGTTGATCAAATCTGGATTTCAATGTAACCTCAAGAGGAAGGTCCAGAGATGGAGGAAACTTAGCAGGGGGATTGGGAGGGGGGGAGATGGAAGGAAGCAGTGAGGAGGGAGAGTTAGTATGGTGCGTTTGGGAGGAGATAGGTGCGGTAGTGATAGGTAGAGGATTGTTGAGGGAAACAGGCCATGTGATCTCAACCAAGATTGAAGGGGGGAAGGGGAGACCTTGGTACCGTACGGAAAATCTGCCTAGACAAAGATCATGTCACAAGATTTGAAAACAGATCTCTTTTCCAAATTCCAAAGTCAGAATTCATTTCCGTCAGAGATATACAATAGGAGAAGAGAGGACCGGCCTTTTTGGTCCAATTTCTTTTGGCTTGCTTTGGGAACTTTCTACCATAAAAGGCATCTTGGAGGGTGAAGAGAAGAAAGATCCACTTTTGGGTTGTCCAGCACTGAGTTGGGGAAAAAAAACCAGCTGGAGTATTGCAGGGAAAAGAATTGTAGGAAAAAGTGGTGTCTTGGAGAGCATCTGTCCAGAATGACTTGGGCACTTTTTTGCTGATAAAAGAGGAGCAAATGAGATTGCTGATTGTCCTGTTTGGATGTTTAGCAACACCATTTAGTTCTGGTGAGTGTGGCAGGCCAGGGTTGTGCTTGATGCCCGCAGATGCTCAGTAAGCGGAAAACTCATTTAAAACATATTCTCCGCTGTTATCACATCACAGGGCAAGTTTTTTGCTTGCCAATCTTCTCAAAGAGTGGTAGAAACATTTTAAAACATTGAAAAGACTTGTTTTTAAACTTTATGGGATATACTGCTAGATACTTAGAATAATTGTTTACAAACGTAATAAAATAAGAATTACTCTCACGGGACTTTCCCTCATATGAACCAACATCAGTATGAATGAGTTGACTGGGAGATGTGGCACAATAAGGAGAACCTGATTTGAAGGCCTTCCTTGGAATCTTGGCTTGGACACAAGTTGGGCATTCTTGAAAGGCCATTTTGGTCATCACTGTGGGGCAGATATCACTTATTTTTAATGAGTGTTTAAGGGGCTTAAGGCCAATATGGGAAAATCAATAATGGAAAACAAGTAGAGACCGGTAATTGAAAGTGGAGGGAAGATTGATAGATGAAGAAGAGCTCACAGGCTCTGATGGAAGGTAAAATAGATTTCCCCTTCTGTAACCTTTTTCCATAATTAGACCGCTGATCAAGGTGTCAGCAGCAGTATAGAAATCACACAAGGACTTTGTGAAGACTACATAATGCCTGCATCAAACAACCCTGCCATTGATAGAAGCGGTTTGTGGAGTGATGGAACAGCCAAGGTGGTAAAGAACCTGTCCCCAAAAATTGGAAGGTGAGACAGACCTCCACAATCCACCCATCAACGCGCCCAAAACTGTCTTGTTTAGCCCTGAATATCCTCAAGCTTCCCTTATGATTATTACTGGTAAGTAATGACCCTTTTCTTGAAGATATTCCCCCTTTCCATTCCTGGGATTTAAACCACCCCTGTTCCTACAGGCCCCAGTGTTCCAGGTACCTAAATCCTCTGCATTTTTACGTGTGAGATACCTTAGAGGGATCTAAACCACCCCTGATTTATCAGGCCCCTCTAGTTTTAATTATATTAAATTTATTTATTATAATTGTTACCTTGTTGTCCCTATTTCTTTACATCACAATTCCCCACATTCTTTGGGAATTATACTCTTTTATCCCTTACCCAGAGCTATTAAACTCTTACCTTGTAATTTGCACCATGTTGTGGGAGATCTTATATACTGTTTGTCAGCCTCAGTGATGCCAAAGACTGGAATCTTTCTAGCTACACTAGGTGCAAGTAAAAAACAAGTGGTAACACAAGGGTATGTGTCAAAGGGAAATGGGTAATGGTTGATTTAAAAGAAAAGGTTTAAATAAAAACAATAAAGTTTTTATTAAGGGAGGGGCCTGAGTTACAGGGTTGGTTTATTGTGCCCTCCAAGGTTCTGGTCTTTTTGGTAAAAGAGTATGCCCAGACAGTAGTATACTACTGAAGTATATAAGGAAATAAGACTCACTAGTTTATTTCCAGGAAAGATAACTTCAGGAGGAGTATGACTGGTCTTGAGGCGCTCAAATAACTGGGTAACAGGTTGGTGATGAGTGCTGATAAAGGTGAAAGGTTGTTGGATGAACTTCAAGTATAAAACAAGCAAAAACTGGACTATATAACAGGCTATAAGACTGGTTGATATGGTGGGTAAAAGCTGGTAAATGTAAATGAAGATGGGGATATCATTTCGTGGGAATGAAGGGCTGTTTATATATTCATTCTGGGCTCCTGGGGGCAAAGCAGAAGCTCTGTTTTGCCTGGTCTGTTCTTCTACTAAGCCCTAGTTACCTGTATAACTGGTTTGGTTACGGTAGGGCTTAGTTACATGTTTCAAATGGCCCAAAGTAGTTTAATGTTCCCAGTAAGGTGAGTACTTTTGTGTCTTCCTTCCTTTTGGACCAGTAGTCTATTTACAACCAACCAATTGGGCTATCTTGGCCTTAGTAGGAAAAGTATTGCCGCGGCGTTCGTTGTGGCTTTTATTACAGGTGCCAGGTACATGTAACTATGGAAATGATGATGTAAACCTTATTTATGCATCATACCCGAACTCTATTAACCTTAATTACATAGTCTACTAGCATATATTTAAGGTTATGTAGATTTCTAAGTCATATGAAAAATTGACGGCCTTGTGAAGGGATGTCACGCTCTGTGATGCCAAGGACTGATAACCTTCTAGCTACACAAGGTGCAAGGCTAAAAATAATCTGTAATAAAGTATTTTAGAGGTTTTTAATCTTTTTATTAATATCAAAAGATTATAAATTTAATTGGGAGGGGCCTGCAAGCAGGGGTGTTTTGGGTGCCCTCCAAAGGTGTTCGTGATAATGCACAGGAGCTTTGTAACCTTTTACACTGGGGCCTGCAAGAAGGGGTGTTTGAGTGCCCAGTAAAAATAGTGGCTAAGAAAGGGCCACAACTCCTAGTGAAACAAGACTTACTGTAGGCTTTAAGAGGAGGAGGGGAGGCTTTCTTAAGGTAAACTGGACAGCTGGAAGCGGTTGGAAAGGTGGGCTTGATGGCTGGACAGAGTTGGGGTTGAGGAAAAGAGGCTTTGAAGTCTTGAAGACTGATTTACTGGGCAGGACACTAGTATGCTGGACTGGTGGAATGCTGGTTGTAAATATGATAAAGCTGGGGAATCAAAATACAGGGGGAAGAAAGGGCCTCTTAAATGCCTTTCTGGAGCCCTGATGGCAAAACACCAGGTGTTATTTTGGCTATGGGAACACTACAAGGAAGGAGTTATCCTTAGTAGAAATAAATGATGTAATTTATCAAATTATTACATGTACAGGCTGTCAATAATTTATACAGTCTGTCAATCATCTGTAGACATCATCTGAGGGCGCTTCAAGAGCTCTTAGTTTGATGTACAACATGTATTGATCACTTGATCAATAGAATAAAAAAGAAATAATCAAATTATAGTACAGAATCTTATTTCTGTTTAATTTGGTTATTTCATATGTAAGGTTCTGTACCATGAGAGTTCTTGTCATACTTGCATGGAGGGCGCTTTTACAGCTCTTCATTCAATCATTTTACAAGCAAGAATCATGGGAAAAGTGTCAACATTTATTATTTTCCCGTGATTAAATAAGCTTGTCATTTATTTTAAGTGTACAAGTTCTTTTAGACTTGTTTGCAGTATTCTGATGTTTCCTTTATCCCTTGTTTCGTGTTTTTCATGTGTTATTATATTATTTAACTTATACTGTATGTATTTGTATAAGTTAATAATAATACAAAGACTATAGAACAGCGTGATATTTATGTCAAATGTTATTTAATATTTTATTTATGTGTTTAAAGGATAGTTACATAGTTTATTTAAGTAATTATCCTTTATTTTGAGGACTTCTAATTATTAGAATACTCTCATATTACATATGTTTATACCTAGTAAGTATTTTAGCGCTTAGTAGGAGTATTCTTTAAGTTAATTTTATTATTAGAAGGAGTAAGTTTTCTAGGGTACTTTGGCTGAGGTACCCTAGTTTATTTTACTTGCTCTTTCAGGATAAGAAATAATTTTCTCACTTATCTCAAAGTTTCATGAGTTATTATTTATTTTATTATTAATTTATTTATTATATTTGTTTATAGCATTATTACTACTTAATAATGTTTATATTTTTAAGATATTATCTTTTTCTTATGTTTATTATAATTTATGTTACATTATTACTTATGTAATAATGTCTCTTTCATATGCATTTTTCATTAATTAATTATTACTTTATTTATTGTTCTAGTCAGGTTGTCTCTGAACTAGTAGCAAGCTGACAAAGGATATGAAGGAGTAATAATTACGGGGTACTTTTGCTGAGCTACCCTAGGTTAATTGACATTTAGATTCAGAATCTGAAATAATATTATTAGTTTTATTTATACTTTAGAAGTTATATCTAGATTCTGTGTTATATGTTTTGTTTTAATAATTTCTTTTGAAACAAAAGATGTAAGGTGTGCTTTCTTTTGAGACTAAGAATATAAGTTGTATATTGTTATAATTTCGCTATGGTCAGGGTGTCTCTGAATTAGTAGCAGGCTGACACTGTTGAGATGTACATATCTCTTTCTTGGTGCTTCATCTTCTTTGTCTTTTCATCTTGTTATTCTTTTCTCTTTTTCACTCTTCCATGTCACAATCTGTGACATGTCATGTATTTTAATTTCACTACATAGTCTGGAACAGAAACAGCATTGGAAGGATTCTTTTCTTCATCCTTCCAAAATATCTCATACTGTTCTGTTCCAGGTATGTATTTCACTTTTTCACTTTCTCTTTCTTTCTTTCTTATTGAAATGAATTATCCTTCCAAAAAATCTCACACTGTTCTGTTCCAGTGATTCATCTCAACAGGTTATGAGCACCAGTTGCACCAAATAAACTTTTCTACATCTTGGTAACCCATTGCAAAGAAGGATCCAATTCTATCTTGAATCATGCAATGTCCAAATCTGAACCACTCCACCTCGGTCAATCTACTGGAACCAATACCAACAACCCGGCTGAAATTAAAGCTACCGGAATCATTAAACTTTCCCCTCAAGGGCCAAACTCAAACTACCTTTACTGGGCCTACGTCGTTTGAGTACACCTCAACTCTTTAGGATACACCTACGTCCTTACCTCTAGCAACCCGTTGAGTTGTTCACCCTCTTGGCAACGGTGGGCCCGCTACGCTAACAATAGCTGTATTGTAGTGTAATGTTAGCTTTTGTTGCTACGCTAACACAAAGTTACTGTTAGCGGTTTTTTTTTCAGCTAACGCTACAAAAATTTTGTCAAAAAAAAATAGCGGGTAGCGTAGCGTTAGCAACTTCAAAAAAAAAAAATTAATGCTACAGGAATTACCTGTTAGCTGATTTGTAGCGGTGTTAGCTGGCACAAACGCTACGCTAACTGTTAGCGTAGCGCTCTTGTCAGCTACGCTAACTGTTAGCGTAGCGCTCTTGTCAGCTACGCTAACTGTTAGCGTAGCGCTCTTGTCAGCTACACTAACTGTTAGTGTAGCGCTCTTTTCAGCTATGCTAACTCATAGTGCCCTGTTTGCGGTGAGCTAACTGTTAGCTTAGCACTACACTAACTGGTAGTTTAGTGCTATACTTGCAGGAGTATAGCAATCATGTCTTTTATTGAGGATTTGATGCTATTAAATTAGTATTTCAATGAATCTGATGATTAAAATGAGGTCCCCAGAACGGTGTTGTCCTGAGATCCATCTCACATCAAAGGCATTTCAATACAAATAGATTAGACATCAACATAAGGACATGATCCTAAATTTTGAGGCCAAATGAATTTTATTTTATAGTTAACAGGGGGGGATGGCCAAATGGACAGCTCAGAAAGCCACAGTGGATTGTGTTTCTCATGAGCCAAAAGCCACATGGAAAAACGATTTGTTTTTGAAAAAAAAAAAAAAAGACAAAGAAAAAAAAAAAAAAAAAAAAAAAAAAAAAAAAAAAAAAAAAAAAAAAAAAAGAAAAGAAAAGAAAAGAAAAGAAAAGAAAAGAAAAGAAAAGAAAAGAAAAGAAAAGAAAAGAAAAGAAAAGAAAAGAAAAGAAAAGAAAAAAAACCCCCAAAAGATAGAGATTAAAAATAGAGATTAAAAATAGATGAATCAGAAATAAGCTGTTTTGATTGCTGTAATTGCTCAAGTACAGGAGTTAAAGCAGCATTTTGATTGGTTTACTTGTGCAAGTACAGATTTTTGATTGCTTTACTTGTGCAAGTACAGGAACCTAATTGAGCAGAGTGGACCAGATTTGACCCAAGACAGGGGAATTTATCACTCCCGCTGTGAGAACTCCTTTGGGACGGATGGCAGTTCTGTGAGGGGGAAATAACAATAGACTATTCCAACTAGGTAATACTACTGTTACGGGTGGTTTGAAAGACCTGCCCCTCTGTTATACTACACAGAATTCTTACAACAAAATTTATTTATTGTTGTGGCGTAAGACTTTGTGATAGAGAAAACTATGAGTAGCAATCCCTTTCAGACTTAGATCAGATGTTTGTTTAGCAGAGCAAAGATATGTATGTTCTGGGGTGGATGTTGAATCAATGTGACTATTCAAACTGTATTGCCTTCTTTCTTATCCTTCAGCTAAGAGAGCAATGTGATGATAACACTTTGCTTTAAGAGCACAATAACGGGTCAACACTACTTATTTACCTGTTTTTCTTCTCTGAGGTATGAAAGGGATGCTCAGCGGCAAACTTGATTAAGATCACTATTGGATGCTATGTGTGTTTTGGTGTTGTGCAACTATGAATAGAATTACTTCTCCCAAAACTGGCATGAAAGTGGGATCCAAAACTGGGATCAAACTGGGATGATTTTTCTTCTTGGGGGGAACAACCTCCCCTTTATATAGTAAAATATGAGGCATTTTAGCTGGTGAGTAAAAATATGAGGCATTTTAGCTGGTGAGTCCTAGACAAGCATGTGATGAATCATGTGACTATACATGTGACTCTACGTGTGACTATACATGTGACTCTGCATGTGACTATACATTAAACTTTAACTATGTACTTATAATTTAAACAAAACTGATTTTATCCTGACTGGGTTTTGTCTAAGTGCAGCTGGCCCTGTGGTTGTTCAGAGAGTGACTATGGGTTAAATACCCGGCAGAATCCAATTTGTCCATAAAAAAACCAGTAATATCCCTCCTTCTTGATATAAAACTATGCCTTTATGTACTTTTGATACTTGAACGCATTTAGCACACCACACCGCTATACTATAAGTAACTGCAACATACCTCATCAGTGTCACCCTCATTGGTGAGTAGGATTTGTGATGAGGTTGACACCAATTAGGTATTTTGCACTCACTTTTAATATAGCAGGAGTGATAAATTCCCCTGTCTTGGGTCAAATCTGGTCCACTCTGCTCAATTAGGTTCCTGTACTTGCACAAGTAAAGCAATCAAAAATCTGTACTTGCACAAATAAACCAATCAAAATGCTGCTTTAACTCCTGTACTTGAGCAATTACAGCAATCAAAACAGCTTATTTCTGATTCATCTGTTTTTATTTTTAATCTCTATCTTTAAGTTTTTTTTTTTTTGCTTTTTTCTTTTTTTTTTTTTTTTTTTTTTTTTCTTTTTTTTTTTTTTTTTTTTTTTTTTTTCTTTGTCTTTTTTTTTTTTTTTTCAAAAACAAATCCTTTTTCCATGTGGCTTTTGGCTCATAAAAAACACAATCCACTGTGGATTTCTGAGCTGTCCATTTGGCCATCCCCCCCTGTTAACTATAAAATAAACTTCATTTGGCCTAGAAATTTAGGATCATGTCCTTATGTTGATGTCTAATCTATTTTTATTGAAATGCCTTTGATTTGAAGTGATGGATCTTGGGACAACACCGTTCTGGAGACCTCATTTTAATCATCAGATTTATTGAAATACTAATTTAATAACATCAAGGCCGCACAACAAGACATTTTGTGCAAGGGAAAAACTGTCACCATTCCCACATCCTTTTATTTGCCCAACCACCTCACACCAACTATTGGTAAAATAAACCAATATGTAATCCACCAAAAAGATTCTTTTCTGGAACTAAAATTTTGGTCCTGGTTTGAATTCAAACACAAGAAAGAAGATGGATTTCTCTTCTAAGAGCTTTAATGCAGCAGGATTTTACCTGCTGAAGCCATAAACACAGCTTTTATACAGCAGCCATGTTAACTTGTGAAACTACCAGTTGGCAAGGAAAAAAAACCCGCTATTTGAGCATAGTGTAATGGGAGAAACTTCAGCTAACAGCTAACATCTAGCAGGAAAAATATCAGCTAACAGCTAATATTTAGCGGAAAAAAATCAGCTAACAGCTAACATTTAGCGTAGCATAGCGATGATGCCGCTACGCTACTGAGAACTTCAAAATCTGTTAGTGCCAGAAACATTACGCTACTTGCTAGCGTAGCGGTGAATTTTCCCAGCCAACGCTACAAAAAAATGGCTTGAAAAATTTGTCGCTACGCTAACTGTTAGTGTAGCGGAGTGAAATTTCAGCTAACGCTACAAATTTTCTGGGAAAAAAAACCCCGCTACCCTAACACTTAGCGGTCAAATAGCGTAGCGGCCCACTGTTGCAAATAACTCACCTCAATTAGCTCATCCCAACCACTCACCAAACCAGCTCACTCAGCTTCTCCCCACACAATCAACTCAATCAGCTCCTCCCCACTCAATCAACTCATTCAGCCCCTCCCCAAAACAACTCACCTCATTCAGCTCCCCCCCCCCCCTGTCAGCCACCAAGATATTACATACATTATGTAACACTTGAAACTGCAAGCTGAATAATTAATAATATTTAATTATATCATTATTTATTTTATTTTATTTTTATTTTATTTATTTTACTAGATTTTCTGATTATAACAGAAATTATACTTAACTGTTTCAACAGTTGGTATATATTCTAACAGTTACAAAAAAGCCTACAAATATCTGTTTGATACATAAGGGTCTGTGTTCAAGCAACACTCATGACCACATGTAAAATATAATAATAAATTTAATATAAAATTATATCTATTTTTTATCAAAAATCCAAAGAAATTTAATTAAAGAAAATCCTTGGCAAATTAATTTTCAAACACGCAATAAATGGATAAAGAAAAATTTATTGGTATAGTTTTTGCCTTGAAAATCCTGGAAAATCCCAGCATAACCCATAGTAATATATACTATAAGATTACATATGTATTTAATTACATAACTTATGTAGTATGTATTAAATACATAAGTACATGTGATTTTACATTACTGATCACTCAGGGCAAGCGCTTTTCCAAGCCTTGGTCCCTAGAAAATTTATTCACAAGTATCCCTTAGTGAAATAATTATTGAATGTTGAAATAATTATTTCCCACTAAGCCATTCATTGTGAGATAATTATGGGTTCATTCCACATAGGAATGACACCATTTTTCACATCAGATCACGAACAGGGTGCTCAGTTTCCCCTGGTGATCTTGCCCTGATCACTGCTTCCAAGAAGCTTGTGAAATTATATTTATTTTATTATTTAAGAAGGAGTTTTCTTCACTAAAATGAAGATTACTCCCCATCAATTTTAAACTACATAGATAACTTATTATAACCTACAAAGGCGCTCACCTTCTCCTGTAAGTAAGGAGGACTGGCCTTCATTATATACTATCTTATATTTAAAATTCCTCAACCAAATCCCCCCCCAATCAATTAAATACTTTTAATCTGATTGGAAGAACCGTGTATAAAGTCTGGTTAGCCCTTCTGAGTTATTACTTGTCAACAGAAGTTCTGGTAGCAGGGTAATAACCTGTTATATTACTGTACTTAGTGTTTTTATAACACCTGAGTATTTTTTTTTATTTTTATTTGTTATATTACACTATTAAAGTGTAAGTTATTTCTTTAGTCCTTACTGTACACGCCACAATAAGTGGATTAGAGTACAGAAAGCTGACACCCCCCATATCAGCTCACTCAGCTCCCCAAGAACAGCTCAACTCAGTCAGCTCCTTCCCACCAACTTAGCTCACACAGCTCAAATCCACTAGCTCAGCCCAGTCAGCATCTCTTCACCAACTCAGCTCAGGCAGACGCTCCTCCCAAGACATCCCCATATTAATCAGTCCTCCCTGCCTGATCATGTCACTCAGCTACCCAGCTGTTGCTGTTGGAACTTGGTATGAAACTTGTGCTCAAGGGCGTGCTCCCATATATGCACCACATTATATTTCAATCAACTTGCATCATCATTTACACTTCCAGCATAATTGCCTAGGTTGAGTTCATCCCAGTTAAACTAGGATGCAAACAACCAATTTAAAGTAGGTTAAACTCAACCAATGGAATATAAAACCAAGGGGAGTCCCTTGGATTTATATTTCATCAGTTTATTTCAACCAAGTTTAAATTGGTTGAGTGCATCCCAGTTTAACTGGGATGACTTCATCCTAGGCAATTATTCTGGCAGTGTTGTAACCTAACTCAATATATCTCCTCAAAATCTCTCTATTCACCAACAACTCACAACATCTCATCTCATCAAAAAGAAATCAAGATTGAAAAGACATCAAGATCAAACAACTTGAAAGACTTCCTCATCTCAAGTCTCCCTCAACAAGTTCCAGTGAAGTTTTAACTCAGACCGCCTTTATTAACTTCCAACTTGGTGAGAAATGTAATTTGGCATTCCAGGAATTTTATCTGTTAATCTCTTGCCTTTAATCTTATGCTCACTTCTTTCTATCCTTCATATCAGTACAAGTCACTAGATCTTTAACACCTCTTTATATTCTTACTCCATTTGTTATTGCCAATGGCACTAGGGTCTGTTTTATTTACTTTATCTATCTTTATTTTCTCATTGACTGAATTATATCATCTCCAACCTTTGCATCACTAGGCTCTCTGTCTCTTCTCTCCTATCAGTTGTTTTTTCACAGATACATCATCTGTCTCAGGATTTGTTTTATTCTCAATATATTTTCCTATTCTTTGTTCAGACTGTTTTCTCACATAAATTTTTTCTTCTATTTTTTGGTCTTAAGCTTTCAATAAATCAAATATAGGTTCATTATTCCCCACTCAATCAGCCCAGTCAAGTCCCACTAGCACCTCAAATCATTCAGCTCCCCCCTTCATATCAGCTCACTCAGCTCCCCCAAATAGCTCAATTCTGTGGGAGGAGCTGAAGGAGCTGAGTTGCTTGGGTGGGCTGAATTATCTGAGCTTCTAGGTAGGGAGGGGCTGACTGAGCTGATTGTTCTGAGTCGGCCAGCAGGAGCTGACTGGGCTGATTAGTTTGGGGACAGCTGACTGAGCTGAATTGTTTTATGGCTGAAGAAGTGCTTGAGATTTGGGGAGCTGACTTCTATTTTTTTTTGGCTTTGAGCCAAGCATATGAGTTCTTCAGAGCTGGCACAGCCAGTTCTGTTTGACAATAATGCACGTGTTCACATTTCAAAATACTGTACTGGTACTCAAAAGTAACACAGAAATATCAACCATCAGCTTCACACGTTCAAGAAGTAGTTGTATTTGGAGAAGATTATCCTTGACTCCAACCATCAAGTAACTTGCAAATATATTTTCACTGGTTTGGTGGAAACTCTCTGAAGTTTTTTCCAGTATAGTACTGAGGTCCTTGTCCTACACTTTGGAGATTATTGGGTGGAATTTATGCAATGGCTGCAAGAAATTAGAATCCCCCACAGCTTTCTGTCTCTCTTTGGATTCTTTAGAATAAGATATTTCAAGTGGGATTGGTTTGTAGCGGCTAGCCATCCATGATTTATTTATTTTGTATCCATTGTCTCTCAGGTCTTTCTTCCAGGATTATTACCTACTCCTTGAATTCCAGCAATATTCATTGTCTACTTTCTGTTTCTTTATCACATCTCTTATTGTTTCCTTTTTCTATGTTTCAGTTTCATAATTCACATAAAGTCTCATTATTCCTTTTTGAGTTTGTTTTGTGGTTCTCATTTTTATTGTTTCTCTACTTATTGATTAATTATTGTTGATTACTGTTAAACAAAGACCAGACTAACAGTATAATAAGATCAGAGGATGTAACACATGAATATAGGAGAAGATTGAGAAGAGAAGAAAGGAACAAAGTTAAATTATTTACCACAAGTGTGTAGGAGTAAGTAAAATTGACCACTGCTATGATGAGTATTTTAGAATAGGGCACAGGAAACTGTTAGAAAATAAAGAAGTGTAAGTCATGAGTGTATGATTGAGAGTGTATAAGATTTGTGATTTTCTCACCAAGTTGAGAATGAGGCTGTGAAGTAGTTGTCAAAGGGTTGGAGTTAGGAGAAGTGGTCTGGAAAGAGTAGAGATATGGGAAGAGTAGAAAGGGAAGAAATAGGTGAGGGTAGTCAATCTATCTGGAGTATTGTAGAGAGTTGATGTAGGTTAGGATAGTTGATTGTGGATGAGGAATGATGGGATTATGGATGAGAGTGAAGGAATACAGTGAGGGAATTATAGATGAGAAGATGAGGAGGAAGTTGGGATTGAGTGAGAGTTTGAGACAATAATCAGAAATGAGTTGAGAGGAAAGAAAGGAAGTGAGATAGGATGTGTCACAAGGAATGTCACAGCACTAAGAATTCAACACTTATTTTTAATATTTATGGGGTTTCAGAGGGGTGGGGTGTTACTACAGGGTTATGATATTATATATCATTACATACTAGATATACAGCTCTCACATACTCATACTTCAGATCTTGAAATATATATGTTCCCTTTGGGGGAAGCTTTTATTTCATCTTATATCTCAGGGTAAGATTCTGCACCTCTGGAGTGTCATGCTTTTTGATGGCAAGGACTGTAATTCTTTTAGCTAAACAAGGATCTCAACTGATGAAATGCACTACCAAATCACTGTGCCAACTTTACATTGTGTATAACAGCAACTTGGAATTGTGTGTTTTCAATTCAGTAGCAGTCTTATTTTTTAGGAAGGTAGCTTGAGAAGTGCCTGATAGAAAAGCTAACTGTTAGACATCAGTGAAACAGGATGCTCAAAAAGCTGTGGGGATCAGTTGGTGTGGAGGGCTTGATCCTCAGTTATTAGGGGTAGAGGGCTTTGCCCATTCAAGATGAGTATGATAGTCATGAGCCATTTTTCTTCTATGGGCATCTGGGAATGTAAGAGAGGAAATTTGAGTCAGACATTAAAATGATCTTCAAGTTGCCTTCAAGACCCCTATTTGTCTTCAACTCAACTTTAGCTTGAAGGCAAAAAAACTCAATGGAAGCAGTCATATTCATGATGTATAACCCCAATGGTGCTTATAATAATTATTACATTTTGTTGGCTGAGATCTCCAACCTATTAATTAGTTGGGTGCAGCATCCAAGTTTAGCTGAGATGACCTACACCTAGGCAAATATACTGGTGGTGTGAATGACTTTCCTGGTTAAGATTTTGTAAAGTTTCTGAATAAACTTTGACCCACAAACACTAATTAGAATTTTCCATATAAATATGTAAGTAGCTTGATTATTCTTGATAGAATATTACACATTTGACGTATTTATCTGATTGATAAGCGAAGTTGTTGCGCCTGTGATTGGTGGATATTTAAATCCGAGTGATCGGAGTATCATCTACAGCCGGCGTACATACACACAAGACAAACTCCGCAACTAAAAAACCCCTTTCACTCCTAGATCTCAATCAACCACGCTCTACCACATCATCCACTTTGTATTGCTCAAAATCGACTCAAGACGAAGGAGAAGACAAGGATGACAGCCATGTGGAAGCAGCTAGCCAGTCCTTCGATACTTCGATCCGAGTCCCGTCGATCTACTTCACGGCTGTGTCTGACAGCTTTCCCTGAGTTCGGTCCTCTTCGGTCACATGCCACCGCCCCACCGAGCTCCCTCGACAGTCTCGGCTCATCCTCTCATCTGAACCGTCGATGGACCAAGGATCAAGTCAAGGATGTCTACCACACCCCATTGATGGAACTCGTCTTTCGATCAGTTGCGTCTCATTCCCTTTCATCGTTATCCTAACCTCTCTCCCCCAACGCTAACCCATGTTACCCTCCGCTAGGCTACCACTCATCGTGCCTACCATGACCCAAGCAAAGTCCAACTTTGCACACTTCTCAACATCAAGTAGGTTGCTCCTTCCCCAACAGAAAGCTTCTAGTCCACTCTGCTCATCCCCTTTTAACGCTCTGCGGATTTCTTATCTTAGAACGGGTGGCTGCAGCGAAGATTGCTCGTATTGTGCTCAATCGTCTAGGTACTCGACTGGCCTCCAAGCCTCTAAACTGATTGACATCGAGCCCGTCCTAGCGTTTGTTTTTTTCTTTCTTTCTGTTTTTAAGCAACCACCCCCATTTTTTTTAAAAAAAAAAAACCCCATCTCCAAATCCTTCATTTGTTGATCTAACACGATTCAATTCATGCTTGATCTCACAGTGAAGCTCGGAAAGCTAAAGCTAACGGATCCACCAGATTCTGTATGGGGGCTGCTTGGAGAGATCTGAATGGCAGAAAGAACGGATTCAAAAAAATCTTAGAGATGGTTAGGGAAGTCAGGTGAGTGAAAGATCAGCCGAAGAGATGTACTGGTCGTATCAAGTTTCTGACCTGCGCAAATGGGCTAAACGAACAAAACAAAACAAAAAGGGCAATGGGGATGGAAGTGTGTACGACTTTAGGAATGCTATCGGCCGAACAAGCGGCCCAGCTGAAAGAGGCGGGGCTGACGGCGTACAACCACAACCTCGACACGTCTCGGGAATACTATCCGAAAGTGATCTCGACACGGTCGTACGATGAACGTTTAGAGACGATTTCGAATGTTCGTGAGGCTGGGATCTCGGTCTGTTCGGGTGGGATCATCGGCTTGGGCGAGTCTGATGAGGACCGAATCGCACTGATCTGCCAGATGAGTCAACTTCCCGCCCCCCCTGAAAGCTTCCCCGTCAACGCCCTCGTTCCTATCCCTGGTACTCCTCTTGGTGATAACGAGAGAGTCAGCTTCCATGAAATTTTGCGCACTATCGCTACCGCCCGAATCGTCTTACCAACGTAAGCCCTCCCTCATGTTCCACCAATCTCCCCTCTCTTCCTCCATTCTAAGCATCCCCTCCCCCCCGTTTTCTTCTCGATTACATTTCGTTAGATCGATTGTCAGATTTGCAGCAGGAAGAAACACCTTCAGTGAAGCCGAGCAAGCGATGTGTTTCATGGCCGGAGCGTAAGTTACCAGTCCCGCCCAATACGACAACCCTTTAATGTTGATGCCTTGCTCCATTCTTATTTCTAGAAATGCGATATTCACGGGGGAGAAGATGTTGACAACTCCGACATCTGGGTGGGACGAAGATATATCTATGTTCAGTCGATGGGGAATCACTCCCTTAGGATCTTTTGCCTCTGAAAAAAATCCAGACTCTTCCAGGTCCGAGATCATTGATGACACCCCTGGCTCGAACGATACCAAATCCCCTGCTATCCAAATCACTACTTGAACCAAACACTTCTTGTAACTTGTTTTCTTCCTCCTAGTCTCCTCTAAAAACCTATGAACATCTATCTGCTTGTTTTTTTTTTGTACTTGTGTCCATACCTTTCTCTCTATTGAATATATATATATATATCCACACTACTCACATCCTGTCCCAATAAGATAACAACAAGCAAAGAAACTTATATGTTTCAGGTCATCAGACATTCAAGGGGATCAGATCACTTGATTGATCAGGTTTTGTTGTCTGTTCAATGTGATCTCCAAACAAGAAACAAAAGAAAATAGGCCAACCCAAGCTGTGGGCTGACGACTTCATCCGCCAGAACAACACAACCACTCACCCATAAGTAATGTTTGTTTCTTTTCCATGTTTTTTTTTCATGTATTCTTCTTATTGATTAATTTTTTTTTCTACCATTCTTTTAGATGTCCGACTCAGGAATCATGGATTCCACTGATTTGAAGCTAGAAAAATCTAAAAAAACATGTTTTGGCGGGTGTGGCACCTTTGAGCCAAGCAAAGCTTGTGCCTGACCCGCCCTCACTTGGGTATGTGCCAAGCAGGAGTTTGGCCAGTGCCAAGGAAGCTTACACCAGTGCCAGCTGACTTGAGGCTTGGGAAAAAAACTGCCTAACTTGGCAGGGTGCCTCAGACCCGCCTGATACACCATTCAAGCACTTGCTTGTGTATATTATATATACTTACATCACTGTAAATGAGTCTCTCCTTTTTTTTTGTGTATGAATAATACACATGAATGAACCCCAAAAAAGCTGGCAACTTTTTGCACAAATTTAAAAGCTTCCTGCCACAGCTGGCCAACTTTTGCGGAGCAAAAATGATCCATGTGCGGGGGACCAGGGGGGAAGTTTGGTTGTCTCTGAACTAGTAGCAAGCTGACAGGATCTATCAATAAATATTAGTATTTTACTGCTTTCATTTGAGAAGTATGTTCACAGAGGATCCATCCATCATTAGGTTCAGGAACCAGACTTACGGCTAATTCAACATTAATATCTTCATCCTTTGTGGCATGTTTTCACTCACTCAGAGGTAGAGATTCAACCAGTTTGATGCTGTTTGTTAATCTTGTTCTATTCGTGAAAGGATCTCCCAGTCAGCTTCATTGGATCTGTTGGGTGCAGTATAATCAAACAAAATCAAACATTCTTGGGATCAACTATTTTTCCCTTGATCTGAAAGGCTCTGATAGAACCCAAGTTCTTCAGTCATTCCTATGATTCTTCCTAATTTTCTTGTTAGCCTTATTCTTGAATGAGGATGTTTGGGTAGGATCAGATAGGAAATGCAATTCCTAATTGGATGGAAATAACCGGGTTGCACTTGCAGAGACCATTTGTTGAATGATTCAAAAGGGGAATCCTTGGACTGATGTGATGGAATCTGGTTTAGGCTCAGAGTGTGGACTCTTGCAATTTCACTCCATTATTTTTGATTAAATCTTGAGTCTTCAAGAATGGTCCTCATTGATTCATGAATGGTTCTATTGAAGCGTTCAGTTTTTCCCTTCAAATAACCATATTTTTGTACACATTTTTGCACCACGCCATCACTGGGCCACTACACTACACTAAGCTATGCTACTCTATTTGACCACTAGCTATTAGCCTAGTGTAAGAGGTGTGTCCTCTTAACTATGTTAGAATCCCACCATGCCCAGAAGAGGGCTTATCTTCTTCTTTTCTCTTTTGCTTTCCAGAGTGTGCCATAGCCCATTAGGCCCCCACTCTAGGCCCCTTTTTGTCTCATGTATTTCATCTGTTCCCACATGAAATACAAACCTCACTTAGTTCTGAGCCCTTAGTTGTCAGACCTGCTCCTTTGGAGACTTCTGGTCAGCTGTTCTGAGTCCCTGAGCATTCTGTGCTCTTGACTTTCCCAGCTTTCCTTTTTCCCTCATCAGGCATCTGGCTGCATTTCTTTCAAACTAGATCTCACAGGATAGACAAGCAATGTCCAAGGAATTCTGGAACCAAAAATCTAGATGTGAGAGAAAGGATCTCTCTGTAATTAGTAACAACTAGAGTGGAAGAAGAAATGAATAAATAACAATGGAAGAAAGAGAATGGAGAAACACTTACCTAGATGTGAGAGAGAAAGTATCTATGGCATCTAGGTAAAGTGGAAAAGGCAGACTAAGTACTCAGAGTTTGATTAATTAATCAGGTCTGTGTGACCTTGTGAAACCCAACAAAGGAGGGTGTTTACACCTAGCAGGTTTTTGCTTCACAGAAAAGTTTTAGTTTTAGTGTCAGCCTCAGTGATGCCAAAGACTTGGATCATTCTAGCTACACTGGGTGCAAGCAAAAAAACAGGTGGTAACACAAGGGTATGTGTCAAGGGGAAATGGGTCATGGTTGATTTAAAAGAAAAGGTTTTAATAAAAACAATCAAGTGTATATCAAGGGAGGGGCCTGAGTTACAGGGGTGGTATATTGTGCCCTCCAAAGCTCTGGCCTTTTTGGTAAAAGATTATTCCCATACAGTAGTATAATACTGAAGTATATACGGAAATAATACTGACTAGTTTATTTCCAGGAAAGATGACTTCAGGAAGGGTATTACTGGTCTTGAGGCACTCAAATGACTGGGTAAGAGGTGGGTGATGATTTCTGAGAAAGGTGAAAGGTGGTTTGATGAATTTCAGGTCAGACAGAAACAAGCAAAAAACTGTACTATATGACAGGCTATAAGACTGGTTTACAAGATGGGTATAAGCTGGTAAATGTAAATGAAGATGGGGATATCATTTAGTGGGAAGGAATTTCTGCTTTAATAATCATTCTGGGCCCTTGGGGGCAAAGCAGAAGCTCTTTTTTTCCCAATCTAGTCTTCTACTAAGCCCTAGTTACCTGTATAACTGGGTTGGTTACAGTAGGGCTTGGTTACATGTTACAAAAGGCCTGAAGTGGTTTAAAATGCCCAGTAAGGTTAATACTTTTGTTTCATCCTTCCTTTTGGACCATTATTCCTTTTCCAACCAACCAATTGGGCTATCTTGGCTTAGTAGGACAAGTATGGCCATGGCGTTGGTTGTGGCTTTTATTACAGATGCTGTGTACATGTAACTATAGAAATGATGATGTAAACCTTATTTGTGCATCATACTCAAACTCTATTAACCTTCATTACATATTCTACTAGCATACTTTTGAGGTGATGTAGATCTTTAAGTGATATAAAAATGGTCAATTTGTATGTTGGATGACCAATTTCAATCTCTAAAACTTTAAATCCCCTTGGGTTATCATTGTAATAGCACACATAGGCTCAACAAGGAAACATTAAGGCCGTGTTTGGGAGTGCAATATGACGGGTGTAATATTGTATGCAAAGTTCATGCAATATGCCAATTATTACGCACCGTAATAATAGATATCTTGCCGGCGTAATGATCAGCTGAGACAGGGTTGATTATGACGCTATGTGGAGGCAGTTTCCAAACGTTCAAAGATAATAATAATAAAAAATTGTGATATTACGCCTGCCATATTGCGCTCCCAAACGCGGCCTAATGCTTCAGGTGAAGAGAGAGGAAAAAAGGGAGATGTATATAAAAGGAGGAAATCATTGGGAAAAGGTGGGTGAACTATCTATCCATCACCAAATCTTTAAAAATATATTGCAGAAACCTCTTTAATTGATAAACACAATATGTTTCCAGTGGTATAATACTTTCTGGCTCTTTAGGGACTTTGACTGGCAGCTTAAATGATATTCCAAAATAATTGTGTTTTCTTATTGATTGCAGGAGCTGTCAAAATTTATTGGGAATCTTCATAATCCTTTCTAGGTTGCAAAAGTACACAGATTATTTTGTGTCCACAAAGTGTTAGACAAGCGGTGGGATGTTGCAATTTGAATTCAGGGTTTAGTTTCTGCAGGAAAACCAAGATTGCACCAGCCTGGACCATTGGAAACGGACAATAAAAAATACCATACCATTATTCTTTCTAAAGAACCTAAGATTTGATTGCTAAGAAACCTAAAGCCAAAAACTAAAGAACAAGACAGTAAGAACAAAAGACAATGTTTTAAAGATAACATGTAAAAAGAAAAGAAGCAGACAGCATACCCAATGAGAATAATATGTTCTCTGAATGACAACTTGATAAACAATACCAAGGAAAAGATAAAAGAGAAGCACAGGACTGAAAGATAGACAATATCAGTAAAAAATAAAGATCAGTAAAATATGAGAGAAATAAGGATAAGGGATTGAGTTCACTTCTCACCAAGTTGAGAGTCTGATGAGACATCAGAGATTATGATTCGAAGAGATTTAATTTTTTAGTTATTATGTGAGAGCTTTGGCAAGATCACAATAGTGGATGTTGAGTTTTGGTGACATAGATGAGATGGAGACGTGATAGAGTTGATTTTGATGAAGGTGTTTTGATTAGGTATTGAGAAGTAGAAAAGAATAGGAAAGGAAAGGAAAGGGTGAGAGTATAGAGAAAGGAAAGGAACAGAGATAGGATAGGAGCGGTGAGATGATAGGAGTGGATAGATGATTGGAGTGGATAGATGATTGGAGTTCAGAGAGGATTCAAGCAGAGAGACTCTGATTTTAATGATTGATCAGTTGGTTTTGGATGGGTGGTTTAGGTTTCAAACAATGATAAACAGGAGTATTGAAGTGTTACCAGTGTTGACACTTATTATCTTTAGCTTCCACATGAGTTTCACTTAGATACAGACAAGTTGACATTGAATTTCAACACTTTCCACAATATAACTAAGACCCGGCTTGCTGATTGATAAAATTAGCTGCTTAAAATAGGATGGTTGACATAGGTGTGTACTGCTTATTGGTGGGCCTTGAAGTTCCCACTTATTATGCTTAAATTTAAGTAATTTTTAAATTTCAAGTCCCTATGTGAACAGGCCTAATAGGGGTATCAAATATGACCAAATCCACCATTATCTAATCAACTGGTTTTGAGAATCCACAATTTTTGAAAACCATGGATATCTATGTAAACTGGTTCAGAATTCTCAAAAGTGAAATTTTGTGGAAAACCCTAATTCACTGGGTTTAATTATGGATTTGGTCATATTTGATACCCCCTAATAGCCCGGTTCATATTGCCAACTTCAAACCCATTTGTATCATATTTTATCATAAATTTTGCACAAATGTTTTACCCATCCAGAACAGTGGTTTTAGATGACACTGATCAACCTGAAAAAGTTGGAAATTTTTAAGGCAAGATGTGATAAAATTAGTATTCAAATTCCAATGTGAACCCAGCCCATGGCTATGAGAATGAAAATTTAAACCAAGAAAACTGTCAAACATATATGTTTGCAATTAAAATTCAGCTGATGGGCTCCAAATGAGCCAAGGTATCCTCAACCATGATAAACAACCTTTTCAAACTACCCTTCAGGCGAGGTTTCGCAGGGGCGCCAGGAGACCAACTATTTCAGATTTATTTTTGGAGAATGCCAGCCACCCGTCGCATTTGTAAGGCTTGGGAAACGATTGGAGCCGGCAAACTGCTGCCCCCGCACTTAACACCACACCTTTTGTTGTCATGTACAACTCTCATAAACTGTTCCAAGCCTTCTTCAGCTTGGGAGATTTGGCTTCCCAGTTGAGACGAAAAAAAATACAATTCATAATCACTTTGATGTCACAGGCTATCTAGTAATAAATACCAAAAGTTCCAAATCAACCGCATGGCTCTTAAACAAATTGGCGTGTAGTTCTGGTTTTCAGGATGTTTTGTGATGTTCTTAGCAGCCCCTCGTGATCTTTTTCATCGTTGCGGGAATACGATGCGTGGCTATGTTTTTATTACTTTTCCTTCAGGCTTCCCAGAACACAGGCAATTGATTACCAGGGATAAAGACCCTCTCAACTTTGTCTTCGGTAATGATAGCCATACGAATCGTTCCCCCCGAACTTCCATCTCGAGACATCGCCAAGGCCAATGCTACAAAAGTCGAATGATTCCACAAGAAGAAAAAGCAAGATAAGTCAAGTTGGATCGATAGAGATGGTTGTAAGCACCTTACCGTTCTTGACAAATCCAATGGTCTCCTCTTTCGTCCAACCAGCACGGTAATTGGAATCACAGTATCCGTAAATGTAGGTAGATCCACTTCCGCCGATCGCCCATGGCTGCTGGAAAAGGCCTCCTCCTAGCGGAACTGTTATCGGTCAAGCCAACAGAAATAGGCTTAGCGATTGATTCCCGATTATAAATGTGATACTTCAGACCAATTTACTGTTATAAACTGATCCTTTCTTCGTCTGAGCATCCCATCCAGCTACTATGATCCCTGCCGATAAATTGTCCTTGTTTGCTATTCGCGTTGATGGGCGAGACTTCGGTCAGTTTGGCAAATCCCTGCATTGGATACCAGTCTGGTTTGCCTGTTGTTGGTTTTTTTTTAATAACGAAACTGACTAACAGTAGCAGATTTGCTCGAATATTGTGCCAACTGTGTGGACAGAGGGAGCGTGTCCATGCTGGGCCCTGATTCAATTGGAATTAGGGCGCAGGTCAGTGGATTGTTCAGACGTCGTATAATAATGTGAACAGCTTTGAGATTACTAGATTTTACTGACGTATACATCTGGCAGTAAAGATGAACGTAGTCGGCTACCGCTTGAGTGTCGGCGGCAGAACCAGATCGACAACAGTATACACGATCGTGGATGTGGGTTAACTTGTCAGTGACTCGATTGGCCTGTTAGATCACAACAAAAAATTTCGATTCCCTCTTTCAGTATACATGAAAACTTGATAGTTTGAAAGATGAATCATTGGACTTACAATGTAGCTACCGGAGGTTGTTCGACTGTCAGCTCCAATCACCACTCCGCCTTCAAAGGCGACGGCCATGATCGATGTGCCGAGGTTAAGCTCACCAGACTTGAGCCGGTTGATATCGAGGTCGTGTTCCATCTTTGAGAGCTTGTGAGGTTCGAAGGCTTTGGTCTCTGAGAGGAAGACGTACTTTGGCCAAGTGAAGTCATTTGGATCAGGGCTCCCTTGATATCAGCATCTCACTTAATGCATACCAGGGTCATCTATATGCTTCAGCCGGGGGAATGACGACGGCCAGTCCAGATGACGACAACTGATCCGCTCCGATTCTTCACACGTTGATCTCAGCTTCAGCTTGAAAACATCAGCAACAACATCAACACACACATTTACAACCTCGGCCACATCATCGATTCAAATCGAAATTTGTTCACCATGAAGCTCACTCCAGACGCCGAAAGAATGTACACACAACTCCAGCAGCAATTTCGGGCACCTGGTGCAAAAGATCCTTCGATTGCTCAGCTGCTCCTCAAGCTCAAGGTCCGAATCTACTCTTTCTCACTATATATCTTTTTGTCGATTGGAAAAATCTAATACTTCTTGACGATCTGATGATTCTCTTTATTCAAAAAATAAAACACGAATCTAGCTGTCACTTGCGCAAAGCTCACTGTTGATGCCGTCACTGACTGATAAGAGCGCGATCGATCCCGGATCACTTGCCAAAGCGCGTAAGCTTGATGTTTCTTTGGCCAGAGCTTTTTATTCGCTATCTGGTCTCCGCGGCTGATTCTATGTGTTAATATCATTCAGGTGATATCCTTGAGATCGGAGCCTTCTACTCAGTAAGAACTCAGGATATCCCAGCATTTGAGCGTTACATATCCCAACTAGGGTCATACTATAACGACTACAGGTATTTCGACGCGATCTATAGGGACTTACAATGTTAATCATTAGCGTCTGACTTTCTTTTGATCGAAATCAGTTCACTGTTACCTTCATCGCAGCGGCGCTATCCTCTCGTGGGTCTAGATTTGTTAAGACTCCTTTCTCAGAACAAAATCGCCCAGTTTCACACCGTTTTAGAAGGATTAGTAAAAGAACACGGTCAAAAAAATATCGATATTCGTTTTGAGTGACCCTTCCTCTTCGACCAGGAGATTTCCCACCAGTTCCACTAACTCAAACCTATCATCGTTGCTTTTAATGTCTTGGGCATACACGATTCATAGTTCATACAAATCAATATATTTCTCATCCAGTCAACTTAGAGCGATGGTTGATGGAAGGAAGTTACTCAAAAGTTTGGGGAGCCAGATCACAAATGCCGATGGAAGAGTATCGTTATTTCGTCGACCTACTTGTCGATACGATTCGGTGGGTTTCATTTAGTGCCCACTTGGTTTATAATCTGTAGGCTGATTTTGCCGTTACGCATCTGATGTTTTAGGAACGAGATTGCTTCTTGTCAAGAAAAGGCTTACAGCTCGCTGCCTCTGAACGACGCGGGAACTCTGCTATTTTTCAAGACCCCTGGAGAAGTAATTGAGTTTGCACAACAAGTTGAGTTGATTCCTTACCCGACTGCCACGCTTTTTCCTGTTAACTATGAAGATGTATGAACCTAACTAACTTGCCTCGATTTATTCAGCGAAAGTGGTTGGTTGATCCGCAATTGCAAACCATCAACTTCCCAGCCGAAAACAATGCTACGAAACATGAATTGGCCAAAGAAAAGATCATCGAAACCACTCTGGGTTATGCCAAAGAACTAGAAACTATTGTATGATTATTAACAAACGTAATGCAGACGACTTATAAAACACCGATTACCCCCTTTGAACTTATCAATGCTGATTTCACTAGCACCAAGTCCAATCCTATTTGCCTCGCTGCAAAACGTTTTAGCCCATGCTTAGCCACACAATAATATGATGATGAATATGGCTGATCTGACACATGACAGTAGAGAAAGAAAACATGCAACAGTGTAGACCTGATGCGAAAAAGCCAACTCAACCAAGTACCTTGTGTCTCTGTGGCAAGTAAGAGACCCTTGTCGAGGTGTACAGAAACGACTCGACCACATGGAGACTTATGGTTGATTAGCTGCCTCGCGCGTGAGAATCTCTGGGTTTGGGTGTAAACATACTTTTCTGCCCTAAGAAAAATACTTCTGATAACACCAACAAAGCATGGTTTGGAGCAACCAATCTTGAGTTTCTTGGATTCACCTAGGTCCTACTTGCCTTGATTATCCCAAATACGTTTGCATCACTTTCAAAGGGCTCAAATATTGGGAGCATTGGGACAAGAGAATAAAAAACATTCTCCAGTCCTCAGATATGCAAGAGTGACCGCTTTTGAGCCTGAGTCTCTTATTTGGCAGCAGGAAAAAAACATTGTGGAACTGATAAGGTAATAAAAGTAGAAGAGGCAAAGCAAAAGAAATAGTGAACTATAATATTCTGTCTAATTTTGATGAATTTAATTGTTATAGGTTTTATGATTAGTAATGCACAGCATGTGAATTCTATAAACTAACCTAGCTGCTTGAGTACACTAACCTCCACTAAGGAAAAATTGCAAGGATCATGGAATTATCTATAGCCTATTCTCCTCTATTCTTTGAAATACAACCAGTAGTGTCCCCCATCCTTGTGTCCTGTTGTCACTTTAGAGATCCAGGCTCACACATGGTGCTAGAGATAAGAATGGAAAGTTTAATAAATCTGAAATGATATATATATATGATATAATTCATTTAATTTTGGGATTATTGTGTGAAAAATTTTAAGAAAAGGTAGTAATAATTATATTAAATAAATTTAATATAATTACAACAAGAGGGTCCTGATAAATCAGTGGTGGTTTGGATCCCTCTCAGGTACCTTGCACAAAATGCAGAGGATTTAGGTACCTGGAACACTGGGGCCTGTTTGAACAGGGGTGTTTTAAATCCCAGGGGAAAGGAATCAGGAATATTCTCAATAAAGAAGGGTTACCAGCTCAGAGACATTAACCTGAATATAACAAATAAAATAATAGAATGAGTAAATAAATAAATACAAAGATACATTATTAAACAAGTAAGAAAGGGTAATAAATGAATAATCATAAGATAAAAACAACATAAAAAGTAATATTTAACTGATAAATACATTATTACATGGTAAAATAATGATAAATAAATAATATAAAATAACAATAGGGGGTATCAAATATGACCAAATCCACCATGAAAACCTGTTGATTAGAAATTGCCAAATCCACAATTTCTAATCAACGGGTTTTCAAAACGGGGTAGCTAAAAACCAAACGGATTTTGAAAAAGAAAAACCCTGGTTTTCCATCCAAATCCTTCATTTCCAAAATAACCCATTAAATCACATCTCACATCAGCTCACGCTTCACCGTTCAATCCATTTCCTCTTGTCAAACCAATCAAACATCACACCTCACCTCAACCAATCATGCAACAACCACCCTCTCAACACAAGCAACTATTTCAAGCGGCCAACTCTGCTGCAACAGTATTGATTTTCAACTCAGATAACAATGACTCAGGTCTTGAATATTTCTACCTTTATTGTTGATCAAAACTCCAGAAACAATACCTCAATGCCAGAGGCACCAGTACACAATTCCATCCTCAATATGACCTTTCAATCATTCAAGAACTTCCTCAATCATGCTTCCTCCAGCTTTTTTGAATGTCGTTCCCATGTTTCCTCAATCTTCTTCAACTGATTGAGTCAAATCCAATCTTTCACAACTCCTCTCAGAATCCTCAACAAGACCCATCAATCCAACTCGCTATTGCTATGTGCCATCTTGGATCAAACGGAAACGGTGCTGCTGTTTTCAGACTCAAGAATCTCTTCCAAGTTGGCTATGGAACGATCAACCTTTACACATGTTGGGTGATCAAGATTCTTTATCAAATGCGCTCGCACTTGGTATCATGGCTGACTCAAGAAGAATGTATGGAATCATCTCAGGTCATGCAAGAATTGGTTTGAGCATGCTGTTTTGTTGTATTAATTAAGGGCACACAACTGATTATGAAACCTGACCATTTTTACGAAATGTTTTTTTTTGGTACAGTCTCTGAAACCATCATATTTCTAGCCATGTAAACTGAATTTTGCATCCCACAAAAGCTGAACCACCTTTTTTTTTTTCTTTTCAACACTTTTTTTGGCATTCACAGTCCACCTGGCCCTTCAAGAGCCCATCTCCAGGTAAGCATACTTTTTTTCCATACTCTCAAGGTCAGTAGGGGCTCTTTTTTGTTTTTTTGATGCTATCTGTCTTCCTTGCTTGATTGGGTCGCCAATCAAGCAAGGAAGAATCTAACTGGGTTTTTTTCATCCAGGCTCAAAACTGGACTAGCCTGGAGTGGATTATTTGCGCTGAAATCAAACACCAAGCGCTGCTGAGCCCCTACCACCTCTCAAGGTAAGTAGGGGCTCTCTTTTTTTGTCTTTTTTTTTCTTTTGTGTTTCTTTTCATCTTGTCCTTCTTCCTTGCTCACAGATTGAGCAAGGAAGATGGCTGACCACTTTTCTTTTGCTTCCAGGCTTAAACATTTGGTCCCCTAGGGTTGGTGTTCTACTTACTAGACTGATAATCAAATACAAGGATGGCCTGACCAGTCCTGGGAAAGATAAGAGCATCTCCAGCAGAGATGGGACCGCGCGACTTTTTGCTAAATTTAGCGGGTCGCGCGGGAAAACAGGGGTCCAGCAGACCCGCTACAGGATGGGACTTGGATCAAATCTAATCCCATCCCTCATCCCAGCTGGCTACCAACCCCAGCCGATAGCGGCTTTTGACAGCCTGGCCAAAAGGTGAGTCCGGTCCATGTGATGTCCTCCAACCATCCTCTCAACGTTGACACTGACCACCAAATACTTCTCTCCAACAGAAAAGATATCGAAGATACCCATTGAATCGATATCAATATGAACATCGATCCGATAGGTATTGGTAGCCGGGTCGGCGGTTGGTGAGGCGTAGAGGGTCGGTCTGGGTTGGATCGATGGCTATCCACCCCCGGCCCTATCACCAGTCTGCTGTGGCACGGGGGGTGAAAGATCTGAGACAGATCTGTGAAACACCCCTCGGCCCGCTAAAGCGACTTGGGTAGATCCCCAGGCTGCTGGAGATGCTCTAAGAGCTGTAGTATCCTCTCCAGCTCAGATGGATCCACTCGTGCCACCGACTCACTGGATTCTATCAGATGGCTTGCCAAGACCTTTACTACTTTGGCTCCTCAACCCAATGCCAATCAGCAGCCAGAGGATGTCAATCAATTATTCAAGATCTTAGCACCTTCTTTCAATCCAATACAAGCAAAAGACATGAACACTCTCACCACAATTGCCAACCAAATCAACCACCATCTGACCCTTTGAACATTATTAGTTGGTTACTCTCTATCAGGTATGAATGACATCCAAATCAATTGAGATGCTTGAATTGCTTGGTTATTGACCCTACCCAATGATTCTTAACTTAGCTACATCTCAAAAATCCCCTGACAACTCTACTGTTCAAGTTGGAAACCTCACACCATCACCATCAGTACCTCCGCTATCCACTACCCGGCCAACTGCACCCCAGCCGTCCCCGGCTCCTCAGAATGTTTCACAAAACTTGACAACTTCACAGTCTCTTGCGCAGCCATCTGGTGTTGGGAGCCCGCAACAAAACAAGCAACATGAAATGTCAACGGGCCAGAAGGTTCTCCTGGCAGCGGTCGTCTTGAGCTCAATCTTTGTGCTGGCATACTTTGTACCCTGGTGGCTAAAGCGACGCCATCACCAGTTGAACAGCCCATGTAAAGTTGACAAGCTCAACATCAAGGGCCCGTTCAAGAAGTCTGAAGCCACCTTGAAGGATACCAACAGCAAGCCAATCTTTGGGGACCGAGGCCACGCCAGCATCTCTTTCAACCGTCTCCAGGTGCTCAGCGAAAAGGCAGCCACCTAGATCCGACATTTACAATCAGTCCAACATTCCATATCCTTCACCTCAATCTCCTTCTGCTACTGCATCCTCCCTCAAGGTCAAACCTCCTCAGTCTCAGCCCAATCATCTCCCCAACTTGAATTTGATCTCACCTCTCTCGCAATTTAATGAGAAAACTCACTCGGATTATCGCTGCAAAGGTCCACAGATGAAGGGGAAAGTTTTCATTGTTGAAAGGACATATCAGGCTGCACTAGCTGATGAGCTCTTCCTACATGTCAGCATTTATTCCTTCATTTGTTATCATAAATGGGAAAGGAGACTAAATGTCTTTTTAAGCTATCACAGATTGAGACCAAATGTCTTACACCTCAGACTATTTCAATCACTTGGATGGCTATGCAACCAAGATGATTTCAAAAGGACCCGAACTATTATCTCATACCCACAGCACTCAGCTTTGTTCAATTTAACGCTTGGCACTCGATAAGCAACAATGATGTCCTCCCAATTACAGACCAAGAAACCTTTGCTCCAGGTAACTCTGACGGGCTCGGCGGTAATAGCAACAGTGATATCTCTACCTTGAGTACCTGCAATCATCCTACCTTCTATTCAACCACGACATGAGCAGCAGTAGCAGTCCCAGAATGGCTGGGAGCTTGAAGGATGAGAATCAAACGGGAACAATCAACCAGGGCTCATGGTTGAATGACAAGGGGTGGTGGGAAGAAGAAGACCAAGAAGAGAGACCAAAGATGATGCTGGAATACGAGCATCTTCCGGTGCTCAAGACGGCAAACAATTGGACCTGTTTGCTCCTCCACGGCCTGGGCGACCACCATGCCTCGGACTCTTATGCGCTCCGAAAGGCCCTCATCAAGCTCCGTCCGACCATCTTTGAGCCCATGGATTTCATCATCCCCGTCGCTAACACACTCCCCATCTTCGTCTTCAATGGCCTACCTTGTCCGGCTTGGTTTGATATCCAAAATTGGTCAGATCTCCATCGGAACAAAGACTTGGCTAACATGAGACTCAACGTCCATCAACTCCGTCATATCATCAACCACCATCATCTTGACTTGAATCGCACCATCATCGCCGGCCACAGTCAAGGTCTTCCCCATCCTTCTATGAAAAAAAAATATTTCCATCTCCTTTTAAACTCAAAATATCATTTTACTCGTAGGTGCAGTCATGTTGCTCCTGCTCGGCCTGACCCTTGACCCAGCGGCAATAATCATGCTAGTAAGTACTACCTCAACCAAAAAAAAAAAGAAAACCACCAACCCCTTTCTACAGTTGGCTAATAAAATAAAATCAATAAAAACAGTCCGGCTACCTACCTATCCCAAGCCAATTAGAAGAGTTTTTTGGGGGAGGAAAATTGAAGGGCAAAGGATTGGGCACGATAAAGTACATTGGTTACATGGGGCACGGACCCGCAAGGGTTTCAGATGGTGCTAATGTTAACACATCTACAAATATTATTATAATTGATTGATTTTGAACTGACTTGGACTCAGCCAATTTCCTTTTGCCTGGACCCTCAGGAGCCCTTACCTCCTCAGAATGTCACAAGATTTTCCAAACCTCAGCAAGAAACCATGGCTCACAACACGTACTTGGTTGGAACGACAGGAATCTTTGGCCTGTGAACCCAACCGGCTGCAGGACCCCATCCCCTCCCCAATCCAATCTAATGTGCCAGTGACTGGTCAACAATCAAGTGAGAACTGTAACGTCAATTGGTGGTGTGCTCTTCCTCTTGATCAAGAACAGTCACAGCACATTAGTGAGGAGGAAGGATGGGAGCAATCTTTGGCCTCTGGACCCAACCGAACTCAAGAAACACCCCAAATCCAATCCCCAATCCAATCTGATGTGCCAGTGACTGGTCAACGATCAATTGAGAACTGTAACATCCATTGGTGATGTGCTCTTCCACTTGGTCAAGAACAGTCACGGCACATTAGTGAGGAGGATGGAGGGGATGAATATCATTGCCAGGAGCCACTGTCACCTTCTTTTTCAATATACAATTTACAACACTTCATTTTCATATGATTGATTGTCACAAACACTTAATGGCCCAACTCCATCCCAAATGATTTAGTGGCAAGGTGGATTGTTTGAAGAACAAATTGCATAAGTAATCAAAAGAAATCCAAACACACCTATTCACCGTCCTTGCCTCCTTCAGGCCTATTCTCACCAGTTTCTAAAGGTTCCAAGATTGCTGACTGAGTCATCACGTATAAACAATATTGAATATATTAGCAATTATCAAGAAAGATGAAACAACTGATTGATCTTACAACTGGAGCCCTAGAGTTATTGGAATCCACAGATACATTATCTGAGTCATCTTTCTCAACATTTTTGTCCAAGTTTTTGTCCTTGGGACCAGAAGAGTCAGAGCTCTCATCACCGTTTTGAGCATTGACTTTGTACAAGGGCGTCACAAACGGTTTCTTCCCCATCAGCTGATGAATAGCATGGAAATGTGGACACATTTTGTCAAGCTTCTTGTCAATGGTAATAATTACTGCTGATTGGTCTTCATTGGTGAGTCCAAATCCAGTGGAGAGGGATTGGGTATATGTTTTCTTGTACTTGTCCTTGTAGCTGTTAAAACACTCTTTCATCTGCCTGGGGATTAGATTTGTTTGTGAAGGGGATTGATTTGTCAGATTGATTTCCATGAGCTCAAATCTTTTAATCTTCTCTTTGGTTGGCCTTCCAACCGCCGGTGCCTTACCAGTTCCAAAGCACAAATCATAATTCTTTTGGATTTTGAGCCAGTCAATGATTATGAGGAAGTCATCCTTCTTTAGGTGAGAAGAAGTTTTTCCGGTTGTATAATTGTCAGAGACATGTTGTGCTTGCTTCTTGATGGGTTTCTTCCTGCTTGCTGACTTCTTAGGTATCACTTTTCCTTTTCTGGTGATGAATTTATTTGTTTTTTTGATAGGCATTTTTCTGGGATCAGGGAATGATGGATTAATGTTTCTTCTGCAAGCAAGTTTATAATTTGCTATACTTACCAAATTTTGAGGAAAACTGAAGAAAAATTTTGGGTTTGTGATTGGGTGGAGTTGTATTGGCAACAATTTATTTTTGGTTGGGGTTGAATCGTGGAGGATTATTGATTGTATTGGGGTTGTATATTGCAAGTTTGGATCCTGAGTTGTGATTGGTTGAAATGTTGAGGATCATGGTTTTTGTAATTATATTGGGGTTTTTGTTGTTGACACTTGACACGTCTAGTGCAAATAATGGCATTATTTGGAATTTTTATCCACTGGTTTCATAATTGTGGATTTGGTGAAACCCGTTGATTAGATAATCGTGGATTTGGTCATATTTGATACCCCCTATTACTATGTAATAATGTTTAAATTTATGGTACATTAGTACCTGTTTAATAATTTCTCTTTCATATGTTTTTTTATTAATTAATTATTACTTATTTATTGTTCTAGTCAGGTTGTCTCTGAACTAGTAGGAAGGTGACAAAATCGCCCCAATTAAATTAATATTAATTAATTTCATTGGAAGAACCGTGTTCATTTCTGTTTAACCCTTCTGTGGAACTTTCCCCCCACTAGAATTTACGTAGCAGGCATAGAACCTGTTTTATTTTTGTTACTTAAGTGTTTTTACTCTATAGTAAATATCTCATAACCTTGTAATGTTTTATTTACACTTTTAAAGTGTCAAGTCTTCTTTTATTCCTCTCTGGAAACGCCACAATTAGTGGAATAGAGTACAGACAGTTGAAATAGAGTGTTATAAACACTTGAGTAACAAAATAAACAGGTTCTAAGCCTCCTACCAAACTTCTGATTGGGAGAAAGATCCACAGAAGGGTTAACCAGAATAGTACATGGTTCTTCCAATAAAATTAAGTAATATTAATTTTAATGGGGGGGATTTGAGGAATTTTAACTATTTAAGATAGTTATAAGAACAAGGCCAGTCCTCCTTACTTACAGGAGAAGGTGAGCGCCTTGGTAGCTTATAATAAGTTATCTATGTATGGGTTAAAATTGATGGGGGAGGATATCTTCAATTTAGTGAAGAAAACCCCTCCTTAAACAATAAAATGATCACCCTGTCAAATTATTTTACAGTAGTGATCAGAGAAAGATTGCCAAGGGGGAATGATCACCCTTTTCATGATCAGGTGTGTGAAAAATGGTGTCATTTTTAATTAAAATGATACCATAAATATTCCACATTTATTAAAATAATGTGATATTTATTTCAGATTTAATTTAGTTATTTCACCAAGATATACATGTGAAGAAATTCTCTAGGGTTTTGTGCTTGAAGAAGCGCTCGCCCCAAAGGATAATTGAGCTGAAATCACATGTGTTAATTATATAATACATACTACATAAAGTATTCACTTAAATACAGAAGTAATCTTATAATATAGATTACTATGGGTTATGCTGGGATTTTCCAGGATTTTCATCGAAAAATATATACCAATAAATGGTTCTTTATCCATTTGTTGCGAGTTTGAAAATTGATTTTCCAAGGATTTTCTTTTAATTAAATTTCCTTTATTTTTGATACAAAATAGGCATAATTTTACACAAGTTTTACTAATGTTTTCTGAATATGATCATGAGTGTGGCTTGAGCACAGAGCCTTTTATTGAAGTCAGATATTAACAAGCCTGTTCTTAACTGTTAGACTGTTATAAAGTTTTTTGGAATGGTTAAGTCTAATTTCTGATCTGTTCAGAATGTCAAGGTAAGAAGATAATAATAATAAAATAAAATAAATAAAGGATAATTATCATTTATTCAAGCTTGCAGTTTCAAGTATTACATGTGTTGAAATTCTTCAATATTCATCTTAGCCTCTTTTTATTTTCAAGTAACCCTCTGCGCTTTCGCGCCACACATGATGTCATTAAAAAGAATCAACAATGACATCATTGTTCAATTAAATTTAATTAATAACTCTCAACGCTTCACTTGATCATTCTTAATAATCCCCTTCTTTTTCTGTTCTCAATTTCTTGTCGACATCTCTTCATCTCTTCCCTTTCTGAAAAGAATCAATTCACTGATCTCTATTATTATCATCTATCTCTTCCCTTCTATCTCTTCCCTTCTATCTATTCCCTCTCTTCTATTGTTGATCTTCCTATCCTGATTCTTTTATCGACTCAATCTCTTCCAATTCCCTAACTCCATCATTTCTAAAAACCTCTCATCATATCTACTTTACATCAACTCTATCTCTTTCCTTCTTTACCTTCCATTTCCTTCCCACGCACTTCTCTACACATTCTATCTACCAACTCGACTATACACCTTAAAAGCTAAACACTCATAAGTTGGTTGTTTTTCCTTTTCTTATTCTTATTTTTTCATTAAATAGTTGCTTGTCGTCTCTGACCTATCTTTCTTCTAGCTGTCTTCAGCCATCCTTCATCTTCAGATCCTTATTCCTATACTCTTCATAACTTATTTATAAATCTCTGTTCATTAAAGTGGTACAACAAGTTTTCTTATTCCTTCTTATCTAAATCATATTTCTGATCTTGTTATTTTTCAGTCTGGTTTTGGTTCTTAGTAATTTATCATAAAGCATCAATTCTCTTAACATGTTAAATGCTACATGTAATATCTTGGTGGCTGACATATAGTCTTTACTATTTATTGACAGCCTGTACATGTATTAATTTGATAAATTATATCATTTATGTCTACTAAGGTTAACTCCTTCCTTTTGGTATTTCCATAGGCAAACGTAAACCTTGTGTTTAGCCATCAGGGCTCCAGAAAGGAATTTAAGCCTTAAGAAAGCTCCCCCTCCTCCTTCCCCAAAGGATACAGTAAGTCTTATTCTGTTAGGAGTTGTGACCCTATCTTAGCCACTACATTCTCTGGGAACTAAACAACCCTTCTTGCAGGCCCCAGTGTAAAAGTTTACAAATTTCCCCTGATTTTTCACACAAGACTTTGGAGGGAACTAAACACCCCTGCTTGCAGGACCATCCTACAAAGATATAATCTTTCAAATATTAATATAAAAGATTACAAATCATAATATATATATATATATAATATAATATTTCCTTACTTTGAACCTTGTTTATCTAGAAGGATATCAGTCCTTGGCATCACAGAGTGTGACAGGGAGGGGAAAAGTGGAAAATGGGGCAATCATCCTTGCCTGTTTTGGTGTTGTTTTGGGTGGCTTAGGTTGGTTGGGTGGCTTTTATTGGTCATGACAGTTGGGTGGATTGATTTGGGAGTGCAGGTGTTTGGCTGGTGGGGGAGGTGAGGTGGTGGTTGAGGTTTGAAATTTCAAGGGGGGGAGGAGGAGAAAGTATGTTGGATCAATTATGTTGAGGGAGTGATGATGCAAGGAAGCCCAGGTCTGTTTTCACTTAAATCATGCCTTTCTATGTATATGTGTATGGACAATAGTCCATACAAACATAAGTGGACAGGTGTGTGGCCGGAATGCTCTGTCTATGTCTATAGGTTTGAGCTTTCCCCTTACCTGGATACAAAGAAAGGGTGTGAGCCTGGGTCTCTAAAGTGACAACAGGAAACAAGGATGGGGGGAAACAGTTGTATTTCAAAAGAAAACAAAAACAACTGTTAAGGGGTAGAAGGAGAAAGTGAACAAAAGAAGTGATGATTTTTTATTGATCTTTGATTTTAATAATTTGAGTGCTCTTATTAATGATAATCAACAACCTGGAAAAGTTGGAAAGCTGTGCCAGAGACTTTGAGAAATGCAACAGCCTCTTCACACAATGTAAACATGGAAGGAATCTGAGAAGACAAAGTCTAATCAGCCCAGTTTTTTAGACTATGATAAAGCTGGATAGTAAAGGTTATTTAGAGGGAAACCTATGTGGTTTGTTTCAAGGAAAAACCACCAAAACATATTGAACTAAAGCTTGAGGATGTTGAGAGATGATTAAGGTAGATCTGATCTGATGATTGATGCTTGATTTGATCTGCTTTGCTGGTTGAAGATGAAGGGGAAAGGGGAATGGGGGATGGGGGATGGGGAAAGGGGAGACAGAGAAGGACTATTTTCAGATAAGCAAGGTTCAGATAGGGGACTGACTGAAAATACTGGTGAAGTACCGGGTGAAAGAGGCCTTTGATTGGTTAGAGTGGTGAGCTGTAACTTGATGAATCCTTGGTGATCTGAGTTGGTGGTTCTGGATGTCTTGAGGTTGTGTATCCTGCCTGCAATGGGGGATACACCAACATCAAAAATTTTCAAGTTTTGCTTATGTAATCTTACATGTAGATGTGGTTGGCTGGCCTTTTTTCACTTGCCCAGATAGCTGTAGCATAGAATTGTTTTTTTAATTACTCCATGAAGGAGTTGAGCAATTACAAAGTGTTTAGTGAACACTATGGTCAAATTTTAATGAGGAAACAGAATTTGAATTCAAAATAAAATTTTAAACCTCAGGGTAAAAAGATATAATGCATTTGGGAATAGGATTAATATAATGAATAATAAAGGCAGACTTTAGGTCAGCTGCACTGACTCTAAGGCTGAAAAAGGGTGTGCGGTCAGCACACCCTTTCTATAGATGTAGGTGAGGGACACTCCCCTGGTTATATAAATAGGAAGGGTGTGGAAACTGCACACCTTTTCCTTGACAGGGGTGTGTGGCTGCACGCCCGTTGTTGGGTGGGTGTTGCACACCTGTGGATGGGTTTTTGCACTTCATGCCCATCCATTGGTGTGCTGAAGCCCAAAACGTGCTGTGCAGTCTGTATTCCCTTTTTGAAAAGGGTGGGTGGGCTTCAAACCCTTCTTTTGAGAGGTGTGCCACTGGCATGGTTGTGTGTTTATTTATTCCCAAGAATTTGATGCTTGAGAATTTGTAATTTCATGACTCTGATGATTCAAATCAGCTCCCCAGAAGAATAGTTTCCCAGATCCATCATTTAGCATGAAATTAATTTCAACAAGAATGATTCAGAAATCAAAAGAAGGAAATAATCATACATTTTGAGCCCAAATGCAGTGCATAGCCAACAGGGGGGGGGGATGGCCATATGGATGGCTCAGGGAGCCACAGGAGATTATTGTATTTTCATCAGCCTGAAAGCCACAATGAAAAAAATAGTTAAAAAAACAACAACAACAAATTAAATAAATCATAGAAATTAAGACAAACATCATGCATCAGCTGTTTTGATTGTTATACTGAATTAAAGTTGTTTTCATGGCTGTACTTGCACAATTATAGCAATCAAAACAGCTGTTTTGGTTCCTATATTTGTGCAAGTACAGAAATAAAAAAAGCTTTTTTGATTGCTACACTTGGGAAATTACAGAAATAAGAACAGCTGTTTTGGCTGCTATACTTGTGTGAGTACAAAAACCAGCTGTTTTTACGGTTATACTTGTGTAAGTATAAAAAACAAAACATATCTGATTTGTGAATTTTTTTTAACTTCTATAATTTATTTAAATTTTGTTTCTAAAATTTTGTTTTTTCAGTATGGCTTTCAGGCTAACAAAAATACAATCATTTGCCACTGAAAAAAAAATCAGCTCAACTGCCTGCAGTTGAAATGCAAAAGTAAAAAGGAACCTTTGTGCATTTGGATGTCAACTGGTGCAGGCAGTTGAGCCAGTTTTTCTTGAAGTGTACTGTGGCTCTCTGGGCCATCCATTTAGCCATTCCTCCCTCTTTGGTGTGCTGAATTTGGGCTCAAAATTCATGATTATTTCCTTCTTTTGATATCTGAATCATTCTTTTTGAAATTCCTTACATGTTAAATGATGGGGACAATTCTGTGCTTGGAAATTATTTGAAGTTTCATGGTCATGAAAATTCTAATTCTAAAGCATCAAAGCCTCAACACAAGAAAAATCATGGAAGGGAAAAACTTCCACCATCCCTGCATCCTTTTCTTTGGCCAACCACCTCATGCCCATGAAAATATTGTTAAAATAAGACAGCATGTAATTTTCTTTTATTGGAATAGCTGAGAAGGTACATGTTAACTTGGTTTTTCAATGGTGCTCACACTATGCTAACCACTGTTTTTTATTTCAATGAGAATTTTGCAGTGTTAGCTGCCCAAATTTCCATCTAACAGTCAATCTTTTCTAGTGTAGCTAAAAGAATCTCATGCTACACTATTCTAAAACCAATGTTAGCATAGGCCAGCCCACCATTGGCCCCAGCCATATGTCACATTCCCAAGCCTCAAACACCATGTAGAACAATGCCAAAGCTGATGACCTATTGTGTCATACTGCTAACCCCTAGATGGTAATTCAACATGGAGGTTGAGAATTTTTATTACATAGACTTATTACATATTAGCATATTATAGCACAAGTGTATAGCCCCCAATTTTGGGGACTGGGGAGGGACTTGTAACTTCTGACACGGATTGACGCCAATCTGCAATCTGTGTCATGCAACCTAACAGGCCAACCTCTACCCGTCAGGTTGCATGTATTGATTCACTACAAATTGTACATGGTTTGTTTGGCTTGCAAAGGGCATTCCCTTAGTTATATGTAGATAATTGGACACTTTAATTGTGTTTTTCACTTCTCTAAAGTAATCCTCTTTGGAATGTTGGTGAACTTATCTTTTTCCTCAATCTCTTTTTCTCATTATCACCAACATCCCAGGTAAGCTCGTGAGTATTATCTTTAAGCCCATATTGTTTTCCTTTTTCTTTTCTTTTTTGTCTCTCTGAGAACTGAAATACATACTCTTTTCTCACCACCCACCTCGCAAGAAAGTGCCTAGTTCCAATTATGGATGTCCGTCAGTTGGCTACTCTGATTGAGCGAGTTGAAATCGAGTTGAGTTTATGGCTTGATGAAGAGCAGGCATGAGTTCAGTTGCAGTGATGCTTCAAGATAGATGTTACATACATGTCCCGGACTCGCCGTTTTGACACGGTGCATTGCCCTGTACTGAGTACAATTTTTTGCTACCAAGTCTCGTCATCATCAACTGGCTGTCAAAAACAGGCTTTTTCAATCACCGCAATGATTCTCAATAATCAACACAATCTGTATCTATCATGGACCAAGCTGATCATGAACTCGCGGGCAAAATTATTTCTCTGGTCACTTCTACTGACGGCGACCGTCCTCACTCATACGGTCGATATCCAGTCAGGTCAAGTATTATGCTTTTTTGAAGACCTCCATGTTGACGACAAAGTTAGCTAAAAATTTCGCTCTTAGTCGTTTCAACCTAAAAAAACTGGCGATTACGTTAATCCACGAGCAATCTATTTTCTTTTTCGCATAACAAACACTTTATAAATAGATGACAATAACCTTTCAAGTGGCCGGGGGTGGACATCTGGATATTGACTTTTGGCTGAATGACCCTCAAGGCAACCATCTTTGGAGCGTAATCAAACGAGACACAGGTACATTCACCTTTACAGCGACTCAGGGTGGAAAGCACGAGTACTGTTTTAGCAACGCGATGAGTACGGTTTCAAGCAAGACGGTCAGCTTCAACGTACATGGAGTCATGTATGTTGAAGAAGATGGTAGGTTCATTTCAGCTCGTTAGCCCGATCTTATCTCGATTATTTGACTGACTTGCTCTGATTCAAATTCACAAGCTAACATGGCACCTATCGAACTTGAAATCAAACACTTGGCCAGTGCTCTAGAGGCTGTTAAGGAGGAACAACAGTACATCGTCGTCCGAGAAAAATTGCACCGGAATAGTCAGTCGGATTTTCCAAAGGACCTCATATCCTTTCTCTCCAAAAGAAAGATGCTCCATCATCTACCATACACTTCATCATCAGCCATTGTTGACTGACCCATGTTATATTTATCTAGCTGCTGAATCGACGAACGACCGAGTAAAATGGTGGTCATTGGTCCAAACAGCAATGGTTTTGGGAGTGACAGCATGGCAAGTTTTCTATCTTAAGAGGTTTGTCTTCCCCTAGCCTCTCGCCTGAGTCTAGAAACCCAAGTATGAACAAAGTTGACTCGTTGTGTTTGCTCAGGTTTTTTGAAGTCAAACGAGTAAGTTGAGTTCGATTAATTCATGAATTGGAATTACGATTTTTGAGGTGTGAAAGTTGTATCTCACCTGTTAACCATTTTCTCTCTTCACGTTGTACAACTAGACAATCTAAACCAAACTGCTCTTATTAAACTCTTTCATGTCACAAACAAATGTTCTTATCAAATGGAAAAAATAAATCAGAAGGCTTCAAAAAGAAGTAGCGAGATACTGCTTCACACCCCACGTGCCTTGGCTATTGGCATGACAGGAAAAAGCACACATATTACACATCTGGTGCAAAAATGACCGGAATGATGGCGTGTTCAGATTTTCAATTTGCCATTACCCAGATAAGTGCTCTCATTTGCTGTTATATGCGCAAACGCATCGCAGATGTCTCCACCAACTTGACACAGTTCTCCCGCCTCGGTAGACGCGCCAGCAACCGAAGCGTTTCTGGTCGGTTCACTTAGCGCACTCCCCGCAGACCTGCTGCATAAATCAGCTAGCTGACGTGTAAAATGTCTATACTTCTGCTGGGAGCAACACAAGACTTGAAATTACACAATTCTCTTAAACTTGGACAACACTACTTGTTTAGAGTTTCTTGAAGAGCTGCATCTCACTGTTCATCCAGCCAAAAGCCAGAATTGCTCTAAGACAGAGTGAATTTATAATGATTTTCCAAAGTTGGACTTGTGAGTGTTAGCCTGGAAATCCGGATAAATAAAAAAAATGAGATGACAAACACTGCCCCAGGGAAAAATACATTTTGAGATGTGTAAAGACTAAATATACTATATTTTCAATACATAGTTGGATTGGTGAGAAAAAAGTGCATCACATACGCTATAAAAATAGTGTGTGAAATATAAATATAGGAATAAAACCATATTTTGATATAACAGGAAGATCCTCTTGAGTTAGGCTAGCCCATCCAACAAACTTTTGTATGTCCCTAACCCAATATGTATAATCCACACTGTTAACAACAATTGACCATTTAAAATTGCTTTCTCTCCTCTAACTGAAATATAAACCAAAGGTGGGTGCCTTAGATCTCTCTTTAATTTGTTGAGATAACCAAAGTTTGAATTACTGAAGTGCATCCCAAATCAAATAGGATAGCCTCAACCAAGATAATTTTTCTGGCAGTGGAAAAACTTGAGTAAAAACAATATTTAGATGAATTGTGGTGGGTGCATTAAGTGAAATTAAATCCTTTGAATCTCCTCTGAAAAATCAGCTTCAAAGAATGACTTCACTCTTATATTGAAAAACATGCAAAAGATTAATGAATTAAATCTTATTCATTGATTACTTTCATTTCCTTTCTCCATTTGATCTGATACTATTTTGTAATTTAGATTTATCCCTCTAACAATTCCAATTTGTACAAGACTTGTTGTGGGAATATATATAACCAGCTTAAAAAATGAAAGATTAAGCTGAAATTTAAATCAATCAACTACACAATTAACCTTTCCCTCAATTTTCTTTTTGTTCACTTAAAATGATGAAAATTGCAATCTCCCATAGCTAATCAACCTCATACACTAATTTTCTGAAATTAAAGCAGTCATTGGAGCAGACATTTCATTGAGAGGTGCAAGTTTTGGTTGACTCTTATCAGCCTCTGGTATTCCAAGCACTTGATTACTTAATTCTTCTAGCTACAAAGGCTGCAAGGTGGAAAAAGGTGCAGGAAATACCTACTGAAGGAAGTGAGGCAATAGACTTGCTACTGCTCTTTCCAAGATGAGGGGTTTTCAGGAGGTATAAACTGGTCTGGAAGCACTCAAAAAGCTGGGTAAATTTTGTTTCAAGAGTTCCAGGGAATAGTTGTTTGTTTGGTTTTGTAAGTCGGAAACTGGACTATAGTTATACGACTTGTTGATAGGGTTTGTTAAATGCTAGTAAATGTGAATAATGATGGCATTATCAGTCCTTGGGAAGGAGGAGGATTTTGTGTAGAAATTATGGGCCCCTGAAGGGAAAAATAAGTTCTTCTATGCACTTTAAAAGCTTCTACTAGGCCCTGGTTACGTGTACAACCAAATTGGTAACTGTAGTGCCTTGCTACATGTTTTACATGGAAAAGGGTGGTTTGTATATCTGATAAATGTTATTAATTTTGTTCCTCTTTCTTTTCTAGTCTATTAATCTAGACCCTTATGACCAACTGGTTGGGCTGATTTTGGCCCAGTAGGAAAAGCCTAGTGCCATGGCATTGATTATGGCTAAGCTACAGATGCTATTTACATTTAAATATGGTTCTTATGATTTAAAAGTTATTTATAAATCATCCCCAAAACATATGAAAATTATTTACATATTCTACTAGTATTCATTAATTGTATTTAAGTATAGTGTGAGATTTATTGTGGAGTAACCACAAGACCTTCAAAGTGAATGAGGGAGTAATAATTATGGGGCACCTTTGGGGAGGTACCCAAGATTATTTTTGATCTTAGTTCATAATCTGGAATAATACTCAAAGTTTTCTCAAAGTTGTAGAAGTTATATGCATGTCTGTTTTTATATGATTTTAATTTATTTTGAAACAAAGAGATTTGATGTGTAAAATGTTATGATTTCCTTCTTTTAGATATTCAGCAATTGATTTCTGAATCTTTAAAGTTTCTCATGATAGTTTTAATAAATTTTTGTATGGTCAGGATGGCTTTGAGCTAGTAGCAGGATAAAAGTTATTGAATGTGTATTGAATATTGTTGGTGGTGGAATGGGGTTCACATTCTTAACTCACAAGAAAATCCACCTCCCAAAAATGATTATCCTTATCACCAAATCCTTCCATGCTACCCTCCACCATGCAGTTCAACACCCCTCATGATAAGTGGACACTCAAAGTCACTCAAGGCAAACAGAGGCTCTCTGAATTCACATTCAGAGTTATTTGATTGGATAAAACCAGGTAAACAACCATAAAAGAACTCCGACAGTTCTTGGAAGCCTTAGAAATCCATCACAAGATAGCCATGCTGTATGAGCACTATCAAAATGGCTTGGTTGAACAGTAGAACTGCCCCCTTCTTTAAATGTACAGGACTTCTATTTTACATGCCAAGTTACCTCAATTTCTGTGGATTCTGGGGCTAAAATACACTACTTTTATTTTTGAAAGATTCTTTCATGCCAAGGCCTCCAAGACACTGTATTGGATCTGTCTTGGGAAACCTCAGTCACTCAAAATGGTCCCAGTATTGGTCTTTCAGGATTTTCTCAACAACTTGATTTATGGGGTTCTTTCCTTGGCCTGTTCCCCTCATCCACAATGGTATCTCTGAGGATTTACATTGCTGGCTTCTCTGGGACCTGTCAGGCAAGAAGATACAACACAGAAAATTGGTCATCTCTCATGAGGATTATATGCTGTCTCAAAATGCCAATCTCAATCCTGTGGATGCTTTTTTGAACTCCATTTGGGTCACAGAACTCTGCTATTTACAAAATATAATTGTGAAACACTTCTAGTTTTTTTTTTTTTGTATTCCAGATTGTTTTGAAACTGGAGGAGGTTTGCTTTTCTTAATCCCTGAAGGAATATGGCAAATTTTTAATAAGAGAAAAAATATTTAAGGAGAAGGATTTGAAGCTACTTGTGAGACAGGTACCCTAGGTTAACTTATGTGTAGATTCAGAGTTTGTAATAATTTTCTTGCTTATTCTTTTTTGTATTTTTGTTATGCTCTAACAATTTCTCTTTCTTTCTTTATTCTTCATTATTTCTTTTTGTATCTATTGATTTAACATATAATTTTTTATTTCTAATTATTTTTTATTCTTGATTTATTATTTTTATAATGTTTAATGATATGGAATTTTGGCTCTGCCATAGTAGCTAGCTGACACAAATGGAGATAGGAGAAGTAAAAACATGATTTAAAAATGGCAGATTTTTTCAGAAGTGTCAGTTATGTCATGGTGAATCTTCATACTGCCTAATTTTACAAGTTATTCCACCTGGATTGATCTCAGCTATTTTTTAATTTGATTCCAAAACAAAGGAGTAAGGACACATCCAATCAACCATTCAATAAATTAATTCCTAACACAGTTAGAGTAGGAAGATTCAAAAAAACAAAAATCTAAGCTTAACATGTTGCTTCTGTCTTTAAGTTTGATTATCAAAGAGACAAAAGCTATGAGCATAATTCTCCATGCCACTATATACACTGCAAGAATAATTCTCTAGGTTGAATTCATTACAGTTAAACTGAGATTAACCCAACCAATTTAAAATAGGCTGATCTGAACCAATGAAATATGAATGCGAAATGGGTTCATTGGGATTATATTTCATCAGTTGAGATCAACCAATTTTAAATTGCATTATTTAATACCAATTTAACTAGGATATCCTCAACCCATCCAATTATTCTGGCAGTGAACTAACATTCAAAATGCAAGACACTACAGCATAACTACTACACCAATTCACATGACAGTGGGTGTTTTATTTCTCATTCAATTTTGTTTATGCACATTAAGTGAGGTGGTGTTTATATATTACCATGGATCCAGGCTGGGAAACTCTACACAGAACAATATACACATACACATGGAAGACCTCTAAAAAAACATTAAAAATGCACTATCAGATGCATATTTATGAGGTATATACATACAAAGAAGAGACTGGGGTGGGCTTAAAAACTTGGGCTGCAATAAAATATCTTTTTCCAATTGACACATCTGGGTGAAATGCATAGACCAAGTGGTGTTGAGGTTGGCCCCTCTGGAAAAAGCAACCAATGTAGAGGACACTTCCAGCATACTTTGACAGTTTAAATTAATCCCAGTTAAACTAGGATGCACCCAAAAGATTCAAAATTGGTTTATCTCAACCAATGAAATATAAACTGAAGAGGGGTCCCTTTAGTGATATTTCATCATCTAGAATAAACCAAGTTTAATTTGGTTGAGATCATTTCATTTTAACTGGGATAGCTTCAACATTGGCAACTTTTCTGGCAGTTTAAGCAACAGGATTTGAGGCTTTTCTCTCTATATTACATGATTTACTTGGAAAAAGGGCAATAATTGAAGTAGTTGGATACAGCTGGGAGAGGGGAACATCAGGGAAGAAAATCTTGGGAGCCTTGGGTGTGAGGGCCTCAACAGTTTTATTGGACTGCAATGGGGGAATAGGCTGGGAAAATGATGTACCAGATTGGCAGAGAAAGGTGGAGGCACATGGGAAGAGCCAAGTTATTTAGATAGTAGACAGTTTTAAGTGGTTTGATTCCAGAGCAAGGTGTAAATATACATATAGGAAGGGTTTGCAGTTCAAATCCCTCCTATATGTATATTTATGGGCATACCCATGCCTAAAAATATGGGGGGGGGGGTGATTTAAGCAAGCCTGTATTTAGGCTTGCTTACATAATCCCCGGCTGCCAGAGGCATTTCCTCCAATACAAGAGGCTGTACAGCCTCTTCAACCACGTTGAAGAGGCTACACACCCTCTTTGACTAGAGGAAACCTTTTGGATTGAGGGAAGAGGAGCTGGCAGGGGGTGCTGCCACAAAGGTGCATTTATCAATTCCCAGGTTTTTTTTTGGGGGGGAGTATTCTATTTGAATTTAAGAGATTGGATGCGGGGGTTCAAGTGATTGGGATAAAATATAGGGCTTATGATTATGTAATTAGGGGCCTAGCCCAGAATAGTTGTATTTGTCATAGTCTCCTTTGTTTTCTTTCCTCTTTTCTTTTTTCTTCACCGCTTCTGTTTCTCATCTTCCAGGTCCGCTGCTCCTCCCCTCCTAACTATCCCAGGACACTGTCCAAAGACTAATACGCGTGTCAAAGGTTCTTATTCTTCATTATCATATCTTTTTGTGTTTTTCCTTTCTCTCTCGTATGACTCACAACTTATGCTCAATGACAAACACCGCTTCTGTTTCTCATCTTCCAGGTCCGCTGCTCCTCCCCTCCTAACTATCCCAGGACACTGTCCAAAGACTAATACGCGTGTCAAAGGTCCGCTGCTCCTCCCCTCCTAACTATCCCAGGACACTGTCCAAAGACTAATACGCGTGTCAAAGGTTATCTTTGATATATTCTGTTCACAGATTATGAGACCGGAGTTTCTTACCCAAAGCTAACTAAACTATCATCAACCATCAGCTCAACTGTCAAACTTAATCTCATCAAGACCCTTGATCAACATGGGGGATCTCTCGCTTGAACTACCGTCCAAAGACAAACTCAACGGTTTAAACTTCCTCGACTGGAAGCTTCGGATAAAGAGTATTCTACAACTCAAACGACTTTACCTTCTGGTTACCAAGAAGGAAACGGAGGATATGGCGAAAGAACTGGATAAACTCGACCCATTCCGAAAATCTGACGCCATGGCCATTTTGACTCTCAACTGCGATATCAAAATAGTCTCTCAATTCACTGACGAAGCCGGAGAAGACCCATGCAAATTTTGGGAACTACTTGACGACTTCTACCAACCAAAGACTGTTCAAAATCAGTCCACTTACCTGAATCGAATTTTCTCCACCATACTAACATCCGACAAACTTGAATCCGATCTAACCACCCTTTTCGAAAACTCTCGAATCTTGTGCAGTCTCATCGACGATGATAAAACTAAACCATCAAAACTCTTAGACTCTGTAATCGCTATCTGGTCCATTATCAACCTCCCCGATGACTTTAAAATGGCTGGAGAACTGATAATTAAGAAATGCAAAATTGAAAAATCAATTCCTTCTCTCAAGCAAACCATCGAGGAATTACGCCTCTATATTCAACGAAACAAATCCGCTCAAGAATCCGCTACTTCCAGAGCTTTAGCCGCCTCTACTCGCCGGCCTCAATACTCCACAGGAGAATACCCAAAATGCGCCAACGGGGAACACAATCCACTCACTGCTCACAAACAGAGCGATTGCTGGCAACTTAAACGACGTACGGGTACCAAAGACAAGATCGAAAAAGTTCTCCTATCCGCGTTTGGTATTAACTCCGGGGATCTCATTCTAGACTCTGGAGCGTCCTCCCCAATGTTCAACTCCGAATCCTACTTTACCTCACTAGAACAACACTCGTCAATGGTGTATCAAGCAGACGGGTCCTCCTTACAGGTAACCGGTATTGGAACCGTTAAACTTTATCTTCCTCACATGATACTCCACCTCAAGAATGCCCTTCTGGTACCGACGCTCTCCACCAATCTGATAAGCCAAGCCACCTTCCTTCGTTCGGGACACTCGATCAAGCCATACGGTAAAGACAGATTCGCAGTAGTAGATGAGGCCGGAACCCTTGTATTAGACGGCTCGTATTTCTCTGGTAACCTTATCATTCGAAAGGAAGACAATGTTTGCGCCGCCGCTATCCAGCCAAGAGTGAACTCCGAGTCACTTACCCTCCATCGAAGCGCCGGACACCCATCGTTTCCTTACCTTCAGAAAATGTTTCCCGATGCCAACCTGAAGAAATTCGACTGCCTCGAATGTGACCTGAGTAAGAAACATCGAGATCCTTTCCCCAGCTCGTTCCCTGCTGCTAGTCGACGTCTCGAATACATCCACTTGGACCTTTGTGGGCCCATCACACCCGCCTCCAAATCCGGAAAACGATTCTTTTTAAGAGTCGTTGACGGTTTCTCCCACTACGTGTGGATCATGTTCCTCACCAAGAAATCCGAAACAAATAAGCTCATCAAAGACTTGTTCAACCACGTGGAGAACTTATCTGGCGAAAAGATATCCTTCCTAGTGTCTGATAACGGCACCGAATTCAAGAATGCCGATCTCAACAACTTCTACGAGACGAAAGGAATCAAGCACCTGACTACGGCTCCCTATACCCCAGAAAACAATCCATTCGCAGAAAGAGGAAATCGCACCACTGTTACAAAAGCTCGGTGTTTACTCAAGCAAAGCGGTTTGGGGCAACAATACTGGGCAGAGGCCTGCAACACGGCTGTCTACCTGGAAAACAGGACGAATTGTAAATCCATTAACTTCGTCTCACCATATGAAAAGTGGTTTAATAAACCCCCAAAGCTTAACCGACTTTTTCCATTTGGCTGCCAAGCTATCTTTTTGAAAAACAGGGTCGCTGGGAAGTTCGGGGATCGAGGAGCAGCTGGAATCTTCTTGGGATACGGGGAGGGCCATTGGATCTATAGGATTGAAGATGAGAAATCAGGTAACGTGGTTATTTCTCATCATGTGAAGTTTCATAAGAACACCTTTCCTTCTCTCGTATCGCAATACCATAACTCAAGCCCTCCTGACCCTGACGAACCACCCTTCTACATCTCAGAACAGCTAAAGCAAACTGATCCCTCTGATAACATCTTAAACTCCCCAGACCATGACACATCCACCACATCATCAAATGACGATAACGACTTCTTTGATCCCCAAGGACTTCTCCCACAGGACATTCCTGTAGATCCATCCGACAATGTGGAAATCTCACCATCAGAAGAAGGAAACATCCCCTCAACAAATGAAGATGAAAACGCTCACCCGCCAAAAGAGATCATTGGAGACATCAGCCAACAAAACATTGTGGAGGGCCGATTACGGCCTCGCCACGAAGCACACCTAGTATCGTACATTCAAAACGATCCCAAGTCGTACTCTCAGGCTGTCCACAGCTCCGACCAGGACCACTGGAAAGGAGCTATAAGATCCGAACTAGGCAATATGTTTCGACATCAAGTTTGGACCCCAGTCGACAAGACCGATTCCATTCGACCACTCACCACCACGTGGGTTTTCAAACGCAAAACCGACGAGAACGGGGAGCTAGCCAAATATAAGGCCAGGCTATGTGTCCGCGGATTCAACCAACGTGAAGGTATCGACTACAACGATGTCTTTTCTCCAACAGGTCGACTCACATCCCTTCGTCTAATGCTCACTATCTGTCAACTCAAAGGCTTTGAGATCCATCAAATGGATGTCAAGTGTGCTTTTCTCAACGGAACACCCGACGAACAGTTATACATCTATCCGCCTCAGGGTTTCACCGATATTCAACCGAACCAAGTCCTCAAGTTGAACAAGTCCCTGTACGGCCTAAAGCAGAGTCCGCGCTGCTGGCACGAAGCACTCACCAAGGCTCTCTCTAACATTGGACTTGAGAAAACCAAGACTGACCCGTGCCTGTATATCAGCCGAGATAAACTAAAACCGTTTTTCCTGTTTGCTCACGTCGACAACCTGATTTTCGGTGGCTCGTGGATTCCCGAATTCAAGAAAAATATCAACTCCTTCTTTGAAATGGAGGATCTTGGAAGAATTAAATACGCGCTCGGCATCAGGATAACTCAAACAACGAACAAGATAAGTCTACTTCAAGATAAGTACATCAACAACATACTCACCGAGTTCAAAATCGTCAACAATCGAATTACACCAACACCACTCCCTTCAAACTGGAACGTGGAGAAAAATAAAGCAAGCGAAATACCCGATAAGCCTCCGTTCAACTACCGAAGAGTTGTCGGGCTTCTTCAGTGGCTAGTTCAATGCACCAGACCAGACCTGGCATTCGCGACCAGCTGCCTAGCTCAATTCTTGGAAAAACCGTGCATGATTCACTACCAAGCGGCGACCCACGTTCTGCGATACCTGAGCCACACACGACACTATACGTTAGACCTAGCGGATAATCGCCTCAACCAAGCGGAAAATCAACTTCTCGGCTTCTCAGATGCAGACCATGGAGGTGCGAGGGAGTGTAAATCCTACTCAGGATCCCTAATCTACTATCGCGGGCTGATCGGGTGGAGAAGCCACATCCAACAAAGCACATCTTTGTCGTCGGCCGAGTCGGAACTTATCGCCCTGGTTGAATGCTCTCAGGATCTACTTTGGACCTCGAACCTCTTTCAAGAAATCACTCAAAACAAACCAAACTTAAAACTATACAATGACAATTTGAGCACAAAATCTATTGTATCGAATGAGGTTTACCACCACGGCACCCGGCACATTCCGTTCAAACACTATTTCCTTCGAGACAAGATAAAAGGAAAAGAAATCGACCTACTGTACATGCCGACTTGCTCGATTCCAGCTGACATGATGACTAAAAACTTAACTGGAGAGAAGATTCGACAACACCTCAAGAATTTCATTCACCTCGGCTGATTTACACAAAAAGATACTCAATGGGGGGGTATAAGAGATTGGATGCGGGGGTTCAAGTGATTGGGATAAAATATAGGGCTTATGATTATGTAATTAGGGGCCTAGCCCAGAATAGTTGTATTTGTCATAGTCTCCTTTGTTTTCTTTCCTCTTTTCTTTTTTCTTCACCGCTTCTGTTTCTCATCTTCCAGGTCCGCTGCTCCTCCCCTCCTAACTATCCCAGGACACTGTCCAAAGACTAATACGCGTGTCAAAGGTTCTTATTCTTCATTATCATATCTTTTTGTGTTTTTCCTTTCTCTCTCGTATGACTCACAACTTATGCTCAATGACAAACACCGCTTCTGTTTCTCATCTTCCAGGTCCGCTGCTCCTCCCCTCCTAACTATCCCAGGACACTGTCCAAAGACTAATACGCGTGTCAAAGGTCCGCTGCTCCTCCCCTCCTAACTATCCCAGGACACTGTCCAAAGACTAATACGCGTGTCAAAGGTTATCTTTGATATATTCTGTTCACAGAATTTTATCTTGTCTCATTGATCTACAATTTACAGTAAACCATCTCCAGGGTTTTAATTCTGTTGGTATTTCACCTGAATTTTAAGCTTGAAGAAGGGGAAAATCTTAAGGGTACTTAGATTGGGTTCAAAGAAAAAGGAGCTCTGTGTTGATTTTGTACTTCAGATGTAAGGAATTTGGCTCAAGTGGACATAACTAGAGAGCACCTTGACAGACTGAAGCAAACAATACATCTCACATGAGATGGAAACAGGGGTAAGTGAAAATATCACTTGAGATGGATAATACAGACATTAATTTAACTTAAAAATGGAAAATGAAAATAAAATAAATATGCAATGGAATAGTATCAACTGAATATTAATGGAAATAAGTAGAAAAACATCACTGAAAAAGATGGAATTAATAAACAGGAAAGGGGATTAATTTTGAGAGAAGAGTGGGAGAAGATGAGATGGGGATGTGACCGGAGAAAATAGGTTTAAATTCTGACACATTTTTGTGCCAGAACTTTTCAATTTCTTAGAAAAGGTTGACTTGTTTTCTTGCAGAGCTTAGTTTGTGTGTAGCATGTGCAAAGCTAATCATAATTGGCATAGTTTTTGCAGACTCAGGGGATCTAAGTGGACCATGACTTGAGTATAGCCTCAACTGAGAAGTTGTAGGGATCATAACTTAGTTGCAGTGCAGTGTTCAGTTCATACATACCAAGACCCAGACATTGGATGTTATCATAGGTAGAGCAGCGCTGAATCGGTAAAAATTATGTAAGACCATTCCCATCGCAATAAGATCTTTGTAATTTATCTAGCTCTCTTGGAGTATCTATCCACTACTACTAGCCACAGAGTTGTAAGATTAAGCGCCTCCAGGGGGGTAAACCAGTTACAAAGTTTTATGATTCCTTAAGGGCAACAATTGCCCTTCTTTTTTTTTAACACAAGGGGGTTAAAGACAGCGCGCGCAATAATGTTGTCGGTCTCCCAGCTCCGCAGCAGACAACCAGAGTGGTTTTAGCCGCAGCCCAACCCTCTCGGCCGTTGTTGACCAACCACTTGCTTGGACGATCACCAGTGAGCACTTTGTAACCTCCACATTCTCAATCTCGTTTCTACTCTCCCATGTTGATGAACCGGTGCTGAATCAACCTTGCGTGCTCTTGTTCAGGCTACTTGCTAAAACTCGTCTACCTCGTGTCAGGAAAAACCCTTCCGACACGGTTCTTTGCCACAAACTCCACATTTCGATTACCTCAGTGACCTGAACAAGCTCAGACATAATGTTAGCTCACGAAGAAATGAACAGACCTCCAACTGATCAGCCTCATCACCGTCGCGAAGATTACCGAGTCACTCGCTCACGCGTCGATGAGGATATTCGGAATTCCGACCGAAGAGGTTTTCATCCATCTTCTTTGCCTCGAGAAAGACCCTCTGAATCTCGTCCACAACCAAGAGATAGTCCGCCGAGACAGCCACCAGCTCGAGAACGGAATGCTCAGCGCACCTATCGAGATCGGCCAGCACACGAGACCATTCATCACGGGGTTAACCTGCCCACGGAAGCTGATCTAGTCGATCCGACGCAAAGCGCTACAGTACCCAACCCTAGTAAGATTTACATCGGTGGTCTACCTGAGATCACTAGGCCCGAAGACCTTCAGGACTGCTTCTCTCAACTAGGTCGGATCAAGAACGTTGAACTCAAGAGCGGTTACGGATTCGTGGTGAGCTTGAGAGACCTCCGACTGTGTACTTGATATGTCCATTACTTGCCGCTGTCGCAACAACTCTTCCTTTTATCTTCGTATCACTTCACTTCACATCCACGTCCTTTGGCCTCAATCCCTCTGACTCCTTACCTCTCTGAGCACTGCCATTGGATTTTTTGTTCTCAACCATCTTGACTGAACCAAGCTCCACCACCTCTATCTGGAACCGTTCTTTACACTGGAAGAGGATGATCAATTCACACACTGTCACTAGTATCCGGTGCTTCAAATGGCCCGCCATCATTCTTCGTTTGGTCGTCATATCTAAGCTTTTTGACTTCCACTGTTGCAACCGATGCGCTCTATGCAAGTCATCAATGACGTCCACTTAACACATCTGGCAATTATTCACCAGCTGAAGACTCACTCTGAGACTGATGATTCAAGGCAAAATCTCCTTAGTGATCAGTCTTGACATTCAACAGTTCTGCTCAACCACCTAGCCTTGCTCTCGCCGAAACCAAAAACACTCAAGCAATCCTCTATGTACCGTTTTTCTTGAACCCTTCCCCTCTGACAGGAATACGATAGCCCACAAGCGGCATGCGATGCGGTCTCAAAATATCATGAAGGTACCTTCTTGGGGTCTCCCATCAAAGTTGAACTCTCTCATGGTGGAAGTCGACCTCGACATGTTGCAGTTTCCAACAATCCAGAAGCTTGCTATACTTGTGGCATCATCGGACATTGGGCGCGAGATTGTCCCGACGCAGACAGTTCATTATATTCCAAGCGGTGTGCATCTTAATTACTCGCATTCGATTTCAATTCAACTGGCCACAGGCTGCCAGATGACTGGCTGCTCCTGCCCCATCTGCCTTTTCTTTTTTCGACTCTCGTCTGATGATCTGCTCTATCTAATCTCCACCCTCAGTCGATTACGAGCACGTTCAGCCACCCCTCCTCGTCATCGAGAGAATGCTTATGTGAGCCGGGATTCTAGACCTGAGTTAGAGCTTCCATCTCAGGAACATCGTCACCATCGTCGCCGAAGCCCTCTCGGAGAGATCAATTACACTCGTATCGAACGAGAAAGATTACCACCCTCCTCGCGCGAAAGTTACTTTCAACCCGCTCATGTTGAGGATAAGCGTTATCGGCCCGAGAATTCCTTACGTGATCGTGAACGCGATGAGCACAGGGCACTCAATCTCAAAATTCTACCCCGGGGCGAAGATTACAGGGCCCCCTATTTGATCACCCCATCTCGCTCCCGCTCTCCACCCGGCTCTCGAGACCATCACATCACTGACCGCACCCGTCCGGGTGATCCATACCCCATCCGATCTCTGCCTCGAGATGACTATCACGGTCGGGCCCATGACCTAAAATCGTACGCCCCTGAGCCGGCTTACTATCGCGATCATCGCGCACCAGAAGCCACGCGTGTCGGCAGATACGACGATAGATCGCCTGGCATACAACATTGGGCTTATCCCGCCGAAAGAGTCGTTGAACCTACTCATCGAAGGTTTGTTCCCTCGTGTTTTTCTGTTTTTTTTTGCAATTGTTTCAAGCGTTAAATTCCCACTTGCCTTTCTCTTGCAGGTACGAAGTGGTTGATCCAAGAGTACCAATAAGAGGCCATTCCCCTCGCCGGTGAGTACTCCACCCTGTGTCTTCACTCCAAAAACACAACACACAATACTGAAAGTCGTCACGGTCTTGGCCATTTAGTGTGCGTAGCCCGCGTCGCTCGCCCTCGCCGTCTCGGCGTCCACCCGTACACCGAAGACCGGTAGGTCGAATCCACTCCCCGCCACTGTACGAGCACACGGGATATCCTAGACCCGCCTATTCCATCCGTAGACAAGAGATCTAGTATCAGACATACCTGGTTCAGATGTCCACTACGGCTTCTCACGGATCTCGTTTTCTTCTACCCGCATTAGAGTTTATAAGCAGCTATCCCAATTCGTGACGATACCCTGATCATATCTGTGTTCGGTCATCAAGCTTTTATCACCAATCTGAAGCCCCCCTACTGTGCGAACTTGGTTTTGAAAATCTCAGTTGATATGTGGAGAATCATACGTCAAGCTTTGTCAGACAAAGCGCGATTGCTCCGTCATCACACCAATGAGACACGTTACCCCCAATTGTATTTTTTCAATTGTTACTTACCCATATCTCAGTAAGGCTTGACATCGAAATGTGTTGTGGGAGCCGGTCAGGAGGGTGTTGATGATAGAAGTTTACAAAACACTCTTCAGAGTCCATTTTCACGGCCTCCACTCCCAGCTGTTCCTGGGCAATCTGAACAACTCTTTTATCCTGCAAACAAATTGTGCACACGTACATGAGCAGCTCAAAGTGGGTTCTAGAAATTCCTATCATCAACCCCCATATCAATCACATTGGACGAAAGGTTATTAGGTTGTGAGCAAAGATGAGCATTTTCTGGGCACTTGGCTGGGAGAGACCTGCCCACTATTCTTGTGGAATTCAGACGGTGACAGCTTGTACCAATAACTGTATCAGCTCACTGGTCCCTCAACTTGGTGAAGAAAGAAGAGGAAACCAGTACTGGTCGGAATAGTATGTACACAACCACTGCGACGCAATAAGCTGGCTAAACAACCCTCAAAACATCCATCTCATCACAACACCCTGGATTCGGCTGTCCCATCTGTCACATATCTTTCACCACCTAGTACATCTAACAGGATCAATCATTGTTTTCAAATTGCTGTTGCTTCCGCAGGCACCACAACCTGCGCAGTGGCTGCGGTGTGGTAGAATCCAGCGCTGTGATTTCGCCCCGACGTCATCGGCCTTATGGTCTAGTCGTATGATTCTCCCTTTGGGCTGGCCGTTCCGGCTGTTCAACCTTGGGAGAGGTCTCGGGTTCAATTCCCGATGAGGCCCCTGGTTCTTTTGCTGGGGATCCGGCTCTGAGACACCAAGTATCAATAAACCTGTGTTCGGCGACGGAGAAGTGAGCAAACCAAGCGTTCTGCAGTTGAATCCGACTGGTTGTAGGTCCAACGCAACAGAGGTTTAACAACTTTGATCAGTTCTCACATAACCTCGTAAATTTTTCCAACCCACTCTCTATGGCCATCAAAAGTGGGAAGCTTTGGTGCAGCAAACATAATCGCCATGTCCCTTTAGAGGGCTTGTTCATATTCTTTTGATTTGTCAAAATCTAATCAATCCTTCATCGAAACATGACTCGCCTCACAAGAATCAACATAAGGAGAACAGCCAAACCGATGTATGAGATCGTTCACTTTCTTTGCATTTGGTTTGGATTGCCTTCCCTGATTGGGTGGGTGCCGTCCACACACACACATGAACAGCAAAACGTTATTTGTAAAAGAACAAACGGATCACGATTGATAAACTTCAACCGGTGCGATGATGATTCCATCCTTGGGTCCTTCTACTCCTACTGTCTGTCCTCGAGAGATCATTCGTTGGATTCAGGAGGATTGCTGGTAAAGTGGCTCATCATCTGTGACGAATATTTAGGAATCATTCGACAGACTGCCTAGAATTTTACTCAGCACACAGATGACACTCATCACCCCCAGCTATGAAGGACAGCAAAAGGAGGGCTCGAAAACATATAAATAAGAGCCTGCCAGGTGCCCTTTCCTTTCTTCCTCAGCTTCCAAGCGTCTCTTACTTATCACAAGCTGCCAACCGGAAAACAAACTGCTAACTTTACTAAGACAGCCTATATATAAACACCTCGATACTTGTATGTCCGCCTTCATTCTTCTGGTACCAAGCGGCCTAGCAGGCTTTCCTTGGCTTCGTCACTGACCTGCGGTATTTCAATATTTTGACAGAGAACTTCAAGATGATTTTACCAAGTGTTATCATTTTGGCTATCGGCCTATCTCTTGGTAAATGTTGCTTCATCCAAATTCTCTGGTGTGAAGAAGCGGTTAAAATCTAATGACTGATCCTTTTCAACAAAATTCTCACAGGCCAATTTCCATCGGCCACATCTGCGAACAGCTTGTCAGCTAGACAAAGCCAAGTAGACCCCCAGGCGTGAGTATCCAAGACTCATGTCTTATATCTTGCCAATTCTTTACACCAAAACTAATGAATTAATTGCATTTGCCTCAGTTTGAAAGGTGCCGCACTCGGCCGCCGAAATTACAATGATGATCAATCCAAGTATTCCTACCCAGCTAAGAAAGACCAACAAGACTATTATGACTCCGGAAAAGACTCCTACAATTCCAACATGAAGTCCTACGACTCCGGTAAAAAGTCCCACGATTCCGGTAAAAAGTCCTACGAGTCTGACAAGGAATACTCCGAAAAGAAGAGCTATGATTATCAATCGGAGAAAAAAGAATTCGACTACGAGAAGAAAAAATTTGATTCGCAGAAGAAAGATTTCGACTGGAACTCCTACGATTCATCTTACAACGACAACGGCCACAAGGATTCTGGAAAGAAGCACGACTCGGGTGACAAATACGACTCGGGCAAGAAGTACGAATCCGACAACAAACACGACTACAATGACAAGTACCCCGGCAATTACAACCACCAGTACTCGAAGGACAACTCCAAAAACTATGGCGGATACGACTACTCTAACAAACACAACAAGGATGACGGGAAATACGAGAAAGACGACATGAAGAAAGAGTACAAGAAGGATGATAAGAAGGACGACTACAAGAAGGAGGATAAGAAAGACGACTATAAGAAGGAGGATAAGAAAGACAATTATAAGAAGGAGGATAAGAAGGATGAGAAGAAGGACGACTACAAGAAGGAGGATAAGAAGGATGACTACAAGAAGGAGGATAAGAAGGACAACTACAAGAAGGAGGATAAGAAGGATGATAAGAAGGAGGACAAAAAGGACGACTACAAGAAGGAGGATAAGAAGGACGACTACAAAAAGGATGACTACAAGAAGAGCGACTACAAGAAAGATGAATACAAGAAGGACGACTACAAGAAAGATGAATACAAGAAGGACGACTACAAGAAGGACGACAAGAAAAACGACTACAAGAAAGATGACAAACACAACTCTTATGATCACAATGACAAGGATCAGTACAAATACGGAAACGACGGAGACTACAAGAAAGACCACGCCTAGTTCCGCTCTCTTGTTCATCTTGTTTCATCTAGCCCTAAGAACATTGTGTTTATCTTGAATCGTACTGTTTCTATTTCCTTTCTTCAAAAATATATGCTCCTGTGGTAATCTATTGTATCAGAGATCGCTGGGTGAATTGAAGAACAGTGTTCAATCTCTCTTCTTCTTTACCCGACAAACAAGATGCCCCGCCCAAGAAAAAAAAGTAATGTTTTTTTTTTGGAGAAAATTGAGTCGCTGATTTGTTTGATCATAAGGACCTTTGGACAAGATGGGTGTGCGTGTCATGGCACCAGTATACTTGTGCTTCCATGAGTGGATCGACCGGTAAGAAACGAGCGGGAAATTCAAACCTCGTTGAGAGGAAAGATCGGAGAGCAATACTCGCGTTTGATACTATATCTGAAGAAAAGATCACTACAAAGTAATTTTTTCTTCTTTAGTTTTGAACGTTGCGCACCTGGACCCATGCAACTACATATCTTGTGCGAGTAACTGGAAGTTTTTTTTTGAGATCGATCAATCTATTGCAGCAACAACAACAACAACGCTAACAGTAGTACATAGTCTTTTGTCAACAATAATATAGAAAAAAAAGTCGATAGAAAGGATTCAACACAAAATGTCAAGTACAAGAATGTAGTCGAACACCTCCTTGTGACGATGATCTGAACCTGAATATTGACAATTCGATCATGAACCGTTTGGAATGAATAGCAGAAAATTGGTAGAAATCACATGCCTAAAAAAACCATTATGTAGAACGAAAAACGGTTAAAAATTTCCAAGATAATCAATCAATCAGGACTAAAGAAGGAATAAAATGTTGACAAAGGAAGGGGTTATGATGCAATACCTCGACTTGGATTGGTTCTGCGCTTCGCCTGGATGTTGAGAGTTATTCAATATTGCTTCGGATGTTTTGATTGATGTCGTGTCTTGGGGTGCTTACCCGATGGATTAACTAGCGAAGTAGGATGTTGATGTGGGCCGGATTGCTACTTGACGATTCTGAAGTTCAAAAAAAATCTACCGGCTCGCGAGTTTGATGTCCTGTAACTAAGCAAACAGCGTAGCGCGGCATGTATTATCACTCAGTTAAACACTAGCTGTTGAATATTACGTTTTGACAGTAACAACAGTTCTTTTTTGAAGAAGAATTGTGAAGTGGTGTACAAATAATCGACCAGAAGCAAAATGTTGAAGGTGACCAGATTGAGAGGCTTTAATAGTGAGACACGAGATTTGGATGGATAGGGTAACATAATGCAGATAGATGGGGGGAGGGGGAGTGGAATGTGTCATGATGGGAATTCAAGGAATTTTAGCTTGAAGGAGAGAGAGTCTTTCTGAAGGGTTGAATTGGATTACATATAATAGAAAGGAGACTCATTAAGCGTTGACTGATTAACTTTAGACTTAACTCGATGAGGAGAGAAAAGGGGTCGATACCGGGGGGAATAACTTACAGCACATCATCTCCAACAGATTCTGATGATGTCTTCGCCAGTCCACTCGTATTTCTACCTGATACACATTCCTAAGGTATGTGTTTCATACAACAGGCGTCTTAGAGCTGGTTGGGTGTCTGTGATGATACTCATGGCTATACCGGCAGTTGGTTTTTCCGCTCTACTCTCCAGTTCGATGTTCATGGTCTGTTTTTTTAGGACAGCGCTCCAATTATTATAAGTTGACGGGCTATCTGCAATCTTTTCACCCACATCCACATCACCAGCACATCCTACCAGCTTTATCCAAGCATAATAAATCTTTCAGATTTTTTACCAGCATACTTTGAACGATCTCAACCCACCCAACCTTGTAACTGTGATGAGATCATTTTCATTACCAAAAAAATCCTGGTTTTACATTGCGGTGCACATCCTCGGAGCCAGTCAACTGTTGCTGTCTGCTCCTACGGAAAGCTTGAGTAAGATATTGTCTTATCTCCCCATCTAAATTGAGCTGTCCGCAGGCTTCATCTCGACTTATTATGCTATTTCTCCAATTTTGATACGCTCTTACAGAAGATGTGGAGTCTTTCTCAAGTCAGGCGGCGAAAACCGGAAGCAGTAAGGCTGGCTGGGTTAGCTCAGATGGGCTGGAGGGCAAAGGTAAATAATGTCTTGTTGGTTCTCCCTATGATCGAAAAGTTAATCGACATTCTGATTGGCTCTAATCGCATCAACCAGCAAGCAAGAGCATCTTAAGATCAACTCCAAAGAGTCTTCAACAAGCCGGGAAGCCGGAAGAAAATCTTGACCGCATGTCAAGTCCGTTTGACACAGAATTCCAGAAAATTACCGCCTTGATAGCCCATATGAATGAAAATGGAGGCGTTCCCACCTCTTCATACCTCAGAAGCTTAATGAGGAGCCTGGGAGAGTTTGAAAAGTCGCTTCAGGGCCATGAGCTGACAATGGAAGAGTCCCAACGGTTGCAAAACTTATTACGCACAAGTCCAGGCTTGCGGCGACCTCCATCCGCCGCGCGTTTTCACTAAGTTAATTGATTTGACAGAAAATCAGTTTATGATGCTCCGCCTCAGTTGGCTTCCCTATAGTCCAGGACACCCCTTCTCAGCTTGCTACTATGGCAGAGACAGCCTTTCATAAGTAAAAAAATATTTATGTAAAAAATATCATCATCAAACAAAATGAATCATAAACAAATATTATTCCTAACAGTAAAACACAAAAAATACATAAAGAGTTAAACATAAAAATTTATGAATAATTAAATAACAAACAAATAAAATAACAAACATAACTTATGAGGGTATCATTGGGTAATCTGAAACTACATCAACATAGGGTATCTCACTTACATGTAACTCTAATCCCCACTGCTTGATTGTGTTGTCAGCCTACTATTAATTCAGAGACATCCTGCTGATAGAAAGTTATATATCAATATTACTTCACAGTACACCTTATGTTCTTGTTTTCAAAAGGATTCACACCTCATGTCTTTTGTTACAAAAGAGAATATTGAAAGAAAACATACAACACAGAATCTACATATAACTTCTACAATCTAAGTAAGACTTAGAAGACTATTTCAGCTTGTGAATCCACATGTGAATTAACCCAGGGTAGCTTGCCAAAGTCACCCGGTAATTATTACTCCTTTGCATCCCTTCACAGGCCTCCAAGTTTTTATATCTACATAGCCATAAATTGTGTAGCTAGAATAATTCAGGTCTTGGCATCAAAGAGGCTGCAATGTGTACTTCAGCCAACCTGTAAGAAATGTGTATGAAGCTCTGGCTTGATGTCTAAAAAGAATCGAGACACTATCACTGTGCTGCCAGGGGGCATTGATAGACGCACACCACTGGCTGCACATGCCCACACTAGGGGTACACCCTGTCGGCATGCCCATAGATGGGCATGAAGTTCACATGTATACAGGCATGCAAAAACCACCCAAAGACAGGCATGTGAAACCCACCCAAAGACAGGCATGCAGCCACACACCCTTTTTGAAAAGGGTGTCTGGGCTGCACACCCCTAGTCCAGCATATGTCATCAAATCCTAATCTGGGATTTGATGACATCACTCTCCCCCCCGCACATCACCCCCCACTCACCTCTCAACCGGAGGCATCCCTCCAGTTGAGAGATTTGTATCTCTCAGCTAAAGAGATACCCTCTAGTTGAGAGATGTGTATCTCTCAGCTGGAGGGTGTCAGCCTCAGTGATGCCAAGATGATGAATCTTCTAGCTACACTGGGTGCACATATTCAAAGTAAGAGTCAAATATATACAAGGATATTTTGGGATAAATGTTGGGAGAATTTATAGTGTAAAATTGATTGATATTGAGGAATGTTTGTATTAATTTTAATTAAAATAAAAAACAAAGAGGGGCCTGATAAATCAGGGGTTGTTTAAATCCCTCCAAGGTATCTTGCAATAAGCAGAGGATTTTACATAACCTTTTAAAAACTGGGGCCTGATAAATCAGGGGTTGTTTAAATCCCAGGCATGTGGAAAGGAAGGGGAAAAGTGCCACAGACAGAGAAATGATTATAGCTTACTGGGTATCAATTTATTATCTGTTTGGGGAGCTTTTGAGGCAAATTTTCAGTGGGATTATTTTAAACTACTCAAGGAACTTACCAGGAAAGAGGCTGGTGGCAATGCTTTGTTGAAAGCGGGTACTTTAAGTCATGTAATGTCTAATAATCTGGGGCATCCTTTCTTGGGGGAAAATGGAGCTCCTTAAATACCTTGTGGCACCAGGGAGCAGCACCCAATTTTTCAGCTAATGGTCAAGCTGTGGTTTATGCAGCTGTTTGGCCAGCTTGTGGTTGAATTCTGGCTGGATTTGGCGGTATTGTGGGTGAATAACCACAATTCAGTGTGATTTGAAGTTTTTCTGTGTTTCATCAAATTTTTACATGTTTCATCCAAATTATTTTGGATAATTGGCGATGCTGTTTCATATATCATGATACACAGAGGTTTGGTACTGTTGAATTATCAATTTCTAGCTTTGTCTGCCCGTGCGTGCACAGCATTACAAACTACTGCGGATCAATGAATAAAACGGCTTGCACTTACAAATATTTGTTGAAGCTCATCTTGAAAACAACTTCCAAGATCTGATCAACTTTGACCGACTTCAAAAAGACTTCAATAACTCAAGAACGATAATTATCGACTTGAGACTATCTTATTGGGAATCAGACTCGTAAAGTAATAACATCAAGAATCTCAATTCATGACCTGTGCTATCAACCTAATGCGACATTCCTTCTTCTCCTTCTTAGACTGAGCATCCCTATCTTTCCCCTTCCTTAATCCCTGCAAACTACCTTTGAGCTCTTTGTGTATTGTGTGCTTTTCTTCTTTGTAATCTTTTATTCTTTTCTTCCTCTTCTGTTTGTTGTCAAATGAACTAACACTCATTGATCCTCTTCAGTTTCACATAGTCTCTTTCTTAACTTCTTCTTTGACAAATAGCCTCTTTATATTATTATTACTGCTATCTGGTGTATGCTTCTTATTCATTCTCTTTTTCTTTATCTTCTTTTATTTCTTATCACCTGTTTCTAATTTTTCCTTTACTCAGTTCTGGTTTTAGATAGTTTGAAATAAATCAAATTCCTTTAGGTACGTTCTGGAATATTCTGGAGTGTTTCATTAATTATGAAACACTCAGATCTTGTAAGCCTCTGTGATGCCAAGAACTGGATTCTTCTAGCTACACAGGGTGCAAGGTAAACACAGCCACAGGTTGTGCCGTGAAAAGTGGGTAAAAAAGGTGAAAGGATATAAAAAAACTATAAAGTTTTTTTTAACAGAGAGGCCTGAGTTACAGGGGTATTTACTGTGACCTCTAAAATATTCAGGACCTGAGTGAACAGGGGTTATTTTGGGTACCTGACAGTCTAGTCCTTTGAACAAGGAGTACACCTAGAAAATAACTACTGAAGGAATGGAGGAAATAGACTTACTGCTTCTATTTCCTGTCAGGGGTTCTTCAGGGAGTTTTAGGTGGTCCAGAAGCGCTCACAAGGTTGAGTAACATTTAGTTGTTGAGGTCTGAGAAAGGTGAAAGGGTTGTTGAATGAAATTCAGGTATAAAACAAGCAAAAACTGACTATATAACAGGCTATAAGGCTGGTTGATATGGTGGGTAAAAGCTGGTCAATGTAAGTGAAGATGGGGATATCATTTCGTGGGAAGGAAGGGCTGTTTATATATCCATTCTGGGCTCTTGGGAACAAAGCAGACGCTCTGTTTTACCTAGTCTTCTACTAAGCCCTAGTTACCTGTATTGTCAGCCTCCCTGATGCCAAGGACAAGTCCTTCTAGCTACAGGTGGTGCAAAGATAAATGGTAAGAGTATATAAACTCTGGGTAAGGTACAAAGTTACAATTCCCAAAAGATATGGGGGAATTGTCACGTAAAAATTGAGAGAAAAATAGGTTAATAATTATATTAAATAAATTTAATATAATAAAAAAACCAGAGGGGCCTGATAAATCAGGGGTGGTTTAGATCCCTCTAAGGTATCTTAAAAATAAATTGCAGAGGATTTAGGTACCTGGAACACTGGGGCCTGTTGGAACAGGGGTGGTTTAATCCCAGGAATGGAAAAGGGGGAATATCTTCAAGAAAAAGGGTTATTACTTACTAGTAATAAACCTTGAGGGATCTTGGGGATATTCTGGGTGAAACTGGACAGTTTGAAGCGCTTGGATGGATGGTGGAGCTGGATGGTCACTGTGAAGTTGTTGGGGAAGACAGGGCTAAAGAATAACTACTAAGAAGCTTACCAGACTGTGTTATAAAGATGTATATATCTAATAAGAAGTGGGTAAGGTTGTTAGTGGGTATTGGGAAGCATGAGGAGCCTTCTTTGGGCGGTTGAAGAGCTCCTTAAATAGTCTTGAGTTCCCCCTGGGGACCCTGTAGGTATTATTGGCCAACTTGTGGGATCTTTGGACCACATTTTGGCCATTTTGTCTTCTTGGTGATGCTTCAGCAGCCCCTGCTTTGGATACACGTCACCAATTGATTTTATTAATGTATTTTATCATTATTTATTTATTTATATTGACTTACAGTCTGTAGTACATTAGTACTGTTTGTTATAGATTTAATACTAGTGGCTTATTTGTATTTATAATAAGCCACAGTATTGTTTGTACTGTTTGTTCACTCAATATATTTTATTTATATGTATAAATAAATAATACTATTCAATATATTTAATTATTTAGTCCCCAGTACTCTTCATTACATATGTAACATATGTAATGAGGTCACTGGGGCGTGTTTGTGCTGATTTGGGTGTACCTGAGTGACTGTGGAGTCCGCGTGTCAAGCTGAGAGCCTGTAAGGGGCTTAGGCTTGCGCGGGGGCTTATATCCCAACTTTGGCGCGGGCTTTCAGTCACGCGGGTTTGAACTTCAAGTTCTGCGGACTGCGGTACGTGGGGTTTGAGTAAAACACGGTGTATTTACACTATTTCCCCTAATTTACACAACACCTCATTTCCGTGACTGGAAATGGGGTTTAAGCATATGTATTTAGATATATAAGCATTGATTAATGCAAGTGCCTTTTTATTAAAGGTACTTGCTAATTCTTGTAAGCTAATTTACACAGTAAAGGAGTGAGAATTAGGGGTACCTGTGAGTGAGGTACCCTAGGTTAATTTTAGTGTAGATTCAGAATATCAAATAATATTCTAACTATTATTTGATATTCTATATTTTTTATAATAATTTTTGTAGGAAACTTGTAACAGGTTGCTCTGTCATAGTAGCAAGCTGAGCTGTATAACTGGTTTGGTTACGGTAGGGCTTAGTTACATGTTTCAAAAGGCCCAAAGTGGTTTAATGTTCTCAGTAAGGTGAATGATTCCGTTTCTTCCTTCCTTTTGGACCAGTAGTCTATTTACAACCAACCAATTGGGCTATCTTGGCCTTAGTAGGAAAAGTATGGCTGCGGCGTTGGTTGTGGCTTTTATTACAGGTGCCAGGTACATGTAACTATGGAAATTATGATGTAAACCTTATTTATGCATCATACCCAAACTCTATTAACCTTAATTGCATAGTCTACTAGCATATATTTAAGGTTATGTAGATCTTTAAGTCATATGAAAACTTGAAGGCCTTGTGAAGGGATATGAAGGAGTAATAATTACGGGGTACTTTTACTGAGCTACCCTAGGTTAATTTAAATTTATATTCAGAATCTGAAATATACTATTCTAAGTTCTCTCTATACTTTAGAAGTTATATCTAGATTCTGTGTTATATGTTTTGTTTAATAATTTCTTTTGAAACAAAAGACGTAAGGTGTGCATTCTTTTGAGACTAAGAATATAAGTTGTATCACCAGGAAAAATCAATTGTCACTAGACTACAGGTGACATCAGCCTAGGTTCAATGAGCTACCCATGAGTAGTACAGTTTGCCTGATGTACAGCCCTTTGTAGGACATAAAGGGGCCATTGTAGCCTAGTTGGAGTGGAACCAGAGCTAGGACAAAGCTACAGCCATTGTTTTGTGATGTCACCAGATGTCAGGTGACAATTAAATTTTCCTGGTGTATATTGGTATAGTTTGCTATGGTCAGGATTTCTCTGAATTAGTAGCAGGCTGACAGATCTCTTTTTATAAGTGTTTCACATGTTCCAAACCTAGAGGAAGCCGGTTTTGCTTAAGTCCTGGTATCCTCTGGGTGTCATTTGAGGTGAATCTTTAATGGGAAATTACCTATTGAAGGAGTAGAGTTCAAGGGTACTTGTGAGTGAGGTACCCTAGGTTAATTTGGGAGTATATTGAGAATTGACAATAATATTCTTGCTTTTCTCATTTGCTTGTTGTGTAAATTGTAATAATGTCTCTATATTTATGTTATAGGGTTTTCATTATTTTGTTTATTTTTTAGTGATAATAGGGCGTATCAAATATGACCAAACCCGTAAGTGACGCCCGTCAATTAGAAATGACCCAATCCACACCAACGGTGGGCCGCTACGCTATTTTACCGCTAACTCTTAGCGTAGCGGTTTTTTTTTTTCCCCATAAAATCTGTAGCGTTAGCTGAAATTACACTCCACTACACTAACAGTTAGCGTAGCGACAAATTCCTCAAGCCATATTTTTGTAGTGTTAGCTGGGAAAATTCACTGCTACGCTAACAGGTAGCGTAATTTTTCTTGCGCTAACAGATTTTGAAGTTTCCAGTAGCGTAGCGGCCTCAGATCATTGCTACGCTACGCTAAATGTTAGCTGTTAGCTGAATTTTTTCCCGCTAAATGTTAGGTGTTAGCTGATTTTTTCCCACTAAATGTTAGCTGTTAGCTGAATTTTTTCCTGCTAAATGTTAGCTGTTAGCTTAATTTTTTCCCACTACACTATGTTCAAATAGTGCAAAGTGTTGGCCCACAGCCAGCTGAGTGAACAGTCTGAACATAATTTTTTGGGTGGATTACATCCCTGCTTGTTTCACCAATAGTTGTGGTGATGTGCTTGGGCAAAGAAAATGATGTGGGAACATTGAAAGTTTTTCCCTTGCACAAATTGCCTTGCATTGAGTCTGCGATTATTTTAAATTAATATGTTCATGAATCCTGTTGAAGCAGTTCTTTTCCAGCTTTACTTGCTTCCTTTGAGTTAAATAAGCATTTCTTCTCATTCTCTGATGGGCATGCTGATTACTGTTCTGGGCAATTTCCATATGATTAAAATGTGTTATTCAATTGAAATTTGTCCAGGCAGTAACCATATTTCCCAAAGCAATGAAAGAAATGCATATCCAAACATTGGAAAGAGAAAAAATGGAAAAGAAACAATCATTTTTTTTCTTGAAAAAAAAAATAAAAAATAAAAAAATAACAATAGAAATTATAAAAATAAATAACAAATAAGCTGTTTTGATTGATGTAGTTGCACAAGTACAGGAGTTAAAACAGCATGTTGATTGATTTACTTGTGAAAGTTGAGATTTTTGATCGCTTGACTTGCACGAGTACAGGATCTATAATTGGGCAGAGTGGACCAGCTTTGACCTCAGACAGTGGAATTTATCACTCCTGCTATACTATAATTAACTGCAACATGCCTAATCAGTGTCACCCCAATTGGTGAGTAGGATTTGTAATGAGGGTGACATTGATTAGGTATGTTGCAGTTACTTATAATATATCAAATATGCAGGAGTGATAAATCCCACTGTCTGAGGTCAAAGCTGGTCCACTCTGCCCAATTATAGATCCTGTACTCGTGCAAGTCAAGCAATCAAAAATCTCAACTTTCACAAGTAAATCAATCAAAATGCTGTTTTAACTCCTGTACTTGTGCAACTACATCAATCAAAACAGCTTATTTGTTATTTTATTTTTTTAATTTCTATTGTTATTTTTATTTATTTATTTATTTTTTTTCAAAAAAAAAACTGTTTGTTTCTTTTCCATTTTTTCTCTTTCCAATGTTTGGATATGCATTTCTTTCATTGCTTTGGGAAATATGGTTACTGCCTGGACAAATTTCAATTGAATAACACATTTTAATCATATGGAAATTGCCCAGAACAGTAATCAGAATGCCCATCAGAGAATGAGAAGAAATGCTTATTTAACTCAAAGGAAGCGAGTAAAGCTGGAAAAGAAATGCTTCAACAGGATTCATGAAAATATTAATTTGAAAGAATCAATTCCTCAAGAAAAGACATGATTGCTATACTCCCACAAGTGTAGCACTAAACCAACAGTTACTGCAGCGCTAAAGTAACAGTTAGTGCACTGCAAAAGGGAACTATGCTAACAGGCAGTGTAGCTGAAAAGAATTCTACACAAACAGTTAGTGTAGCTGAAAAGAGCGCTACGCTAACAGTTAGCGTAGCTGACAAGAGCGCTACACTAACAGGTAGCGTAGCATTTTTTCCAGCTAACACCGCTACAAATCAGCTAACAGGTAATTCCTGTAGCGTTAACTTTTCTTTTTTGAAGTCGCTAACGCTACGCTACCGCTATTTTCTTTTTTGACAAAATTTTTGTAGCGTTAGCTGAAAAAAAAACCGCTAACAGTAACTTTGTGTTAGCGTAGCGACAAAAGCTAACATTACGCTACGCTACAGCTATTGTTAGCATAGCAGGCCCACCGTTGTCCACACTCTCTAATTGACGGGTTTCCAAAAAGGGGTAGCCCAAAACCAAACGGGTTTGGAAAACACCGGAAACACAAAAACCCACATATATCATCCAAGCCCGTCACTTCCAAATCATTCATTCCTGCAGCCCTGCTGGTCACCCAACGCACACCCTTAAAAAAAAGGCGTCCAGCACACATGCCTTTTTTATATTGGCGTGCGGGCTGCACGCCCACTTTTGGGTGTCAGCACGTCTACAGGCGTGCAACACCCATCCAAAACAGGGTGTGCGGTTGCACACCCTATTCAACAAAGGGCGTGCAACCTGCATGCCCTTTTTTTCAGCTATGTGTATGAAACACTGGCTTAATTTTACAATTAAACCAAGTACTGTCACTGTGCTGAAAGGTTATCTAAATAAATAAGTGAATTTATTCTCTTTATAGTGTCCAAACTATGCACAGAGGATAACCTAAAACTCCTTATAATTGAAGATTTGATATACAAATCACTCAATTGGAGAAGACTAATAGTTAACCGCGCAGGTTTGGCTATTCTCTGTCTTTTTGGGAAAGATATAGCAATAAAAATTGCTATTAAGCAGCTGGCAAGCACTTAAGCTGATTGGCTACTGTCAGAGGTGGTAGTCTTGCTGAAACTGCTTTCTAAGGAATAGATCAAGGCCAAAAGATGGGGAATTCTAAGGTAACTTGAGACTAATCCAGTAATAAAGGTTGGTTGGATAAAGGGGATAACACTACTCTAAAAGTAGGAGGAGAATATTCAGAGTACTTACAAATGTGGTACTGAGGGAATATGCTGAGGAACCAATCCTAGGCCAGAAATGGCCTCCTTTTATATTCTAGAGATTCCTTGAGGAAGGTTCTAGAAGGTTTATTCTAAATTTTGCTCTAATTTATTACAATTCAAATGTACCATGATGTAATGGGAATTGTATTGAATTGAGCACAGTATTTTCTATGTCCCCATGACCTCATGACATGTGTGTATAACCAATCACATCATGGGCCAATTCATTTAATAGAACAATACTGGGAAATTACCACGCACTTAGGTAATTTCTTTCTTATAAGCATAATATTATTATTCTAATATTTATGCAAATAAGTTTATTGTCTCTCAGCTTTTATGACAATAATTTCTTTAATCAATAATTTATACTTTTATTCCCTTTTTCTTAAAGTATCTTTATCATATGATAAAGTACTAGAAGGAGTAGGAATTTAGTGGTGGTTTGAGTGAGGTACCCCACCTAATTCTACATGAAAAGTTGATTTCTTTAATAATATTATAGGATATATTATTGCTAATACAATATTTTATTAATTTTTACATTAAAGTCAGTCTTTAGGATACGCTGGAGTATCTCTAGGGCTGACACTTTTTATGTATATAGGTAGGGGCGTGTGTGCCCCTACCCATATACATAGAAAGGGCGTGCAGCCTGCATGCCCTTTCTATGTATATGGGTGGCACACACACCCCTACCTATGTACATACATAGGGCGTGCATGTTGCATGCTGTCATGCGACCAACCCAACGTACAGATGGGGATTTGGTTGATCGAAGCGCAAAGGGAACTGGAGGATGAGTCGAAGATATTCTTCGAAGTAACTCGAAGATATATTCAAGTCGAAGTAATTCTCGAAGATAACTTGGAGACTAGCTTCGAAGATGCGATGTGAGTAATAAGTACTGGGCTCAAATCAGACTCGGATTTAATCAGGGTGATGACTGATTAAGGAAGGTAACGTAAAACAATATTATATTAATTAAGTGAGGAAAAAGGGAATGTAGAGAAAAGTACAGTTGCTTTTATAGACAAATATCGACATGAGGTTTTCGTGTGAAGATGATTAAGGAAAGTATTTACTCGAAGTTGGATTTACACGAGTGATTGAAAAAGTCAGATGAAAGCATAACTGATAATATGACAATTGATTCGAGGATACAAATGGAAATTCCCAGGTGATATGGAGGGTAAGTGCAAGGCTTGATTGATAAGGTTAAGCGCCATGCTGAGGGTCGAGGCATTTGAGCTAATCCGAAGGAAGGTTATTGGATAAGCGTCGAATAGTCGTCGAATCACCGGAAAGGGAAATCTTCGAGTCAGGGACCGGATCGGGTAATGAGGTTTGAATGTCCCTTTGATTAAGTGTCACGCATTTGGTCCTTGAAAGTTCGAAGTTGAGTCTTGCATTCGAGATGCATAAGGAAATCTGAGCCGGGTGTGACTGAGACTGAGAGTTGCAGCATGACAGATGCCCGGGTATAAAAGCCAAGCTCCTCGAAGGTCGAAGGTAAAGAATTCACATCTACTTCCCACTACTACTTTACTTAATTAAATCGAAGAAGAACAGAAAAAATACAGAAGAAAAAAGAAAAGAAAAATCGAAAATGTCAGAAGTCGAAGTCATCGATTGAAGATGCCGAAGATGCATTCGACAGAACTTGACGTGCTCGCCAAGTACCGCGACAAGAGGGGATAGGTCAAAATGTGAGATGTGTCGAAGAGTTCGGGTGCCCTGTGTCTTTGAACATGGGTTTCCTTTTGGTTCGGAGGATGCTTTACCCATTTCGGCTATAAGTAGTCGTGCCGTTTCGAACGCAGTTCCCCCAATACCACCACCATCCAGATCGCCTTCCATCGTCCAAGTTCGAGGTGTTCGTCCAAGAAGAGCCATCACTCGAGTGAATTATCGGATACCGAATTTACTTGAGACGCCAGAGTTGGAACAACCGGGAGATTTAAGTAAGTGGCAAAGAGAAGAGAGAAAAGGGATGTATTTTGAAATTGCTGATAATGATGAATTTTGGTTTGTTAGCGTTGTTAGGGCCGTATCGAAGATACACCACCATGACACCTCCTCCACCACCGCTGTATGACGAACCGGACCCAATTGTTTTGCTTGAACAACATAACAATCCGGAGGCGACTCGAGTCATCGAAGGGGCCGTAGGGAGAGTCGAAGCTATTGTTGGAACCATCATCGAAGAAGAGAGAGTAGAAGAAAGAGAAGTCGAAGAAGAAAGAAGAGTGGAGGGAGAGGAGAGGAGAGAGGTGGAGAATGGAGTCGATGAGGAGAGAAGAGTGGGAGAGGAGGAGAGAGGAGTGGAGAATGAAGATAGGGAAACTGATGCTCGAGTTTTAACCGAAGGTTTCGTCGAAGGAAGTAGTTCGAGGAAGCGAATTTACGAGGAAGAGTTGGAGAGGGACGAAGGTTGGTCCTGCAAGAAGTCGAGGACCGAAGAAGCGTCGAAGAAAATTAGTTCGATCTTCGACGAGCATCAAATGATTCAGGTTCGAATTGCGAAGCGAATGTCGAACTTGGTTGTGGAAAAAGATATGCGGGAATTTATGTTATTGGTGAAGGAATTGAAGGAAAGTTGGGAAGAAGCTGAGAAGAAATTGAAGGAAGAAGATGAAGAAGAATAGAGTGTTTTAGTATTTATTTTATTTATTATTTATTAGTTATTAGTGATAGTTTATTATTTTATTTTATTTTTATTTTAATTTTATTAGTTTATTTAAAAAATTTATTGAGAGATAAGAAATATTTGACAATTTAAGAGAGTGTTTAGAAAAGTTATGAGAGAAAGAACAAAGAGAGAAAGAAAGGGAAAAAGGGGAAAAAGTGAAATAGAATGAGATAGAGTATTAAGAGGATTGCCGAGGTTTTCGAGGATACGTGGTATGGAAGTCTTGAACCAAGGCGGGAGAGTTTCGAAGATGTTGAGCTGGTTCCCAAGAGGTTCGATCTTCGTCAGACTGGAATCCAGTCCATTCGACAAGATATTGTAGTTTGCCTTTGCGTAGTCTCGAATCGAGGATACGACTTACTTCCCACTCGAGGTGATCTTGAACATTAACAGGTTCTGGAGGGGGATGAGTCTTGCCCGGGAAAAGATCCTTAGCTGGCTCTAGGAGTGATACATGAAAGACTGGGTGGATAGCGCTCCACTTCGAGGGAAGGGTGAGTCGGTAAGCGTTCTTTGAGATGATTGATTCGATGGTGAAAGGACCTAATTTTCGTTCGGAAAGTTTTTTGGCGGGTCGAGTTGATCGAATGTTGCTGGAGTCGAGCCATACTTTGTCGCCGATGTTGTAAGCTGGAGATTCGAGTCGAAGTTTATCGGCTTGAAGCTTGTATCGTTGACTGGCTGCTTCGAGGTTGATTCGAAGTTGATCTTGAAGAAGCTTGAGGTTCGAGAGATAATCGGAGGCTGGAGTTGAAGGTGAGAGGTGAATTGAGTCGAAGGTTGGATTCCGACCATAGAGTGTTTGAAAAGGTGATTGTCGAGTTGAGGAGTGAGTGGCGTTGTTGTAGGCGAATTCGGCTAAGGCAAGCCATTGGCTCCAGTTGTCCTGCTGATAACTGACGAACATTCGAAGATATTGTTCGAGAATTTGATTGACTCGCTCGGTTTGACCATCTGATTCGGGATGATAGGCAGTTGATAAGTTGCGAGTTATTTTGAGTTGTTGACAGAGCGAAGTCCAGAAACCTGAAACAAACAATGAGCCACGATCGCTGACTATATTATCCGGGAGACCATGCTTGGAGAAAACATGTTTGATGAACAAGTTCGCAAGGTCTAATGAGGTACAAGTAGTCTTGGTTCGAAGAAATAGAGACATCTTCAAAAAACGATCCACTATCACTAGGATAGCGTCATGACCATCACTAAGGGGAAGTTGAGAGATAAAGTCCATAGAGAGGAAATGCCAAGGAAATGGTGGAATTGGAAGTGGTTGAAGCAACCCATACTTCCGATGCTTTGAGGATTTGTTCCTATTGCAAGTATGACAACGGTTTACATAATCTTTTACATCCTTGACCATTCCTGGCCAATAGAAGTCTCGAGCTATAAGTTGGTAAGTCTTATCCTGGCCGAAGTGACCAGCTAGGGGAGAATCATGTCTTGATTCGAAGATATCAAGTTTGATTTTAGGATCATTCGGAACAACAAACCTTCCCTTATAAAGGAGCACGTCATCTTTGTCGACTGTATAGTCCTTCGAGTCTTTTCCTCGAAGTTGTCGACAAACAGGGTCATCCTTCTGAGTTCGAACTAACTCGAGGAATTCTTTGCTGAGTTGTCCCAAATGTATCGAATTAAGAGATATACCAGGGGAAGGAGAAGAAAATATAGTTCGAACATTAGCAGGGTTATTATCAGCGAAGGCTCTCCCCTCCGAGGGATAAACGTCGTCTCGACGTGACAAAGCATCTGGGACTACTGCTAATTTGCCAGGTCGATAGTTTATAGTAAAATTAAACTCGGAAAGAAGTTCAGACCAACGAGCCTGCCTGCGAGTAAGAACTTTAGTGCTCGTAAAATATTTAAGAGCATTATGGTCAGTCAAAATCTCGAAAGGTTTGAGTAGGCTGAGCAAATAAGAGCGCCATTTTTTCAAGCAATGGACAATTGCAAGAAGTTCCTTATCATGAATCTCATAATTGAGTTCAGCGGATTGTAGCTTCCTTGACTCGAAAGCTACAGGGTGAATTTGCTTCGAAGAAGCGGAGAATTGAGATATAACACCTGCAATGGCGTAGTCACTTGCGTCAGTTTCAACAATGGTTTTACACATTTCACTGAAGTGAGCCAAAATTGGTGCCGTAGTAAAAGCTTCCTTGAGAGTATTAAACTCCCGCTCAGCTTCGACTGTGAAAATGAAAGGAGTATCCTTTCGAAGGAGATTAGTAAGGTTCACTATGGTTTTGGAATAATTCTTTATAAATTTGCGATAAAAATTAGCAAAGCCAAGGAAACCTTGGAGTGTTTTAACACTCGAGGGCTTGGGCCAGTCAAGGACTTTTTGACATTTGTCCGAGTCCATACTGATACCATCAGTAGAGATGACTACCCCGAGGAAATGAAGCGACGAGTTGTGAAATTCACATTTCGACAATTTGGCGAAAAGGTTATTTTCTCGAAGTCTTCGAAGCACTTCTTTGATATGAGAAGTGTGTTCTTCAAGGTTCTTTGAATAAACCAGAATATCGTCGAGGTAGACTACTACGTATACTTCGACAATGTCAGCGAATATATCGTTGACAAGGTTCTGAAAAGTGGAAGGAGCATTGCAAAGCCCGAACGGCATTACAGTATACTCATAACTACCAAATCTGGTCCTCATAGCCGTCAGCCATTCATGACCTTCGGCAATTCGAACCAAATTATAGGCACCTCGAAGATCGAACTTCGAGAAGTGAGTAGCTCCATGGAAGAGAGTAAGAAGGTGAGACATGGGAGGAACTGGATAAGCATTCTTTCGAGTGACATTATTCAGCCGTCTGTAGTCCACACAGAGTCTGAGGGACCCATCCTTCTTAGGGACGAAAAGAACAGGAGAACCTGTATTCGACTTGCTTGGTCGAAGGAAACCTTTTCCTACATTTTCCGCAATGTAGTCTCGAAGTTCAGCAGATTCTTGCTTCGAGAGAGAATAGACTGGGCCAGGTGGAGGTGCCGGACCTGTGAGTTCAATCTGGTGATCATATGGTCTTCGAGGAGGGAGTTTATCAGCTCTCGAAGAGGAAAAAACATCAGCAAATTGATGGTAGATGGGAAGAAGAGTCTTTCGGATGGTTTCGAGGTCTTCGATCTCATCATCTTCTTCGAGGCTTGGAATAGTCGTCGAAGGGGGATGTGAGAGGATCAGGGAGTACAGAAAACCTTTAAATGAAGGTAATTCCTTCTCTTCGAAGAAGGAAGTGAGAGATAAGTTAGAGCAATAAGCAATTACCCCGTGATCTTTCGAAGAAATGGAAGAGGGAGAGGCAGGATATTCGAAGTCTCCTGGCGGAAAAGTGTCATCTAACTGAATGACATAGTCGGGTAAGCTGTTTAATTCTTTTTTGACTGGGAGAGAAGAGTTAGTGTCTGGAGATATTTTGGGTCGAAGGTTAATTACTCCTTCTTGCCAGTTAACATCTGGGTTCCAATACACCAGAAAGTCATGGCCAAGGATGGTATCATCCATCCCTTGGGCATCCAAGACCAAAAGATCCCATTCGAAGCTGGGGAAAGATTTGAATTGAAAGGTCCACTTCGCCTTCTTTGAAACCCAGAAACTGGGCTCCTTCGAAGAACTTACCAAGAAAATCGGGAATCTTGATGTCTCAGTGAGCTGAAGGGACTGTTGTTTGGCAAATGTCGAACTAATAAAAGACACATTAGCACCAGAGTCGAGAAGGACCCTGTATGGTTGATTCGAAGAATCAAATAAAATAAATCTCGAACTTGGAACACTCTCAGTGGTCTCACAAGCTCGAAGGTTGACTCGCGGAAAGGTAGAAGATAAGTAGTTTTCTTTGCGAATCATAAGAGAACTACTCATTAATTTTTTGACAACTTAGCTGCCTCACGGGCTGCTCTTTTAGCACAAGCATCCAATTGATGTTTCCCACCGCAATACATGCAAAGTCCCTCCTTTTCCCTTCTCGCCTTTTCATCCGCCTTGAGGACCCCGTCGGTGTTGAGCACCTTTGAGATCTCTTGAGGAATCCTGGTTCGAGTTTGTTGGGGAATTGTGGTCGAAGGTTTTGACGTTGCAGGATGGATCTTTTTTGAGGTCGAATTCGAAGATTTCTTCGAGGATTGATCTTGCGTCGCAGGAGTGGAGTCGATCTTCTTGGTTCGAGATCGGTCGTGATAGCAGTTGTCCAACTCGATAGTGCGATCGATGAGATGTTGGAGTGTCGAGAGTCGATGACCACTGACCGCAAGCTGGTCGGTGATTCGAGAAGGTAGGCCTTTGCGGAAGTGAAACAGAAGAGCCGCGTCGTTCCAGTCGATGTGAGATTGTAAGACTCGGAACTGGGCAATGTAGGTCAAGGCTTTACCATTCTCCTTCATCGAAAGAGAATTGAGTTCGAACTCGGCATTGCGAACTTCATTAGGATCTCCGAACAATGTGAACAGCTGTTGTTTGAACTTTTCCCAGTTATTGAGGATGCAGTCCGGTTTGGTGTTGTTCAGCAGTTCGAGGTAAGGTTCGAACCATTGTGAGGCTCGGCCACTGAGATAAGAAGAAGCATAAAGTACCTTCTGTCGATCGAGGGAGAAGGTTGCCGGGTCGTTCGAGAAGAGAATTTTGCAGGATTGAAGAAAACCTCTTAGTTTCGAGGATTGCTCGCCGTCGAACTTGTCGGGAGCTTTCATTCCGGGTGTCCGAAACTTGGGAGGTCCATTCCCTCCTTCAGTCTTCAGGGCCTTGATAAGGGCTACCAACATCGCAGTCGGTGATTCATTGGCCGCCCTTTCGGGTTCATTAGAACCTGAAGGGTTTTGAGGTGGTGAAGGAGGTGGGTCCCGTCGCCGAGGTCGCCCTCGGTTGATCGGTTCCTGAAAAGTGAAGGAGTCCTCCGAATCAGAGAGTTGCCGCAGTGGGTCAAGAGGCGCATTCTGATTTCGAGTCGAAGGAGGAATTTGTTCGATGGAAGGTCGATTGCCGATGGGAGTTGCGGGTGCTCGGCGTCGGTCAATGTCATGGTCCAGAGGGTGTTCGGCCGGACCTTGTGACCTAGTTCGAACTGGTGTACGTTGCATCACCAAAGAGATCAACAGTCGAAGAAGTTGACTGTCGAGCAACAAGATATAATAGAGAGAAAGATCTATAAACTTGTTGTAAGACTTAATTAATATACTGTCATGCGACCAACCCAACGTACAGATGGGGATTTGGTTGATCGAAGCGCAAAGGGAACTGGAGGATGAGTCGAAGATATTCTTCGAAGTAACTCGAAGATATATTCAAGTCGAAGTAATTCTCGAAGATAACTTGGAGACTAGCTTCGAAGATGCGATGTGAGTAATAAGTACTGGGCTCAAATCAGACTCGGATTTAATCAGGGTGATGACTGATTAAGGAAGGTAACGTAAAACAATATTATATTAATTAAGTGAGGAAAAAGGGAATGTAGAGAAAAGTACAGTTGCTTTTATAGACAAATATCGACATGAGGTTTTCGTGTGAAGATGATTAAGGAAAGTATTTACTCGAAGTTGGATTTACACGAGTGATTGAAAAAGTCAGATGAAAGCATAACTGATAATATGACAATTGATTCGAGGATACAAATGGAAATTCCCAGGTGATATGGAGGGTAAGTGCAAGGCTTGATTGATAAGGTTAAGCGCCATGCTGAGGGTCGAGGCATTTGAGCTAAAAGCGTCGAATAGTCGTCGAATCACCGGAAAGGGAAATCTTCGAGTCAGGGACCGGATCGGGTAATGAGGTTTGAATGTCCCTTTGATTAAGTGTCACGCATTTGGTCCTTGAAAGTTCGAAGTTGAGTCTTGCATTCGAAGTTTGATGCATAAGGAAATGCTGAGCCGGGTGTGACTGAGACTGAGAGTTGCAGCGTGACACATGCCCTTTTTTGAATAGGGAAATAGGGCGTGCAACTGCACACCCTGTTTTGGGTGGGTGTTGCACACCTGTAGACGTGATGACACCCAAAAGTGGGTGTGCAGCCCGCACGCCAATAAAAAAATAGGTGTGTGTGCTGCACGCCTTTTTTTTAAGGGCATGCGTTGGGTGTGGGCGTGCACTGGGGGGAGTGAGTTTATCATCCCCCCAGTCTCCCACTAGTACGTACTCTTTTATACTTGCTATACATATACAAAAAAAGAGAAAATATCATAGAAAAATGGTGAAACCTACCAGGTCAAATAACCCTGAACCACAAGGTCTCCTCCCAGATCCAACAAGAGCTTGTGGCGGCAAAAGAATCAAACCAGTGTGTCAAAAACATCCAAATGACAAACATCCCATGCAAGGACTTGAACCCAGCCCCAACAGAGACGGCTCCTATCATAGTGGACAAAGCAGTCCCCTCCAGGAACCTCCCTCCGCCAAACTAAAGGAATAATGGCCAGAGGCCTGAGACTGGGAAAAAGGTGAGCTGGGAAGATCAAGAGTTCAGGACACTCAGGGACTCAGAACACTAGGAAAGAAGTCTCCTGCGGAGCAAGTCTAGCTAGTATGGGCTCAGAACTAAGTACCGTTGTATTTCAGTAGAGGATTGGATGAAATACTACAACTAAAGGGGGCCTAAGTTGACAGCCTAACTGTCTGAGGAACATGAATGAATGAAAATGAACAAATATAAATAAGCCCTCTTTTGGTAATGGGTCAGAATTCTAACACAAACCAGGAGGCAGGAACACCCATGGATGTCAACAAGAGAACCCAAAGCTCATTGGAAGCTACCCCGCTACACCCTTCCACGCTGGAGATCCAATTTCTTTCCAAGGAAAAACAGATCAGACTCTGGGTGAAAGAGCACCTCTCCATCTGGAAACAGTGCCAATTATCCTTACATCAAGGAGCTACCGCCAAGCTGAGAGCACTACTGACTACAGCGCAAGAGAGCCAGAAGGCTCTACAGAAACTCATCCCCAACAAAGAGATAGAAACGTATGTCAAGGGTTGGAACCCCTTGGAGGAAAAGAAAATACATTTTCCCACCCCGCTGAAGAAACAAACTCTCAAGTTCAAGACAAAAGAGGAAGGGAAGACCCACAGTTCCTCATCCATCAACTTTGCAGATCCAGTCAGATGGAAGAAAACCACCGACCTCCTTCACATAGCAGCCAATCTATACAAGAACATTGATTGAGCCCTTCTATCTTACATTCTCTATTTGATTCAATCAAACACTAACATAGCTACTTTAGATATTAATAGTGAAGCTAATCTAAAAATTGTTGTTAGTAAAATAGAGAACAGCCTAGAGGAATTAAAATAAAATATTACTGCGTGTACCCTGAGAATCCTGCAAACTTTAGACAAACCTTTTCCCCTGGAGTTACCACTGCACCATAGTGAGATAATATTAGACACTAAGATAAATTGTGCAATACTTAAAGACGTAACAAAATGTCAGCTGGATAGTTCAAACCAGTTAACCCTCAACTGGCCAAAATTGTTTGTAAAACCCCATCTGCATATTTTAATACTCTTATATTCATTTTATTTCCATTTCTTCAGGTTCCACACTCATTTCACTGGTTTTTTTATTAGCTTAGTCAGCCTCATATATAAAGTTGTACTCCTCAGACTCTATTTCTCCCCAGACTTTCAGAAGAGAAGATAATAATAACCTACTTTTATTTACCATTCCTCTTGAGCTTGAAGATACATCAACAAATAACTACTTCATAGATTGCTTGACCCATTCAAATCTACATATCACTGTCTGGATCCTCATGCCTGAACTTCTCAAAACTTATCACCGGCTGGGTGTAAACTCTTGGACCAGATTCAACCCCATCTACAACTCAGAGCCGCTTGTCAATCCCAGCAAATTTCCATTGAGTGGATTTTAATCACCCTGGAGTAACCCACTGCTGACGATTGGAGACCATCCCTTATACCCATACACGTGGAAATCCCTGTGAGGATGGAACCCTTTTGAACCAAGCATTCATCTCTTTTTTCTGTTGTTTTTAAGATTACTGGAGTCTGTAGTTACACTTACAGTCAAACTCCAAAGAATAAATCAGTTTCTTCCTTTTTCCTTCAACTCCAAAAACAATATTCACCCTCCTAGTTTGTTGTCAGCTTAAACCACCATTGCCAATCTTTGAATTTCTTGGGAATTAGAATTGATATACTGTGAGCCTGTGTCTCTTGAGTGACAACAGAACACAAGGGATTGGGGAAAGTTAAGCAACAAATTGCTTAGTGGGAAAATAAACACACTTTATGAAATGGTAATGAAAAGATCTTAAATGATCTGGGGAGCAGCCAACTGAGGGTCTGCCTCTTCTTCCTCAAATGAAACTGGGAGAAGGAGCCTGGTCAAAGGAAACTGAACACCAGCCAATCTTTTTCTGGTCAAAAGAAACTGACACAAGGATCCTTAGATGGAAACCTGGTTGATTTTCCCTGATAAAATCAACAAAAATGCAGGGGGAAAAGATCTAGGAGTGATCAATTAATCTGGTCTTATGAGAAGCTTTATAAAGCAGGACTGTATTGTATAGAATTATACCAATATTGGTGTGCCAGTGACTTAGTAGGAAGAGGGAAAGGGGGGAGGATAAGTGTCACGCTCTGTGATGCCAAGGACTAAGATCCTTATAGCTACACAGGGTGAAAAGATAGAAAAGGGTGGTAATATGGTGGTGATATGAGGTATAAAAAATATAAGGATATATTTTTTAAGGAGGGGCCTGCAAGCAGGGGTGGTTTAGTTCCCTCCACAGGTTTTTGTGCAAAGGCAGAGGAAATTGGTGACCTATTACAACTGGGGCCTGCAAGCAGGGGTGTTTTTGATCCCAGTAAAGATGGCTAGAAGGGCCAAAACTCCTGAAAGAAAGGACTTACTGTTATGGTCTTTTCTGGAATGAAGGGGCACTTCTATGGGTTACTGGACAGGCTGAGGCGTTTGGATTTATGGGCTAAAGACTGGCAGTTGGTGAAGAAAGAGGGCTGAGTGATCAGGTCTATAATAGACAAACTTACAGGGCAGGACACTGGTTACTATGACTGGTGGAATGCTATGTATGTATGTTGTATGTATAAAAGATGATGGGGATTAAAGCAAGGGGAAAGAAGAGCCTCTTAAATATCTTCTTTGAAGCCTTGGTGGGGAAACAGGAGAGCTAGAGAGGGCTGTCTTGTGTCATGATTCTTAGTAGTAACTACTAAGGATGAGCCATGACAGATTGGCAATGATGTCAATGGTTGACATGGGAGTATTACCACAGTTAATGTCATGTAATATGGTTCAAGTGTGCGCTTCAGAGTGTCCAACTGAAGTGGTAACCATGTAGAACATCTGTCATGATCACCATTGGTAATATGTCACCCCAATTGGGCCACAAATGTCAAATTATGTATGTAGGGATGTTTACATATGTTTCTTTTGAGTTGTACTATAGTTTTATTGTTGTATGATGATTATTCTGTTCGTCATACAGGTTGTGTATTCTACTATTCATGTTTATACTTATTATTATAGTAGTTTAAGGTGGATTTACTACTAGAAGGAGTAAAGTTACAGGGGTACTTTGGCTGAGGTACCCTATGTTATTTTACATGTAGAATCAGAATATTAAATAATATTCTATTATTTATATGTTTTTATATATGTTTTTCTCTTTTTATGGCGTAAAGAGTAACAATGTCTCTTTCATAAGTAACAATGTCTCTTTTATTGTTGTTTTGTAATAATGTCTCTTTTATTGTTATTTTGTAATACTATCTCTTTCATTATTATATTTTTATATATTTTGTTCAGGTTGTCTCTGACATAGTAGCAAGCTGACAATAAGACAGAACAGACAGACTAGAGAAGAAGGACTTGGGAGGAGTTGATGATGTTGCAGAAGAAGGGACTCACTGGTTGATTAAATGACAGCTGGACTGGGAAGTAATCAGAGAAGTGAGGAGCCTTACTTAGTATTCCAAAATCTTGTTGAGGAAGCTGCTGGGTTCAACTGGTTGAAGTCCTTTTACTGAAGTGTGTGGTTGTTGTGTGGTATTCTGGAGTCTGTGTATCTTCTGGGGTGTACTCAGACTCTAAAATTTTCATAGCTTGATGACATAAGCAGTGCAGGCTTGTGGTCAGCTTGCATCTGAAACACGGCGTAACAATATATAGAGTAAATTCACCAGTCATTCATTACTATGTGAAGGAGTAAGATATAGAGAAAGTTCTCAGTTGTAACTAGGGCTAAAATATGATGGGGAAACAGAATATGAAGTCAAAACAAGTGTAAGTTCAAAACTGTAAAAGATATGATTAAGTTTTGGTCTGAAAATGTGTGTAAGGAAGACTTGTAGGCTAATGGTATTAGCTCTAAGGCTGACATTCCCTACCACCAAAAAAGGTTGCATCTACAGGATGTAACTTAATCAGTTGTTCCTTTTTTAACTCCTGAATCTCCTAAGTAATGTGCTAGATTCTGGCATGTCTTGTTCCAATAGCCACTCATGTTGATCAGCACTCATACCCTTGTATCTGGCTAGGTACATTTTCACATCTCTGTTATCAACTCTTAGTCTTTTTTCTCTGAGGATCTTTGAGATGACTTTGTCCTTGGTGGATTTGTCTAATGTGGGGATGACTACTTTGACTTGTTGCCTGAGAGGGAACTTGGTGACATCAGGGGAGTGATATGGTTTTACTAAACTGACTGGGAAGGTGGGGTGCTTCCTGCTGAACTCTTCTGTAAGATTCACCTCTACTGCATTCTTTCCATGCAAGGCTTTGATCACAAAGGGACCAGCAAATGAGTCTCTCATCTTTTTGGGACCAGAGAGATTGTTGAAGTTGGTAGTTGAGATGAGGACCTGATCTCCTACTTTGAATTCTGGTTCCTCATGGGTCTTGTCCCATCTATCTTTATTGTAGGCAGTAGCTTCTCTAATGCATTGTTCAGCATGTTCTCTAGCTTTATCAAACATTTTTCCATATGTGCATGCTGTGGGATGGATGTCAATATTATCTTGTTTTATGAAGTCTTTTGGGAGGTTAGGGAGCCAGCCTTTTTCCAAGATAGCAGGAGCTTTGCCTGTAGTATAGTGGACACTGGTGCTATAAGCCAATTCCAAGATGGGTAGTAAGGAGACCCAGTAATGAGTGTATCCATCATTGTCTTTAAATTCAAGTCCATAAGCGCAGAACCTTCTGATCATGTCCTCTAATGTTTGGATCATTCCTTCAGCTAGCCCATCAGTCTGAGGGTGGTAAGCAATGGAGAAAGAAAGCTTTGTGCCTAGCATACTGTGCAACCCAGTCCAAAATTCAGAGGTAAATTTAGGGTCTCTGTCAGAGATGATGACTCTTGGTATTCCTGTCCCTGGCATTACTCTGTTCCAGAAAAGTATGGCAGTGTCCATGGCAGAGTCTTCTTTAAAACAAGGAATGAATATTGGTGCCTTTGAATATCTATCAACTACCACTAAGCAGGCATTATAGCTAGCTGCTCCTCCTGGTGATAATGATGTTACCCAGTCCATGTTGATTATATCCCAAGGCTTGGAAGGTTCAGCTATCTTCATTAGTAGTCCAAATCTTTTTCCAGTTGTTTTATTTGCCTTTTGACATCTTTCACAGGAAGCAAAATACTCAATGCACAATACTCAATAGTGTCTTTTCTCCAAGTGGTCCACCAAGCTGTATCAGCTACTGTCTCTATGGTTCTGTCTTCAGACAAATTACCAGAGTAAACACTATCATGACACTCATGGAGTATGGTGTTGATATTAGGGGTGTCTACTATAACTATCACTGAATTATGCTTATCTCTGAAGTAGAGGAGTTCATCAAAGAGGGAGAATCTTCCTTCTACATAGGACTTCTTCCATGGTTCTTGTAAGGAATTTCTGAGTTCATTGTCCTTCTGGTCTTTCCTGAGTAGCTGCAATAGGGTAAGTGCATTCTTGTCTCTCTCATAACCTTCTCTAACAGATTGAAAAAATTCTTTGGGGAAAGTAGAGATGTGGATGCCCATGATGGGGAACTTGGAGTCATCTTCCTGATCTTCAGGATCATAAGCAGGGTTGCTGGGGTCATTTGGGAGAGCCCATCTACTAAGACCATCAGCATTCTTATGAATGTTACCTTCTCTGTGCTGTATGGTCATGTTTCCCCTGTACTCTTGGATAGAAATTTGCCACCTCAGCATATGCCTGTTGGGAGTCTTCATATTAAGTAGAGAGCGTAAAGCTGTGCAGTCTGTGATTAACTCAAACACACTCCCATCCAGGTAATAGTGCAGTTTGTCTAAGGCCCAAACAAGACAGAGGCATTCTAGTTGGCTAGCTCCATATCTGGCTTCACTATCTTTTAGTTGCCTGGATATAAAGACAATAGGGCCTTCTTTCCTCTGTCCATCTATAACTTGGACTTGTTGTAATGCAGCTCCTAACCCTGTCATGCTAGCATCAACATAGAGTTTAAAAGGTAGAAGCCAGTCAGGGAATAAAAGAAGGGGAGCAGTGGTGAGCTTGTTGACTAGGGAATGGTAAGCAGATATCCTTTGATGAGTCATTTCAAACACAACTTCAAGTCTGCATAACTCAGTTAGTGGTCTTGCAATCTCAGAAAATCTTTCTATATGCTGCCTATAGTACCCAGAAAAGCCTAAGAATGATTGGATCTCTTTCTTATTGCTGGGAATGGGTTTAAGTAGCACTGCAGCTACCTTATTCTGGTCAATACCAATTGCTATCCCAGAAACAACATGCCCAAGGGCTTTGATTTGGTTGAAACCAAATTTACACTTCTTGAGAGAGATCTTCATATTCATTTGGATAAAAATCTTCAAAATCCTAGCCATTCTAGTCAAGTGTTCTTCCCATGTGTTGGACATGATGATGATATCATCAATATAGATAATGACCCATTTCTCATCTAACTCCCTCCTGAATTCTGTGTCCATCATCCTTTGGAAATGAGAAGGGGAATTCTTGATTCCAAAGGGCATTCTCAGGTACTCATAAATTCCTTTATGGAGGATTATTCTTAAGAATTGTTTAGAGTCTTCAGCTATAACATTTTGATGGAATCCTTTCAATACATCCATGCTGGTCAAGAATTTGGATTTGGCCAGGTTATTAAGAGTTTCACTGATTTTGGGGATGGGATATCTATCAGCAGCAGTGTAGGTGTTCAAAGCTCTAAAGTCTCCTACCATTCTAGACTTGCCATTGTGCCAGGCTATAATTGCTGGAGTAGTTATCTCAACTGCTTCATTGTGCCCTACTTTTCTCAACACTTTAAGTCTGAAAAGTTCCTCTATATGTTCTTCTAGGGCTTCTCTGCTCTTGGGACTAGCAGGATAAGGAGGTCTTCTGAGTAGTGGAGGGTATGGTCTTTCAGTAGTCAGTTTGATGTGAACTTCATGTCCTTTGATGGCTCCCAGAGCTTGGTCAGTATCAGCAAAGGCTAGTTTATGCTGGTAGAGGAGATTGCACAATTCTCTTTTCTGCTCAGTGAGTAGTTTATCACATATGGAAGCAGCTGATAATTCTTGGTTGATGAAGGACTCTAAAAATGGATCTGATTTCTTAATGGAAGAGATTTCAGTAGAAAGAGAGCTTTTTCCTCCATTCAGGGGTTTGAAACTAAATTTCTTTCTTTTATTCTCATTTCCAATGGTGAAATACCTTTCCTTACTGTTAGTAATGTCAAAACCATACAGGGGCATGTAATCATTTCCTAGAATAACGTAATTTATTCTTGCATTCTTCATCACTATGAACTCAACTACCATTCTGATAGAACCTCTGGTATGAGGGAAGATAATTGGGATTTCTACAATTCCTAGAGTTTGTAGTTGGTCACTACAACTGTGGAACTTTGCCTGAGTTATAGGTAACAGATTTACTTCCCAATCTGGTTGAATAAAATTCAGTAGAGTGGAGCTGATGATGGAACAAGAAGCTCCACTGGCCAGTAAACAGTTGAAGTCATTCCCATTGATGAGGATACTAGTAATGTTCTGCAAGCCAATCAAGTAAGCTTTTACTCTGTCAGGTTTGCATCTCATGAGTCTGGCATCTTCTACATGAGAAATCTGGCAATCAGTAGACCAAGTTTGTGGCTGGTGGGATTCAGCTTGTATTTCAGCTATGGAGAATTCAGGTGAAGGATCACACTCTATGGCCAAGAGGTTGAATTCACTTATTAAATCAGAGGTACCATCTTGAGATACAACTGCTACAAAGTGGTTCTTATCCTCATTCTCTATTCCTTGTTCATCTTCAGAAGGAAGAGCTTGGTCATAATCATATTCTTCACCATTCTGAGGCTCAGTTGTATCCTCAACTGAGACATCAGCATCTACATTATTAATGCTTTTCTTCCTCTTGGGGCATTCTCTAGCAAAATGTCCAGTCTGCTTGCAGAAATTGCAGGTGACAGAAGAATTGACTCTAGGGGCAGGAAGGGTATTGGGAGCAGTCTTAGTAAGAGGAGGATTTGCTCTAGGAGTCTCAGCTTTCCTATGATTATTGTTCCAAGAAGGTCTTTGGGGAACATTGTTAGCTTTATAACTCCTTAAGGCTCTTTCAAGAACTTCTTCTACTATGATTACCATGTCCTCAAATTTCATTTCTGTGTCTTCTTTCTTGTATCTACTTTTGACAGCATGCTCCAAATTACCAGGGCATTGTTTCAAGACTTTTTCACAGATACGGTACTCACTAATATCTGGTTGATAAGCTCTGAGTCTTTCTCTTTGAGTGTTGAACCATTTATGTACTTTCTTGTTCTCAAAGCTGAAATAGTCTTTCTCAAAATCTTGTTGCATCTTCCATTTCCAGTTATGGGTGCCAAACTTATTCCTGATAGCATTCTTCCACCAGGCCCAAGACTTTTTATGATGTTGGTCTCTGATACCTAGGTACCAGTTCTTGGCTGTGTCAGTGAAAAGACCAGTCAACCTGCTTACTACCATATGGTCCAATAAGTAATAGTCTTCTACAAAGACTTCAATATTCTTGAGCCACATCTCATGATTATCAGGTAATTCACCTGAGAATTTCTCCCAATCAGAGCTCTTGGGAATGGCTTTCCATAATTCTTTCCTCATGTCCAAGTCAACATTCTTATGTTTGATGAAAGGAAATCCATCATCATCAACAGGAGCTGGAAGTTTCTCTGAGGCATTATTCATCTGGAGAGGTGGAGTAAGTTTGTTCTCAGACTCATTAGGGGTAAGCTTTGGGGGTTCAGCTTGATTTTGTGTCAAAGAAGGGGCTGAAGGATGATTCATGAAGGGGTTATTTGAATGGAGATGGGGTGGACTATCTCTGTCAAAAGGTTGCATTAAGGATGCTATCTTGTTATTGATGTTGATTATGTTCTGATATAAATCACCCATTCTTCTTTTATTCATCTCAAATCTCTCATTCTCAGCAGCATTTGACTCAGTCATGAGATTAAGGACATTCTGAAACTGGATGTTCTGATCCTGATGCATATTACAAATATCTTTCTTTAGGGATTCTGGATTAGAATGTTGTTGGGAATCATTAATTAACATGGTGTCTCTCATGCTTTCCATCTTTTCATCAAGAAAATATTTAAGAGATTCAATGGCATTTTCACAACCAAGGTCTTCTTTCTTAGGGTAGACATTTTCTAAGTGCTCACTTAGTGTCAGCTTGCTACTAGTTCAGAGACAACCTGACTAGAACAATAAATAAAGTAATAATTAATTAATAAAAAATACATATGAAAGAGACATTATTACATAAGTAATAATTTAACATAAATTATAATAAACATAAGAAAAAGATAATATTTTAAAATATAAACATTATTAAGTAGTAATAATGCTATAAACAAATATAATAAATAAATTAATAATAAAATATATAATAACTCATTAACCTTTGAGATAAGTGAGAATATTATTTCATATTCTGAAAGAGCAAGTAAATTAACCTAGGGTACCTCAGCCAAAGTACCCTAGAAAACTTACTCCTTCTAATAATAAAATTAACTTAAAGAATACTCCTACTAAGCGCTGAAATACTTACTAGGTATAAACATATGTAATATGAGAGTATTCTAATAAGTAGAAGTCCTCAAAATACGGGATAATTACTTAAATAAACTATGTAATTATCCTTTAAACACATAAATAAAATATTAAATGACATTTGACATAAATATCACGCTGTTTTATAGTCTTTGTATTATTATTAACTTATACAAATACATACAGTATAAGTTAAATAATATCATAACACATGAAAGACACAAAACAGGGAATAAAGGAAACATCAGAATACTGCAAACAAGTCTAAAAGAACTTGTACAATTAAAATAAATGACAAGCTTATTTAATCACGGGAAAATAATAAATGTTGACACTTTTCCCATGATGTTTGCTTGTCAAATAATTGGATGAAGAGCTGTAAAAGCGCCCTCCATGCAAGTATGACAAGAACTCTCATGGTACAGAACCTTACATATGAAATAACCAAATCAAACAGAAATAAGATTCTGTACTATAATTTGATTATTCCTTTTTTATTCTATTGATCAAGTGATCAATACATGTTGTACATCAAACTAAGAGCTCTTGAAGCGCACTAAGATGATTTCTACAGATGATTGACAGACTGTATCAATTATTGACAGCCTGTACATGTAATAATTTGATAAATTACATCATTTATTTCTACTAAGGATAACTCCTTCCTTGTAGTGTTCCCATAGCCAAAATAACACTTGGTGTTTCGCCATCAGGGCTCCAGAAAGGCATTTAAGAGGCCCTTTCTTCCCCCTGTATTTTTATTCCCCAGCTTTATCATATTTACACCCAGCATTCCACCAGTCCAGCATACTAGTGTCCTGCCCAGTAAATCAGTCTTCAAGACTTCAAAGCCTCTTGTCCTCAACCCCAACTCTGTCCAGCCTTCCAGCCCACCTTTCCAACCGCTTCCAGCTGCTCAGTTTACCATAAGAAAGCCCCCCACCTCCTTCCCTCAAAGCCTACTACAGTAAGTCTTTTTCTACTAGGAGTTGTGGCCCTTTCTTAGCCACTATTTCACTGGGACTAAACACCCCTGCTTGCAGGCCTCAGTTTTAAAGGTTCAGTTCTCTGCTTTTAGCATGAACACCTTTGGAGGGAACTACACACCCCAGCTTGCTGGCCCCTCCATAAAATCCTTGATCTTTTAAATATCCATATAAAAGATCAAAAACCCCTTTTTTGCCCATATTTTTTGCCTTGCACCTTGTGTAGCTAGAAGGATATTAGTCCTTGGAATCACAGAGCGTGACACTTAGTTTGGAAATCAAATAAGGGACAATTTCAGATTGAATGATTTCATTTAAAGAGTTATGCATGATGTTTTTGAAATCAGCCACACAGGATTCAAGAAGTGTAACAGGAATAGTATCAACCGTGCCACTGAGTTGAGATAGGAAATCAGAAAACAATTCTTTTAGTTTTTCTTCTAATAACAGGGGAGTATCCTTAGATATGTTATTATTCAGATTGGTTAAGAAAAACTCTTTAGAGGAGGGGTCAGAGAAGGAATGGTTAGGGGAATTTCCTTCTAGTGATACTGGGCTTGATGATTCTGAAATTGGTTCCAAGGTTGTTGTCTGCCTCTTCCCCTGCCTCTGTTGTTGTTTCTTCCACACCTCCTGTTGGCAAATCCCACTTCTCTCTCTGTCCTCATTAACACTTGAGCCATTCTGACCATGGTTGAAGTATTCCTTCTGCCTCTATTGCTGTTCCTGTTTCTGGAACCACGGCCGTGTTGCTGAGGATAGTATGGTTGGGCTGGAGGAGCCATGTGCGCGTACTGCTCTGGGAACTGCTGCTGGGGTGGACCATACTGGGGGTTTGGGTGGTTCCAACGAACGCTGACTTGTTGACTTGTTCCCTTGACACATGATGGGAACGCCCCAGGTACTGGACCTCGGGTTTAGGTAAACGCTGTCTGATTGCAGGTTGGTTCGACGGCACCGTATGCTGAGTGGGAGCTAAAGGAGCCAAGTGGGCATGCTGGTTGGCTGGGAGTTCGGGGCGACGGTCTGGGACTCTGGCTGGCTGCTCCGGCACCGGTGGTGGGGGATTTGCGGAGAGCTCTAGCTGAGCTAGCTCTTCTCTGGCCGACCAATTCTCGCTGATAGCAAGCATCCGTTCTTGGCCCACCAGATCTGTCAGCATGTCCTGGCTGGATATTGCTTGACGGAGGGCCATTCTCATCAACGGAACGTCCCGGCTGTTCCGTGCTTGGACAAAGATTGACCACTGTTGGTCCAGCGTGATCTGAGCATAGTCCAATATTGAGGCGTTCACCACCCCTTCCATTGGCGCGGATTCCTCTTGGAGAGTGGGTGATTGAGCCTGAGGGTTCTGGGCTGAGTTTTCTTGAGCAATCATCAAGTCTGGACTGCATCCTTGGGAGAGAAAATGCCTGTCTTTCCACAGGACGAGGCACTGGAGTCAATCTGTTCAACGCTAATGCCATTGACGTCGCTGAGGAGTTTATTGTTGCGGGAGATACACCCGCGTTCAGATCTATCAGAGGGGACAATTCGACCTGTCTGTGGTTGGTTAGGTCTGGGAGAGGAGGGAGGCTGTTTGCTAGCTCTACAAAGGCGTTCTGTTGCTGCTGGACTGAGGGCGTAGACGCGTTCAGCAAGTGGTCCAGGCTGTTGCTGTTTGGCTGAGAGATTGCGTCCATTTCTAAGATGGGACGCCATGATATTTAATGATCAATATGACTTGTTAGTCACAAGTTCTTGGAAGCAAGTAATGCAGATAGTTAAGAAGGGAAAAGATCAACCTTTGGAGTAACTGATAGGATCAGAGTTACTATTAGACTCGTTGATAAGAGGTTCTTCGAGCCTTTTGGATGGAGTTCTTTTCTTCTTTTTAATCTTCTTCTGCTTCTTGGTGACAGCAGTATTGATAGGAACCCAAAGATTACGATTAACTCTTTGGCTGTTAGCTGGTTGGACTGCCCTAGACTTGTTGAGCAACTCTAGATAACTCGGCGTAGGAGAAGCAAGGACAGATTTAGGACTAGGGGAACGAGATGGGTTCAACGATTCAGACGACAGCGGTTGAAACAGCGGTTCTTTAGGAAGAAGAGCTGTGCGTTTCTGTTTCCTAGTCTGCACTTTGAGAAGTGAGGTATGCAACAAAATTATTAGGAAAGGTATAAAGAAAAATTCAAGTCTTGATTAGAAATTTGTTTTTCTTCTTTTTAAGGATTTTTTTTTTTCAAGATAAGAAGTCAGAAAAATTGACTGAAATGATAATGATGGCCTTATTTTTACTCTTTATTTATTTTATATGTGTTTGCTTTTTGAATTTTTGAGGTATGTGACTTCTCTGAAAAATTTTTAAAGGTGTTGTAGCGGAGAGATAAAATAAGAAGAGAGGTCTAAGGATATATATTTCCCAATGAGGCCCCCAATTGTGAGCCTGTGTCTCTTGAGTGAAAACAGAACACAAGGGATTGGGGAAAGTTAAGCAATAAATTGCTTAGTGGGAAAATAAACACACTTTATGAAATGGTAATGAAAAGATCTTAAATGATCTGGGGAGCAGCCAACTGAGGGTCTGCCTCTTCTTCCTCAAATGAAACTGGGAGAAGGAGCCTGGTAAAAGTAAACTGAACACAAGCCAATCTTTTTCTGGTCAAAAGAAACTGACACAAGGATCCTTAGATGGAAACCTGGTTGATTTTCCCCTAGGAGTGATCAATTAATCTGGTCTTATGAGAAGCTGTATAAAGCAGGACTTTATTGTATAGAATTATACCAATATTGGTGTGCCAGTGACTTAGTAGGAAGAGGGAAAGGGGGGAGGATAAGACAGAACAGACAGACTAGAGAAGAAGGACTTGGGAGGAGTTGATGATGTTGCAGAAGAAGGGACTCACTGGTTGATTAAATGACAGCTGGACTGGGAAGTAATCAGAGAAGTGAGGAGCCTTACTTAGTATTCCAAAATCTTGTTGAGGAAGCTGCTGGGTTCAACTGGTTGAAGTCCTTTTACTGAAGTGTGTGGTTGTTGTGTGGTATTCTGGAGTCTGTGTATCTTCTGGGGTGTAGAGGATACTCAGACTCGAAAATTTTCATAGTTTGATGACATAAGCACTGCAGGCTTGTGGTCAGCTTGCATCTGAAACACAGCGTAACAATATATAGAATAAATTCACCAGTAATTCATTACTATGTGAAGGAGTAAGATATAGAGAAAGTGCTCAGTTGTAACTAGGGCTAAAATATGATGGGGAAACAGAATATGAAGTCAAAACAAGTGTAAGTTCAAAACTGTAAAAGATATGATTAAGTTTTGGTCTGAAAATGTGTGTAAGGAAGACTTGTAGGCTAATGGTATTAGCTCTGAGGCTGACATATACAATCTTCCACTCCTTTCTCTCGGTCATCACCCAACCACCATCAATCTTGCTCCTTTTTCTACCCCTAGGAGAAAAACTGATATCCTCCATTTCGCCTTGGTCCCACCCCCATTGTTATTTTGACAACTTTTCCCTTTCATTTCAATATCCCCATGTCACTCAAACTTGAAGTCAAAGCAATCAAGCATGAGCTTGAATAATTACTGAAGATGCTCAAAGACCTAGAGCTAAAGTTAAAGACAAGCAATTCACAATCATCTTTGAATCAGGATCCTAGGAATGTAATTGCCAATAATGATGGATCAAGCACCAAGGCAAATGATGATAGAAGATTGTTAGCTCCAGTCACCAGTTGCAGTCACTAAACGGTTTGGAATTTTTTGTTTAAGGTGATGCGGGGGGTTGATAAACGCACACCCCTGGTGCACACCCACGCCAGGGGCATTCGGCGTGTTTTGAAGCCCCCGCCAGCCCAAATTGGCGGGTTTGGCGGGCATGCCAATGCCCCTTGGCGTGCGTGTGAAACACGCCAATGGGTATCGGCGTGCTTGCAAAGCATGCCAATACCCATTGGCATGCCTCTTGGCGGCCCACCCGCACGCCAATGGTTGTGCAGGTGGGGCCGCATGCCCTGGCCTATGGGAGACTTACAGTCTCCCATAGGCCATAGGCCGGTTCAACCTTGTTGCCGGGGAGAAAATCCTCACCAACAATGAGGTTGTATAACCTCATTGTTGGGGAGGAGTTCCTCCCTGGCCATGAGGTTATACAACCTCATTGCTGGGGAGGAGTTCCTCCCTGGCCATGAGGTTGTATAACCTCATTGCCAAGGAGGAGTTCCTCCCCGGCCATGAGGTTATACAAACTCATGGCCGGGGAAGCTGATGGCCTATGGGAGACTGCAAGTCTCCCACAGGCCATAGGCCAGGGCGTGCGGCCCCACCTGCACAACCATTGGCGTGCGGTATTGGCGTGCTTTGCAAGCCCGCCAATACCCATTGGTGTGTTTCACACGCACACCAAACCTGTTGGCATGCCTGGAAACACGCCAAGGGGCATTTGCGTGCTCGCCAAACCCACCAATTTGGGCTGGCAGGGGCTTCAAAACACGCCAAACTCCCCGGGCATGCCTCTGGCGTGGGCATGCGCCAGGGGCATGCGTTTATCAATGCCTGGTGATGTGACACCTCATCAACCTTGTTAATACCTTGCTTTTAGCTCAGCAGCTCCCTGGACACCCAAAGGTTGACACAACTTCTAAAGCTAGCAACAAGTTGGCTGTATCAAACTTGCAGCAATCCACATCTGATATACCTCAAATCCACCATCCTAAACAATCTTGTGTAAAACCTGAATCTTTCAGTGAATCGTTGTGGACTAAGCCAAGTACCACCAATACCGCTATAAAATCACCTCAAAAAATATTGAAGGAGACAGTTAACCCAAAGACAGCTCTTAACACGGGCTCCAAGACCCCTCGGCTCTTGAATATCAGACAACCTTGCAAGGTCAAGATTTCCAATGACTTGGTTACTGAAAACAATGAAGCAACCTACAACATCTCCCAAGGTGTCAGTGGTCTACCAATAATGAAGAATGTCAGCACAGATGATCACTCTAAGTCAGAAGTGTCAGACTTTGAATCTGGCTGCTTGTCAGCTTGCTACTAGTCCAGAGACAGCCTGACTAGAACAAAAATAAACATAAAATAAAAAATATAGTCTTAATCATTTAAAAAAGAGTAATAAATGAATAATAATAAGATAAAGCAACATAAAAAAGTAATATTTAAATAATAAATACATTATTACATAGTAAATTAATAATAAATAAACAAATACAATATTAAGTATAAAACAAAGAATATGTTAATAAATAATAAGATAAATGGAAATATTATTTTATAATCTTAAAGAGCGTGTAAAATAACCTAGGGTACTTCAGCCAAAGTACCCCAGATAACTTAAAACTTCTAGTAGTAAAAAAACTTGAAAGAATATTACCACTAAAGCGCTGAAATAATTATTATACATTAAAATACAGAATAAAAACCATAAATACATATACAAAAACACGAAATAACAATGTATTTAAATAAAAACATCATAAAATAAATACATATAACATTAATAATATAAGTATATAATACTAGTAATATACTATAGTATATATTTAGGGCGTTAATAAAAAAACCCGGTTTTTCCGCGTTTACACCCGGTTTTCTGCGCAGCTGCGGCTGCGCAGTGCACCCGGTTTTCCGCGCAGGCACCCAGTTTTTTTTAATTTTCAATTTTTATGCAAATAGCATATGGAGGGCGGCATTTGATGCGCGTAATCATCCTCATTCCATATTTTATTTAAAACAAATAAAATAAATAAATAGAACAAGGAAAATAAACAAAATAATACAATGTAAAATGTTATAAAATGATATAAAATTAAATAAATAGAATAAATGAAATGAATAAAATAAACAAATAAATTAAAAGCAAGAGACATAATTGCAAGTTAATGATTTATGAATAACTCAACCTCCCCAATCATCCTCATTCAATATTTCATTTAAAACAAATAAAATAAATAAGTAAAACAAGTAAAATAAACACAACAAAATAATACAAAATAATACAAAATAAAATAAAATAAAACAAAATAAATTGAATAAATGAAATGAATAAAATGAATAAATAAATTAAAAGCAAGAGACATAATTTCAAGTTAATAATTTATGAATAAATGATAAATGTAATAAAGTTAATAATTTTTGAATAAATAATAAATGTAATAAACAACATGTAACACTGCAAAGCATCATGCAATGTACCATACCTCTGTGTATCATTGTATTTCCATTTCTTTGTCATGAAATCTGATAAGAAGTTAATTTTATAATCAGTATTTGTTCCCAATGAATTCTTCACCCTCTAAAGTGTATGAATCCATTTAAAAACTCCCTGAATATCTTGAAAGACAGACGTGAAGGTGTTTGGAAATAAATTGAGTCCAAAAATCATAAAAATCCAACCAGTGTATAAAAAAAAAAACTGTTAGTCACATTAAATTCTACACCCCTTGAAGTGCTTTAAAAAAGTTTAAAATATTGAGAAATCCTGGAAATTAAGCTGTGAGGATTTTTTATGAAAAAACCGGGTGGATTGGCCACAAAAAATAGAAGACATAGTTTCTCTGCAAAATAAAAATTACCATAAAGTTTCACACCCCTGTAAGTATAATAAATAAACTTAAACCTTTGAAAAATAATGAAAATACCACCCGCAAAAAATTAAATCAAAAAAAAAACCGGGTGGATTGGCCATAAAAAATAGAAGACATGGTTTTGTTGCAAAATAAAAATTACCATAAATTCTACACTCCTGGAAGTATATTTAGCAATTTCAAAATTTTGAAAAAAATTAAAATTCCGCCCGCAAAAAATTAAATAAAAAAACCGGGTGTAAATGCGGAAAACCGGGTGTACTGCGCAGCAATTTGGACGTCGCCGCTGCGTAAAACCGGGTGTAAACGCGGAAAAACCGGGTTTTTTTATTAATGCCCTATATTTATTTATTTATTTTATTTAATTACATACTAGGTACACTAAGGATGATTCAGAGGTACAAAGACCACGAACAAGAGGAAGGAAATAACATGAGAACCTTCTGAAAATAACACTTGAACAACTGTTCAAAATAAATGTATTACATCCTTAGTGGGAAATTATTGATTGACAGATCTCTGCAGTCATGCATTCCCAAAGAGCCTGCATGACAGGGATCAAAAAAGAAGGTCTTGAAGCGCCCACAAAACAAACAAATACATGCATTTCACATTGTACACAATACAAAACAGTTAAACTCTGACAAATGTGATCAACAGGTACATGTGATACTTAATCAATACGTTTTGACATATAATTAAAACTTTTGATCAACACATCTAACAAACCTTGTCAGAGTGTCAGAAGCGCCTCAAGATGCCAGCAAAAGAGCTTAGACAGGCTGTACCCATAGTAGACAGCCTGTACATATGGAAATTTGATTAAACAACTACATACATTTGTATTGAATCTTAAACCCCTTCCTTTTAAATGTTCCCATAGCCAAAAATACATCCTGTGTTTCGCCATCAGGGCTCCAGAAAGGCATTTAAGGAGCCCTTGTTCCCCCTGTATTTTTCCTCCTCATTCTTTAATATATATACTACCACCTGTACCCACTTACATAGCTTTACAAATTGTTATTCTGTCTGGTAAGGTCCTAGTATCTGTTCTTTAGCCCCTTCTTACTCCCCTGAAATTGCCCAGTGTCCACCCAGCTCTTCCAACACCCTTTCCAAGCGCTTCCAACTGCCCAATTCTCCCCTGGAAGAACCTCAAGTCTGTTAAAGGTAATTTATTACTAGTAAGTAGATAAACCTTTCTCTTGAGATTCTCCCCCATCTTTTATCTGGGATTTAAACCACCCCTGTTGACAGACCCCAGTGTGTTCAAGTACCTAACTCCTCTGCTTGCAAGATACCTTTGAGGGATTAAACAACCCCTGATTTATCAGGCCCCTCTTAATTTTAATTATATTAAATTTATTTAATAATATAATTAATCATCTTTTACCCCTCATACCTTGTCAGCCACCAAGATATTACATGTATTATGTAACATGTAATACTTGAAACTGCAAGCTTGAATAATTATTATTATTCTTTATTTTTATTATTATTATTATTATTTTTATAGTCTGAACAGAAGGGAAATTAGACCTTATCGTTTTATCAAATGGTACAATAGTCTAACAGTTGGAGACCAGCTCAGTAATAATTTTATTTTCACAAGGACCTGAGTTCAAGCCACACTCATTACCATATTCAATAAAAATCAATTATTTAAATTATATCTATTTTTTAATCAAATTAAGCTATAATTTAATTAAAGAAAATCTTTGGAAAATTAATTTTCAAACATGCAATAAATGGATAAAGAACCATTTATTGGCATAGTTTTCTTCTTGAAAATCCTGGAAGATCCAAGATTAAACCATAGTAATTTATAGTATAAAATTATACATAAATAAAGGTAAATCTTTATGTAAAGTATAATAATTATGCAATAATCATCTATAAATTAATTCCCACCTGTTTTACTCTCCAGAGCAAGCGCTTTTCCAAGCACTAACCCCAAAGGAAGTTACAGGTACATGTGATTAAATAATATTTAGTTTAATTAAGAAAAATAGACATTATATTAATTTAATTAATGTGAAATAAATATGGCATCATTGTAATTAAAAATGACACCATATACTACTTTTTACCACGAACAGGTTGATCATATTCACCTGTAGACATTGCCCCAATCCCCACTGTCAAATAAATTGCAGAGGGATTATTATAAAATATTTATTATTTAAGGAGGAGGTTTCTTCACCAAATTGAAGACATCCTCCCCCCATCAATTTTAACACACACTAGATAACTTATTATCAGCTACAAAGGCCCTCACCTTCTCCTGTAAGTAAGGAGGACTGGCCTTTATTTATATACTATCTAAATTAGTTAAAATTCTTCAAAACAAACCCTCCCCAATTAGTTAAAATACCTTTAATTAATTGAAAAAAACCGTGTTCAAGTCTGGTTAGCCCTTCAGAGGATTTATTCCCATAACTGAAGTTTTGGCAGCAGGGTCATAACCTGTTTTTATTTGATACTTAGTGTTTTATAACACTTTAAGTAATTGTTCTTATTGGCAAATCTGTTCATTACACTTTATAAGTGTAATATTGTTCTTTTAGTCCTTACTGTACACGCCACAATAAGTGAAGTAGAGTACAGAAAGCTGACATACCTCATATCCTTATTGGTATTACCTTTTATAAATCCTCCCAGAGCTTTATATTGCTCTTTATCTTTTATTTTGCACCTTGTGTAGCTAGAAGGATTACTCCTTGGAATCACAGCACTGCCAGCATAATTGCTAGGTTGAGTACATCCCAGTTAAACTAGGATGCAAAAAAACCAATTTAAAGTAGGTTGACCTCAACCAATTAAATGTAAAACCAAGGGGGGTCCCTTGGATTTATATTCCATCAGTTGATTTCAACCAAGTTTAAATTGGTTGAGTGCATCCCAGTTTAACTGGGATGACTTCATCCTAGGCAATTATGCTGGCAGTGCAGAGGCTGACAGGTAATCTGTCATCCCAATTGGGCCACAAATGTCAAATATGTATTTAGTGATGTTTACATATGTCTCTTTTGAGTTGTAGTATGTTTTTATTATTGTCTGATGATTATTATGTTTGTCATACAGGTTGTATATTCTACTATTCATGTTTATACTTATGGTTATAGTAGTTTAAGGTAGATTTACTACTAGAAGGAGTAAAGTTACAGGGGTACTTTGGCTGAGGTACCCTATGTTATTTTACATGTAGAATCAGAATATTAAATAATTTTCTATTATTTATATGTTTTTATATGTATTTTTCTCTTTTTATGGCATAAAGAGTAACAATGTCTCTTTCATAAGTAACAATGTCTCTTTTATTGTTGTTTTGTAATAATGTCTCTTTTATTGTTGTTTTGTAATAATGTCTCTTTTATTGTTGTTTTGTAATAATGTCTCTTTCATTATTATATTATTATATATTTTGTTCAGGTTTTCTCTGACATAGTAACAAGCCAACACTATTCAACAACTGGTTTGGAACTAGTTACAAGGAATACACCATGGAAGATCCAGGGATGCAGGAACAGTCAGTAACAATAGGATTTCAAGAATATGAAGAGCAAAAGTCAAGGATAACCTTTATGGAAGACCAAATGGAAAAGGAAAGGCATGAAATGGAGGAGAAGTTTAGAAAAATGGAGGAAATGATTCAAATGCTAACAGGAAAAGGCAAGAGCACTGAACCCCAGCAAGTTCCCATTCCTGAGACTCCCCAACCTCAATCAAAATCCCTAGCCACAGGGTCTTATCCTGAAGCAAGCTGTACACAACAAACACGTTTTGCCACATCAACACCATTTCCCCAGTTCACAGGACAAGAATTTCCAGAGACACCTAATCCACAAACAGGGTATGAAAACTCAGCAGCTTACAACATTAACAGGTCCAGGATGAGGCCAGCTTTTACGCCCAGAGGAACTCTTCAAGAAAAACCATCCAAAATTCCCGCAGATTCCCAGTTTGAGAAAAGTAGGATTATCACATTGCCGGAAGAAGGAACCTTGCGGGGATATCTGGAAACAAAGAAAACCAATCTAAATTTTGATGGAACAGAGGTGGAAGATTTCATCAAAAGAATTGAGAAAATGGCGTCCATTCAAGATTGCGGTAGTAGAGATTTAGCAAGGCAGTTACCTTTTATCATTCCCAACCAAAAGATAAGTAAAGCCATTGAACTTATGGAGGGAAATGAGACTAGTGATTGGGAAGTTCTAAAAAGAGATTTAATTAGGAAATGGGGAAGAGCTACACCACATAGGAGATTCAAGGAAGAGTCCATACCTCAACTTATCAAAAGAATTCAAGATTCAGGAGGAATCCACACCAAACAGGAATACCAGAAATTCATCGGGGAATATGAAGAAATGGTAGACTATTTTCTACGCATGGAATACCCAAATATTAATGAAAACAATGGGGAGCCCCTGTGGAAGACATTGTCCAAGGAGTTGAAAAATGAGGTCCTGAGGGAACTTTCACATAAAAAGAAACTTAAGAAAACCAAAGATGGGAGACCCATTGTTCCAGATTTACCAACCTTGAAAGAATATACTGAACTGGCTTTGGATCTTTTGGACTTTGAGGATGAAGAAACTGTCAAGAAAGAGACCCCGAAGAATATTGTGAAGTTCCAGCACCCTAAGGAGGTATCAAACCAAGTTTCTTTGGAAGAGAAAATCAAAAATTTAACCACAATGGTGGAGAGTCAGAAGAAAGGAATCCCACCTCATTTTAATAGGCCCCCATCTCCGGGATTTTTAGAAAACAGGCCAAGATATTCCCCTCTTGAGTGTTATTATTGTAAAGGTAAGCACATTGTGACAAACTGTGAAATTTTACAACAGGACTTTCAAAATAGGAGAGTGCTGCGGATCCAAGGTGTGTATTATTATCCAAACCGCCTGCCAGTAGTATTGCGGGAGGATGCATCCATAAGAGAGATGGTACAAAAATTTTCACAAGAAGAGGCTGAAGATGAGGAGAAAGCCAAGGAAGGGAATCAACAAACAAAGGATTCAACTTCAGCAATAGCAGAAATTGAAGAGTGGGGATAATGGGTTCCACCTCAGACACATGATTTAGAGGATTCCTTACAGAATAATAGGGGGTATCAAGTATGACCAAATCCACCATTATCTAATCAACTGGTTTTGAAAATCCACCATTTTTAAAAACCATTGATACCCATATAACATTGGTCAGAATGTCCAAAATCCAAATTTTCTTGAAAAGTTTAATTCACTGGTTTTAATGGTGGATTTGGTCATATTTGATACCCCCTAATATTGGCTTTGGGATAAGGAAATCTCAAAGGATCCAAGATAAAAATGTGGGTGGAAGCCAGTCCCAAGAGCCTCCAGCAAACCAAGAAGCAATTAAGACAGCAAGAAGGAAAAGCTATCCAGGAGCATGGATTGAAGAAGCTGAATCAGAGGAGGAAGCCAGTGTACCCCTGAAGGAAAAAGAACCAAAGATCAATCCATTTAAGAAGAAGCTTATATCAGAAACAAATAGAACATTAGAAGCCCCGTCAACTCAAGTGCCAGAATCAGTGAGGAGGAAGTTTTACAAACGGACTTATACACTCACATTGGAAGAAATTATCAAGATAGCTCCCCAGTTTCTTCAGAATTTACAAAATTCTTATGCTGAGGAGGAGTTGATGGACAAAAGCATCAGTATTGGCAAATTCAAACAAGGAGGATCTGAAGAAGATATAGAAGAGGAGAAAATTGGCCTCACCTATGCATGTCCAGTAGGCATGGTGGATATGACCTTAGCCAACAGGAAAATACGTACATTGGTGGACACAGGAGCAGAAATGAACATAATTCCTGAGGAGCTAGCTAGCCAGTTAGGATTGGTAACTACAGAGATCTTTATGAGACTCAAAGGAATTGGAGGGCACTTCACTCCTATAATAGGGATTGCAGAAAATATTGAAATCAGTGTATTCCCAGGGTATAAAAATCTGGCCAATTTCTTTATAGTAAAAGGATCAGTACATACAGTTCTAGGCAGACCTTTCCTAGCAGACCACAACACAAGGCTAGAATTATCCAATAAGAAAGGGGAAATTCTGAGCTTTGAAGATCCAGAAGGGAAAAGACTATGTATTCCAATATGTTTACCAAACACCCCGGGGTGGCATAAGGAACCACCTGCATTTAGGCAAAGCTGCTCGTTTCAAATCATGGATTGGGAGCTGCTTGATAAACTTTCCTATTCTGAAAGGAATGAGAATGTTCCTGAATGTCAGTGGGAAGATATGGAAAGGTTAGAAAATTTGCACCTTTGTAAGGAGAGAGAAGAGATACTACAGGAAGAAATATCAGTATCAGCATCCTCAGAATCAAGGGAGAAGGAAAGTGAACCAACCACAGAGGTATCAATAGAATACCCTTGGAATTTGCAGCTTACAGAGAAAGTTAATTGGGCAGAAGAATTGGGCTCCACACAGATTAATAATGAATAACAAACAAGAATTGGTATCCAGGGAGCAGAGGTAGAGGCAGCCTGGGGCGCAGAACCTGTTTATAGAAATGAGGACCATCATCAAGAAAATTTTTATTGGGAGCTAGCCAGCCTTCCTTATAGGTTCAGGATTGTTTTTGATGAAACTACCCGGCCAAAGAGGATCAGAAAAGGGCAAGACTGGCTTATGGAACTGCCAGGTGGTCTTACAGACTCTTTGGACTTTATCCAATTACTAAGTTATGTTGGGGAAAAGTCTTTCTTAAGAGAAGGTCATTGGCCATCTAGGTATGGCTTTGTGAGTCAGAATGTAAGGAAAATAAAACTTTATTGGGGAGGGGGAAAGTTATGGTATAAGAGAAATGTTTGCAAATCTCCCAAGAAATTTGAGAAATTTCACTGCAGATTAAACTGCAGTAGGATTTCAGCATGAAAAATATAACCCACTCAGCTCAATTCTATTGGTATTTAAAATGTGTATTTTTTTTATTTTTTTTTACTGGGTTTTTTGAAAAAAATAAAAATAAAATAAAAAAATAAATAAAATAAAATAAATATAAAATAAATAAATAATAATAATAAAGCTAGCAATCATGTGTAAGGCTTTGAGTTGGATACTTATTTCAACTTTTATTGATAAAAGAATAAGAGGAAGATTCCTCTAATTATATATACATTATGTATGTATGTATATAGTACAGTAAAAAAAAAAAAAGAAACATGAACATGAAGTACTACATGTTTTTTTTTTGGATATACTACTTGGAACGATATTACAGGGGGAGAAGGGTTTGAATCGGATGGCAAAGGGTTTGGACAAGGATGATGATACAAGCGACAAAAGGGGAGATGACAGGACCTCAACCCTATCAGTAGGACTAGCACCATCATAATGTTCATCGAACGATGACATGAGAGCAACTTTTTTTTTGACTTGCAGCGAAGAGGAAAAATGAAATGGTTGATGGGGGAAAAAGGAGCAAGGAGATGAAGCAGACCCTTCCTTTTATACCCTGGCCAGACTGCCTCGTCGGCAACAATAACTCCAATCAATAAGCGGAGTAAAGTTTTTGGGGTGCTTTTTTTATTAGCACTGCCTCCAAACACAAATAGAGAAGATCATGTGACAAAATAACTGACGTACTAGTTGGACGAGGACCGCATAGCCTAACCTGTATTGAATATCAAAGCTTCTTTTCATGGCAATGAAGCCAAACAGGAGCACCGCCTGATTGACCTGTATTCGATTGGGTGACTTGTTTCCTAAATCTTGAACCTTCTTTCCTGGCAATCAAAGCCTGTACGAGAGAAGGGAGCCAAAGAAGGTTGCCGGCCGTCGTCCGCTCAAACTCAGGAGTTGTATAAATAAAAAGAAGAAATCAGCATTGGTTTTCTGAAAATATATATATAAAAAAAGAAAGAAAAAAAAAGGGGAACTTACGATTTGAAGAGACCGATACCAAATAGCAAGGCAAGATTGTGATCGGAAATAGTGAGGCGAGTCGCAATCAGTGGTGTTTGTGTGGAGATGATTGTGTAGTTTGCATTGGCAGAAGGGAAGCCGAGCATACTGTATTCCAGTACCGGCTGAGACCCACCTGGGCCAAAAAATCTAGGCCCGACTCAAAGCCAGGGCCCGGACCGAAGGCCAAACCCAAACCCGGGAGGCTAGGCCTCAACTTTGGAAGCAACTAGGCCCCCGCACAACTCAAACCAGGCAGAAAAGAGTGCCAAAGCAGCGCTCTCATCACTGCGCATTGCACAACCTCCCTAGAAAATACAGCATAAATAAAATTACACCGCAAATTTTGTTCGTTTTCCGCATGTGGAAATAAATCTCTTTGATAGGGTATGAATAACTGCCATTTGGACTTTTTTCCATACTTTGGTTTCACTGGCAACAATGGGTTGCTATGCTGGCGGGATTGCACTAACACTACACTACATGTTAGCAAAATTCCGCTACACTACGCGCTATGTTTGCATAGCAGACCCACCCTTGGTTTCAGGTTGGGAAAAAATCTTCTTCCTCCAATTGATGTGTATCTTGCCCATATGGCTTGTCAAGGAGTTTTCTACTGTGTACATGTGTTACATGGGGTCAAAAATTTCCCCCACATGTTTTTATTTCTTTCGTTTTTTTGGTTTTTAACTTCCCTTTTCTTCTTTTTGTCCTCTCAATATTATGTAATAAATATCATTTTTCTCAAGCTTTTGTGATGGATATTTAGCCTATGATATAGTATGATATGTGGCTGGTTATGGACTTTGCATTGTGTGTATGGTAAGTCAAGCCCATCTGGGCACATGCACAAGTTCCGCTTGTAAATTGACAAGCTCACATACCCAGGTCAAAGCCTGCTGGGCCCGGTGTGGTAATCCATACCTTTTCACATACAAACATCAACAACTTACATTTCCTCTCACATATACTTCATTGTTATTACATAATCAGATTCTACATACAAAACTACCCCTAGTCACTCACTCAAAGTACCCCTGATTTCCCTTTGGTTCAGAAGTTATTGGCATTCTTAGAATATTACCACTTAACCACATAACTTTACCAATACTACAACCCCATAGGATATTATACAAGGTATTGATTTATAAATATACAGTACATAAATAAAACACAGATATTACATACTTTTCTTTAGTTTATATCTTCTTTGGTATTAAGTTGTACAGCACAGTCATTTATATTACATAGTTACATCTTCTGCCTTTATCATCCTCTTTGGTTACTAGTCACATTACATTCCTTATATACATAGTTACTAGCTACATTGGCTCATCTTTCTTACACTATCACTACTCTCTTTTGGTTGTATACCTCTGAACACATTTCCCCTTTCTCTTTACTGCCAGGATCAGCCATCTTGTGCCCTTTTGTATAAGTAGAACTCCCCTTAGTTCTATGGATAAATCATGCACCCCCCCCTTTTTACCAAAGTACAATTTACATTTACACTTACCTTTAAACCTTTTACATTTACTTTTGCATCAACCTTTACCCAAATAACAATCATAAACACATACCCCATACTCTTTCTCAGTGCTTTTCTCACTCCTCCTAAGGTCCCTGCCTCAGATTGATTAAAACAACCTAAGTTCCCATTAGTAGCAGCAGTCTAAGGATTAGTAGAAATATAGCCACACCTCTTTTCTTTCTTTTTCTTAGTGAAACCCTTTCCCCTCAGCATTAGTCAAGAAGGGCAGCCTCATCAGCACCTGTAGCTTCAACATCTTCTACTTACTGGATTTGTTGTCTATTTCCCCTTCAAGCTCTTTCCTGATCCTTTAGGAGTTCCACAAGTGGTGTCCCAACAGTGGCCTTATTTACTTCAGTTTTAATCTTTCAGTCTTAGTTTCCTGCTACTACACCAGTTTACAATTTCAAATCAATTCTATCATACCTAATCCCTTCATTCCATTTCTAAGTGCATCATCTATAAATAAAACCCCTAAAAACATATCTTCCTGTTAGTTTCTCTACATATCACTTCCTTATCTCTCCACTTAGTTTCCAACATGTCCAGCCCTCAACAATCCCCTGCCCTGAACATCAGCAACAACCTAGGAGAAACCTCTGGCCTCACCCAAGGATCAGCTAACAACAACCAAGGATCAGCCACCAACAACCTGGAACCTAGTATCACCAACAACCCCAATACCTCTAGGCCTGCTGCTCCATTCCAACTGGCCAACCCTGGCTCATTCACCCACTACAGAAATAACCCTGCAAACTCAGAAAGCTCCCATTTGGAAGGATCCAGGCATCAGTCCCCAACCCAGCAAGCCTCAGACAGAATGAACACCCACTTTTTGGAAAGAGAAGCTGTAATGCCCAAGTACCAAGGACCAACCAAGGCTGTCAAAATTAAACCATTGGACAAGGAACTATACTTTGATGGAACCAATATGCCTGTGGAGAAGTTCATTAAAAGGTATGAGAATGCTGGATCAGCTGATGGAGCTTCCTCTAGGGACCTGGCCATGCAAATTATTTCTTTTCTCAAAGGGATGGACTTAAAGGATGAAGTAGAGGAGATGACTGGCCATGAGGACTTGGATTGGGAGGTCTTGAAGAAACAACTCTTGGACAGATATGGATCACCTCTTCCCCTGGTGAAGTATACCAAGCAAGACCTAAAGAAGCTCAACTACTCTACCATCCAAGCTGGAGGAATCAAGACCCTGGAAGAATTCAAAACATTCAGGACTAAGTATGAGGTAATAACTAACTATCTTTTTAGAATGGGACAGACATCACATGTGGAGGAATCTAGGGAAATATTATTGGACTCACTCAGCCCAGAATTGGAATCTTCAGTCACCAAGGAACTCATCAGGGACAACAAGATGCTAGCCTCAAAGGATGGAGGTGATATTCTTCCAAATACCCAGGTCCTGGTCACCTACATACACAGGGAGGTTCAGTCAGCTTCAGTAATGGAAAGAAGGAAGACATCCAGGAAAGATATCAGTCAGGAACCAATCAACACACCTTCCATAGTTCCACCAGTTCAACTCCCACCTGTATACAAATCCCCAGCTCCAACCACCTCTAATTCCACAGATCAGAAACTGGACTCCCTCATTAAGCAATTTGCAGCTCTCACTGCTGGAAAATCTGCCCCACCTCATTTTTCTGGAAATCCTTCTGGACAAGCATATGGACCAAGGAACCCAGACTTCAAGTGCTTCTACTGCTTCCAACCAACCCACACAATCACCAGATGCAGTCTCTTAACCTATGATGAATCAGTTGGATCAGTTCTCAAGGATGGAAGAGGATTCAAACTTCCAGACAGCTCACCAATTCCCTGGGATTCCAGCAGGCCAATCAAATCAGTTGTGGATAAATTTATCAAGGATTCCTCAGAGGCCACTACATCATTTGGACATATATCTTCCTTTGGCCAACTAGAGGAAATGGACCCAGAAATCCAAGGATTCTACGAAGCAGACCTAGGGAAAAGGACTAGAGGAAACAAGGACCAAGAGGAAGAATCAGATAAAGGAAAGAGGACCAAGAAAGACCAGGAGACTTTAATGGACATGGATCAACAGGACTTACTCAGAATGGTTACCTCTTCCCCAGGCCCCAGTTCCAGGTTCCCTTCCAATCCTCAGAATACTAAAGTCAGGTTCCAATCCAGTGAAGAATCAGAAAAACCACCCAAGGACAAGGCCCCAAGGAAGACTTACTTGGAAAAGACTCTGGCCAAAGAATACCCAGGAATGGAAGAAGAAACAGCTGGCAGGATTCTGAAAGCCATTGTACCACTCACAGCAGGAGAAATATGTGCCATAGCCCCAGGAGTGGTGGACCACATCAAGAAAAGGATCAGTAACAGAAGATTACCATTGGACCCAGATATAACAGGAAACTCTGCAGCATTGGAGGAAGGAGATGAGGAGGAAAAGGGTTCAGTAACCCATTACTCTTGCCCTTTAGGATATGTCAAACTCACCATATCTGGAAAAACCTTTGAAGCCCTTTTGGACACTGGATCCATGGTCAACATCATCCCTGACAAAATGGCTCATCACCTTGGATTAGTTATAACAGAAAAACCAATGAAGCTCAAAGGAATTGGAGGCCACCACACTGGAATAATTGGGATTGCTGAGAAGGTGGAAGTACTTGTGGGAAGAGTGACCAAGCTTGTTCATTTCTGGGTGGCCAGAGGAGGAGTTCAGTTCATAGTTGGAAAACCTTTTTTAATGGACATGTCAGCAACCATCAAATACAATGGACCTAGGGAAGAATCACTCTCAATAATGGAAAAAGGACAATCTTACCTGGTACCAATCCTTCTCCCCATCCATCACAAATGGGAAACATCTCTTCCAGTCAAACTTGTTACCAGGGATTTTTTGGACCAAGGGCAGAACTTCCATTTCTCCAAATAGGGGAAAGGGACCTGCCAAAACAACCATTAGAAAATTATGCCCCTTCCTTTTCAGAATCTCATATCACCTGTGCAGCAAAATATAAATCAACACCAAAAAAAATCAAACCAGTCAATCAACCTATGCCCCTATCACTCAATCCACCTCTTTCCAGGCCAGAACTGTCTAGAGATCCATATGCCACCCCTTTAAACCCAAATCCTCCAGAATTCATACCTACAACAAAGATCACACAAGAAAGACTGGATCTCATTAACTTTGGCCCCACTGGATGGCTGTCAAAGGAAGAACACAAATTATTAGTATGGGTCATTACCCTCAGGCAGGCAGCTTTGGCCTTTTCAGAAGAAGAAAGAGGACTACTGAAACATACCTATGGACAACCTTATATCATCCCAGTCATTCCCCATGAACCTTGGCAACAGAAACCTATTCCCTTACCTGCCCCCATCAAATCCCAATTTATTGAGCTAGTAAGGGCCAGACTCAGGACTGGCCTCTATGAACAATCTTGCTCCAGTTATTCCAGCCCAGTTTTCTGTGTGAAGAAACAAAATGGAAAATTGAGGATAGTTCATGATCTTCAGAAACTCAACAAAGTCACCATTAAGGATGCAGGACTACCACCATCTCCAGAGGAACTAATTGAATCATTCACAGGCAGGGCTTGCTATGGACTAGGAGACATAATGGGAGGATATGATGAAAGGGAGTTAGCACCAGAATCCAGGCCCTTGACCACATTTGAAACCCCCCTAGGAAGATTTCAACTCACCAGATTACCCCAAGGAGCCACCAATTCAGTTGCAGTGTACCAGGCCCAGATGATGTGGATTCTTCAGGATGAGCTACCACAGAATATGGGGATCTTTATTGATGATGGAGGAATCAAAGGACCAATTTCAGACTACAATGGAGCAACTCTAGAAGAAAACCCACAGATCAGAAAATTCATCTATGAATATGCTATCACTTTGGAAAGGATTCTGTATAGGATTGAAGAAGCTGGACTCACTATATCTGGACAGAAATTTGCTTGTTGTGTCCCTGCCTTGGATTTGGTTGGTCATGTTGTTTGTAAAGAAGGAAGGAAGATATCAACAAAGAAGCTTAACAAAATTGAAACCTGGCCAGTCCCTACCACGCCAACAGAAGTCAGAGGATTCCTGGGAATATGTGTCTATGTCAGAATGTTTATCAAGAATTACTCCACCATCACTGCTCCTCTCAGAAAACTTACTAGGAAGGACTCAACTTGGGACTGGACTGAAGATTGCCAGGCATCCTTTGAAGAACTGAAGAGAATTATTGGCAAGGATATCACTCTCAGTAAGTTGGACTATGGACCTAAAGCGGGACTTATCAAACTATCAGTGGACTCCAGTTATATTGCTGCAGGGGCTATACTCACCCAGGAGGATTCCAATGGACTAGACAGGCCTGTTATCTATGAATCAGTGGTCTTTTCCAAAAGAGAGTCAGAATATTCCCAATCCAAACTGGAACTCTGTGGTGTCACCAAAATTCTCAAGAAGCTTCAGACCAAGCTATGGGGCCAGCATTTTCAGCTCAGAGTGGATGCACAATGCCTTATAGGAATGATCAACAACCCTTCACTGCCCAATGCCCCTATGAACAGATGGATTGCCTTTATTCAGTTATTTTCTTTTGATTTGGTTCATACACCTGGGAAGACTTTCACATTACCTGATTCACTTTCTAGGAGACCAGTGGACCCAGAGGAAGAGAACTGCCAGAGTTTTGATGAAGATGAAAAATGGATAAAGCCTCACCCTGGTTTTGGACTGAAGATTTCTTCTGTTGGCCTGCTTCTGGGGACATCAGCTAAGTTGGGGGAGGAGTTATGCAACCTACAACAAGGAATCTGGAAACACCTTCAGGAATATCTTTCAACCATGAACAAACCACCTGGATGCAACCCCCTGGATTTCAAGCAAATTCTGCATAAATCAGCCAATTTCTTCCTCTCCAATAATGTCTTGCACAGAATTAACAAACCTTTTTCCCAGATAGTTGTTACCACTCCCTCAGCCCAAAACAATATCCTCCAAGCTCTTCATGAAACACTAGGCCACAGAGGTATTTCAGAAACTTACAGAAGAACTAAACTCAGGTTTTGGTGGCCAGGACTCAAGAAAGGTGTAACCAAGTGGGTCCAGTCTTGTGAAGCTTGCCAGAAAAGGAATTCAGTATTGCCAATGGAACCCAAGAAGCCTACTGGAGCAGCAACAATCTTTGGAAGAGTCAGCTTGGATACAGTTCATATCAAGGCTGGGAAATGGAAATACCTGGTAATTGCTAGAGATGATTTGTCTGGATGGGTTGAAGCAGTTGGTTTGGAGAAGATTCAAGCAAAGAAGATTTCACAATGGTTCTTGGACAACTGGATCTACAGATATGGAGCACCTTGGTCAGTTACAGTGGATGGAGGCTCAGAATTTGGTCAACAATTCCAGAAATCACTAGTGGAAGCAGGAATCAAAGTCAAAGTTACCACACCTTATTACCCTGAAGCTAATGGAATGGTGGAAAGAGGACATCAGGCCATCAAGGACACTTTGGTTAAACTATGTGGACAAGAAGGCAAGAAATGGAGGAATTATTTACCTCTGGTTTTATTTTCAGACAGGATTTCCACCAAAAGATCAACTGGATACTCCCCTTATGAATTGGTACTTGGACAGCCCCCCATCTTACCAATTGACTTAGAGTTGGAAACTTTTTTTGGCATTGATTGGGCCAAAGTAAACAGCACTCAAGATCTTCTGTTGGCCAGGACTCTCCAATTGGAAAATAGGGATCACATTCTTCAAAAGGCTCATCAAAAATTGCTGGATACTAGGAAAACATCTGTGGACTATTGGAACAGGAAGAAGACACCTAGAGAACCACTTCAAACAGGGGATTTGGTATTAGTATATAATAAATCCTTGGACTCCCAATATGGAAAGCTCTTTGAGAACAAATGGAATGGACCTTACAGAATTACCACTCAAAATCCTGGAGGCTCTTATTCATTAGAGGAACTGGATGGCACTGCATTAAACAGAAGATATGCAGCAAGTCATGTTAAAAAATATCATTCAAGACCAATTGATATAGAATAAATTCCCCTGGCTTACCTAAAACACAAACAAAACAAAAAAAAAAAAATTAGTACAAGACAAATCAAATAAAATAAAATAAAAATAATAAATACAATATAAATAAATAAATAAAAAAAAAAAAAAAAAAAAACTCACAAAAATAAAAAATAAAAATAAAAATAAAGTAAAATAAATAAATAAATAATAAAAAAAAAAATCTCATTTCTTTTCATTTTTCTCCTGTCTTTCCTGGATGATGGTATGCATCATTATCTAAAAAACAAATAAAAAAATAAAAAAAAATCAGTTTCTTTTATTATTTTTTGTATCTTTAGAGAAGGTTACACACGGAATCAAAGGCGTCCTGGAGGCGACTGTACAACCGGTGCCGAGATGCTGCCGCGGCCCGGGAATCGCGATGATTGGACCGGGCAAACTCGGTCAGGTGTTTGTTCACGGTATCGTGAAGCGCGGCCACCTTTTCTAAAGAGAACGAATCGCGTAAAAAAGGGCCGAACAATGCAACATTGGCCACGTGATGGAAGGATTGAGCAGCCGTAGTGGATTCAGATTTGGCGCTGTTCGTCGACGATGAGAGAGAGGAACCAATCGACAGCGGGCGAGTAGGGGACGACATTGTAAAGGGACCTAAAAGTATTAATACAATCTGTTCGATTAAATATGTAACAACTGTTGGATGGTGTTTTTGGAGGGAGCGAGATGGGAGGAACGACGACGATATTGTCGACGCCTTTATAAAAAAATCAAATCATCATTTCGACGCCGGTGAACGACCCGGGAATATGTTCTTTTTTTTTTTTGGGCCTACTACATCTATTGATGCCGGTGCACGACCCGGGCTTCATTCTTTTTTTATCTTTCATTTTTATTTTATTTTTTTTCTCTTTTCCTGGTCTTTCCATAGACCGTTCTTCTTACCAGTAAAGAAGAATGGTTTGCTTTTTCATCTCCGAGGTTGTTCTTCGACCCGGAGGAACGTGACCTGTGCTTTGGAGACGCCGGCGATTCCGCGGATACAGTATCGCGGGGACCCCGCGGCCACTCTCCGCGCGGATTCACCAACTTCTCTCCGGTTGCACCCTTCACTCCGCTGGAAAATGACAACCATTCATGTTAATTTTTTCATTATATAAAAAAAAAAAAAAAAAAAAAAAAAAAAAAAAAAAAAAAGAGGATAATGAATAAAAATAATAATAATTTCCCATTCTGGAAAAAAAAAAAAAAAAAAAAAAAAAACATCATCCACCAAAATATAAAAAAAAGGGGAATTCCAAATTTAATGGGGAAGCAGGATAAAACTATAAAAAAAAAAAAAAAAAAAAGATTCCTTTCATCCATTTTGGGAGTTTCCTGATTTTTCTGGGGTATATATCAATTTGATTTTTTTTTCCTTCATCATCATCCATCAATCCATCTTTCCTGTATATTAGAAATTCTTTCATGATCACCATCATCCATCTTTAATCCATATACTAGATATTCTTTCATCATCATCTTCATCCACCTTTCATCCATATACTAGAAATTCCTTCATCACAATCCCATCCTGAAAAGGAGGATCCCCCCATCCATCCATCCATCATCCATCATCCTCATCCTCTTTTATTTTCCCTCTTCACTCCACTTCCTGATTTCTGGACCACCTCCTTAGTTATTATAACTCTTTACTCTCATTAACCATTAGAGTTTTTATTGAAACATATATAAATTAAAATTCCCTTTGCATATAACATTACCCCTTTCCATCACTTTCCTTCAGAATCCTTTACCCTTTGATACATATATAAATCTTTTAAAATCATTACATATTGTAGGATACTCATATACATTCACCCTTCTTCTCTTGAATTACCACCCATGACCATTTTACCCTTTCTTTCATCATACATTTAAATACTACATATTATCATTACCCTCTTACCACATCATCAACACCTCTCTTTCTTCTTGCCATTACCCTTACCCTTTCCTCTCTTCCCATATTACCACCACCCCTTTTTCTACATTACCTTCTTACCATTACTATTGCTCCTCACTCTATTTCCATATTACCACTACCTCTTCTTCTACCTTACCCTTACCCCTTATCTTTCATTACTCTTTTAGTCTTCACTCCATTTCCATAGCACCACTACCTCTCCTCTCACATCAACAACTACCCCATAACATTTAAACCATTACCATTAACTTTGTAATCCATTTCCATATTACCACTACCTCTTTTCCCACATCAACAACTACCCCATTACATTTAAACCATTACCATATCACCATTACCTTTTACTCTATTACCATATTACCTCCAATCCTTATTAAATTACCCTTTACATCTTTTTATATTATTACATATATTACATCTTACAGTTATAGGATACAAACTCTGGATTAGAAAGCACTGGACTTGGATAAAGGAATAACGGACTCACTTGGATGGTGGCTCTATGAGGATTTACCTGGACCTTGACTTGGACCTTTGGACAGCAGAAACTTGGACTAAACCCTGGATCTCTCCTGCATGTTGTTTAGAATGGAATTTATTTTTAGGAGCCTTGGACTTTGGACTTTATTGGACCCTGGATTCATTCTGAGTTGGAATGTAATATAATTCTAGGAGGCCACTGGACCTTGGACTTTATTGAACCCTGGATCATTCTAGCATGTTTTTTTTTGGATGGATTTATTCTTTAGGAGCTCTTGGATTATGTTGAATATTGGCTTTTCTGGATATCTTGGACAACTATACTCAGGATTCAGTAATATATGTACACTAGGCCTCTGGATTTGGATCAAGACTTGCTTCTTCAGTATGTGGACCTAGGAATTGGCCACCTTGGATGGATCTGGACTTCCCTCTTTGGCTTTGGACTTTTCACCCTTCCCCCTTACTCTCTGGACTTCTCTCTGGGAAAAACTAGTGGACTCTTATTTTGGATACAGACATCCTTTTGTGGCAGCACCTCTTTTATTTGGACTGGACCTCCTTGGCTTGGATACAGACTTCCTTCTTTGGCTATGGACTTTTCCTTCCCCTACATACCCCCACTCTCAGTTTTCTCCCTAAAAATTCCCTTTGCATCATCATTATTACTCTGGATCAGGTTCCTCTTTTTTCCCTGCCTGGGGACAGACAGCTTAGTTGGGGGAGGATGTGGTAATCCATACCTTTTCACATACAAACATCAACAACTTACATTTCCTCTCACATATACTTCATTGTTATTACATAATCAGATTCTACATACAAAACTACCCCTAGTCACTCACTCAAAGTACCCCTGATTTCCCTTTGGTTCAGAAGTTATTGGCATTCTTAGAATATTACCACTTAACCACATAACTTTACCAATACTACAACCCCATAGGATATTATACAAGGTATTGATTTATAAATATACAGTACATAAATAAAACACAGATATTACATACTTTTCTTTAGTTTATATCTTCTTTGGTATTAAGTTGTACAGCACAGTCATTTATATTACATAGTTACATCTTCTGCCTTTATCATCCTCTTTGGTTACTAGTCACATTACATTCCTTATATACATAGTTACTAGCTACATTGGCTCATCTTTCTTACACTATCACTACTCTCTTTTGGTTGTATACCTCTGAACACATTTCCCCTTTCTCTTTACTGCCAGGATCAGCCATCTTGTGCCCTTTTGTATAAGTAGAACTCCCCTTAGTTCTATGGATAAATCATGCACCCCCCCCTTTTTACCAAAGTACAATTTACATTTACACTTACCTTTAAACCTTTTACATTTACTTTTGCATCAACCTTTACCCAAATAACAATCATAAACACATACCCCATACTCTTTCTCAGTGCTTTTCTCACTCCTCCTAAGGTCCCTGCCTCAGATTGATTAAAACAACCTAAGTTCCCATTAGTAGCAGCAGTCTAAGGATTAGTAGAAATATAGCCGCACCTCTTTTCTTTCTTTTTCTTAGTGAAACCCTTTCCCCTCAGCATTAGTCAAGAAGGGCAGCCTCATCAGCACCTGTAGCTTCAACATCTTCTACTTACTGGATTTGTTGTCTATTTCCCCTTCAAGCTCTTTCCTGATCCTTTAGGAGTTCCACACCGGCCCAGCACACGTGTGGCCTGGGACAAGTCCCGCTTGTCATATAGCCAACCTTGAAGGGTCAAGGGTCAAGTCCACCTGGGCCCATACCCAAGAAAGGGTTTCATGACCACCAAGTGATGCACCCCAATAGCTCAGAGGGGATGTTTTTTTTTTATGTTTTTTTGTTTGTTTTTTGTTTCATGTTTGTTTGTTTGTTTGTTGGTTGGTTTTTTGTGTGTTGTTTTTTGTTTTTGTTTTTTGTTTTTTGTTTTTTGTTTTTTATTATCACAAGGTTTTGTCATAGATTTATATACCCTCATGGTAGAATTTTTCATTGCCTGTGAAAAGAAAATATCATTTGCCACATGTTTTTTGGATTTGTTTACATGTTAACATGTAAGATTATATTTATAAATCTGGTTTAAACAATTTGGTTTCAACATCAGGCAAAGAAAAACAGACTTCTTTCACTTAGGTGGATGCAAAACAAAATAATCTTGGGACAAGCGGAAATTTATATACATTCAAGTTAGAGATGAATGAGGAGGGAATATATAGAAAAAATGAAATAAAATCTCTAAAAACACAAGGGAAAAAAAATGGTATATTTACATTGATCAGATTGATTTAAACAAGACCGCTAATATTTATTTAACGAGACTAAACCAACTGTTGGAACTTTAAGATGTTCATAATTAACTTCACCAGCTTCATACTCAATCCATGCACAAGGTGCTTCGATTGAGCCAACTTGAATGAGAATTGCACATGTTGGATCATCAAGGGGGAGGAGACGTAGGTGAACTTGCATTGCAGGCGACTTGAGTTCCCGAAACGGATTTCGCGCGCTCAAAGGTATTGGAGGAAGGGGTTTCAAGACAAACCAGGTCTCAGTTTTTTGGACCTGTCTAGCGGACCGGTAGCTATGCTCGAATATACTTTCGATGAAGCCAAATTGATGGCAGTCAGGAAAGTGTCTGCCATCTAGCTTCACGAGGCTGTTCTTGGGGTTTTTTTGTAAAGTTGAGTATGTGTTTTCTCTGTGGCGGTACTGTTTCAGAGGCGTGTGTCTTCCATTAATTGGATAAAAAGAGGTTCGCTGAGCTCGTGTAAGTTTATGATATTGATCCGACAGAATGTGATTTGCTGGACCGAGCATGTTGATTTGATTGACTAGAAGGTGTAACACGTGATCACAAAGAGTAGGTTGGTATGAAAGGCTTGTGATCACTGTAGACTGATCTGGAGGCACTGGCTCTGCATCTGTGACACTGGCAATAAGTGAGGATAGCGAGTCAGGTAGGTTGCCCTGTTCAAAAAGGGCCCGAAGCCTAGAGGCGCGCGTGAATGTGGTGAGGAAAGTAGTTTCCAAATGGCCTGTGGAATTGGTTGGCGTGCATGACATCAACAACTGTTAAGATACAGAAAAAAGTGAAATTTATGACATACCGATGCGATTATTATGACAGCTTTTCACAACTTGTCCCATAAACCTTTCAAAAGGAAAACTCCACCATGCTCTCACAGGGCCAAATCTTTCGAGGCATTCGGGAATATGAAGCGACATGTGATGGTTGGGGGCTAAGGGGCAATCAGGAAATAGCTTCACCGCAGATTCAAGGTAGGCACGGTTGTGTAGGCGATATTTGGCTATTCGGTCGGAACTCATGGTTCGCTTGAGTGCAATGTTGACCATTGAAACCAAGTGGCAAAAGTTAGTCAGAAGCGACTGTTGAAATTCGTCTTTGTCATTCCATAGAGGGACTAGGCAGAGTGGTAGCTGAATAGTAAAAAGATTACGCCACTCATCAGCTTTGAGTTTGCCATAAGACGCGGAACCAAGGATCGGAATGGCGCGTGAAATAGACGTGGGGATATGCATGCGAGTCAAGCGTTGATTAACATAGCCAAGCATGTCAGAATCAAAAACGGGTGCAGTTATGGGTATTTCAAGCTCTTCATCAGGCACACTGTAGTCAGGATCGCCTGGGTCAGTGGACTTGAATGAAATATCTAGGAAGGTTGCCTCATCGTGGAGATTAGCAACCAAGGCGTTGTCTTCATTATTACCCTGATCGTTTGCTGAATTCTCTTCTTGATTGGGTGATGTTTGAGCTTGGCGTTCAGGCGGGAAACGGCTGTCTATAATTAAGTCCATTAATTCGCGGGAGACAGGGGCAGATTGCACTTTTTCCGGATCAGTCATCTTCCAAAAGCGCCTGCAGTGCCAGGCCAGAGTTCCAAGGAGTAGGTTGTGCATTGGATCGATGACATGGTCGTCAATTAGAGACCAATAATCCAACTCAGTCAGCTTGGAGTATCTGATGCCCTCGGCTCTGTAGATTTGTTGACGAGCAGTGTAGCTTCCCGCATCGCGCGCCTGCATTGCTAATTTTCGGTGTTCTTCATCATTGCGTTTACGGTAAAGATTGATGTCGAGAGATTGGATGCAATTTTTGGTGATACGGCATTTGGAACACATGTGGTCATGTGAAGCGTGTCCAGCAAGTCCCAAAGTACGACGACAGGCTGGAAGATCGGCAAAGAAGGGCATGAGCGCACACCTGATGCGGCGACCTTGGCGGTGGCGATAAGTTGAAGCAAGTAAAAGACCTGTTTTCCAAAGTGTCTTCAGATCCTGCACAAGGGGGTCAAGGAGCCAGTTGGTTTGAGTAAGAGAAGGTTCTTTGGGTCCAGGGGCAATAGCCACAAGATATATACGTTTTGAGGGAGGAAACAATGTGTGATTGGTAAGGTGAGACAAACTAAAACAATAAACGTGATGCTTGCATGCTTTCCAGACTGTTTATTGCCGTAGGGGTTAATACCATCAATGAACATTCCGAACGACAAGTTTCCGGACTGAGCTGTGAAGGGTTGACCATCGATTCCTCTGAATTTTTTCCACTGAGATGATTCATGAATATCGCGGACGGAATTGGGGTTGTAATCTTTCCCGGAAGAGATTAACGACTGATCCATCAGATCCTCGATGCCGGGTCTGGAGAGGAATCCTTCTAGCCAGCTAGGAAAGGATTGGAAACTGTAGTAGCGACAGGGGAGCGGCTTGGGGACTTGCGTGATGAAGAGAGGGGTGCCGCATGATGCGGGGTGGCGGGGAAGCTCGTCTGTAAGATTTGAGGTGCACTGAGATGGTGCACTGTCCAGGCGGTAAGTTGCAAAGCATGCAGGGCATGCGATAAGGCGGGTGATGTTAGAGTTCAAACCTAAAGTCGACATCACAGTATTGATCTTGCGAGGAAGTTTTCTGATGGTTGCGGCGTCTATTGGTGGGTCGGCATTGGGTTGTAGCAAGATGGGGGTGATCAATTCAAAGTTTGCTTTTAGTTGGCACTCAAAAGCTCTGGCGGGAACTTGTTCAAGTAGAAATAACACTGCAGCCGATAACATAATATGCATTACGGCGGGGTGGCGATCCAAGATGAGTGTGCTGCTGGAGGATATGCATTGGGGGTGATTTGAGTGGACTCGAGACTGTGATGAGAGCGGTGCAGTCGGTGGGGCCCAAATGGCTGACGAGGGTCAAAGAGCGTTTTGAGCTCAACGAGCAAAACGGTCTGCCACTTCATGTCGACGGACAGCGTCGTAAGTCAACAGTTGGCCAGAGCGATGGTGACCATTGATCAAGTGAATTTGTTTGGCGCATTTAGAGCATACGCAAAGACGGCGAGTTTGGCGATGTGGGGGCATTGGAGCGGGGGACTAGCAAGGCTGAAAACAATTGAGTAGATCATCAGGTCAGACACGTTCATGGGTTAAAAGACACATAATTTTGAAGGGGGTGAAGATGAAAGAGGAAATGATGGGCTCACAATGGTTAAACTACAAATGAGTATTTGATTCAGGCTGAATTGATCCGGAACATGAAACGAGAAAGAAATTGACAAGGAAAACAGTCGATTTTTTCGGATTTTATATTTTATATCTATATATGTTCTAAGATAGCGAAATTGATAATAAGCAAAGCAATTCTGTGAGGAGGGAAGGAAATCTGCCGATGAACCAGGGGCCAGGAGCGGAGATGTTTTGAGCGAGGCGTTACTTGATTAATACTTTTCCTGCTCACATAAAAATGTTGGCAGGTCAGAGCGCTGCTACACATGCCAGATACCTTCAACAAAAAAGGGCTTACCAGGTGTTCCGCTGGGATCTCAGGGTTAAACCAATAATAATGGAAATTTTCTTGAACCAAATGCGCGTTAGTTTCGTCCTCGAGTACAAAAAGCTGATAGAGAGCCGCCAGCTGCGGGTGGTCGCACTCGACGCGAATAAAAAGGGTGGGGCAGTAGCACTGTAGAGCGAATCGGAGATCGTTCTTCAGTTGCTCCCGGTGCAGGGGGCCCCCGATTGGAGGTGGAACAACACTAAATTTACGTTCTGCTTGAAAAACCGGGAGATTGTACGTTTGATAAAAGATCGAGATCAAAGTCTCCTTGTTAAGGTTGGTGGTTTTGATATCAGGTTTAACCTTGTGAATTAAGGCTCCAATTATTGCCTTGGTTGAAGTGCGTTTTCTGGGATCAAAGTTGTGAACGTCGATATGATTGACACTGATTTCGTCGTGATATTTCTCTGCAAAAGAATACCCAGTGGTCTCACAGTAAGTTGCAAACAAAGGCGCAACGTTCTCTTGAAAAAAATGGAATAAAGTGTTTTTGTCAGGGGATCCTTGGAACTCGACAGAAGGAAACACTAATTGAATTATACGGAGCAGCTTCTTGATGGTTGCCTTGCGCGGGGGTACGTTTGGTGATAGAAAGAAAAGTAAGCCGTCAGGTATGCCTGCGACAATTGCTTTGAGTTCACGGTGAGCTTTGATTTGCTGGGATCCTTGCTCAGAAGTAGAATACTCTGATTTTGGGGCGTTAGAGATGTGGTCGTCAGGATTCAATTGTTGATCCTCAGGGATGATTTCAGAGGAGTCAGGTATGATTTGAGAAGCACACGGGCTGGTTGACTCCAAGGGTGATTGGTCTGACTCGATTGGAGGTGCAGTCCTGATTGAAATATTGGGACAGTGATCTTGTTGTGGGTTGGAGAGCGTGTACGGAGGGGTACGTGGAAGTGGTTGGTGAGGATCAAGAAGCTTTGAGATGGAATGTCCAGCGAAGGCGCCAGACGAAGGACGAGTGGATGAACGGCGGTGGCTGTTGATTGTAGAAGAGTGGTCACTTCTGATGACGATGGGAGGGTTTGGGTGATGTGGTTTGGTGTTTATAACTACAGTTGCAGGCGCTGGAGGATGATGTGCCTTGCAGGTCTGGACGGCAAGCTTGGCTCCTCTACGAGATGGTCTGGGTGGAAAAACGTTGGTTGACGGGTCTCTTTTTTCTTTCAAGGGGTTTTTAACGGTGAGAGGATTGTCTGTTGGTGGGGGGGTGACCAGGGAACGACGCGTCGAAGAACGTGTAACAGGGGCCATCAAAGTTTATAATGGAACAAGGTTGAGATACGATAGTAATTGAAAAACGCCTAACTAGAGATGCAATGAACAAATGAGAAAATGTAGCAATCAGTCAACGAGTCATAATACTTTAACAACATGATACAGCGTATATACCTTTCACAAGAGACTTTTCCCGAGGGAAAAAAAATTGGCCTGCACAGGATGAGTAAGTAGGAGCGGCAAGGGTGTGGACAATGGCGGGCTGCAGTCGGCACAAAAAAACGTATTGAGTCGATGTGAGTAGACTGAGTTTCCAAATAAGACTGGTATCCTATCATGATGATCACTGGGACTTACCTGAAAAGCGTTCCATTATTCTTCCTTACTACCATCATAACGGCCAAACGGCCTGTGTCAAGTACAGAAAAGGGGAAATGATTCGAAAGGCGATCGTGGAAAAAAGTTGGGGTCTGAACGCTACCAACGCATGGCCGATAAGTGTTTAAGACATTGATTTATGTATGTATATCATCAGCTTCATACTCATGAGCATACATTATGTAATACATACTTAAATAAATACATGTTGAATTAAAATCACATGCATTTGCTGATTTTTTTGACATGCATCGTGTAAATACTTTTTTCTTAAGATTTATGTACCTCGGGGAAGTGATCGGAGAGATTGTGTAATCTGATAAATTTTTGGCATGTCTCGGATTCCCAACAAACGGGTTTGATTGGCTAAGTTCCGGTTATGGTTGGTTAACCACCATCCCTAACATTGAACCATTCCGCGGACAGCTTGGCAAAACAGCTACATTGACCCAGAGCAAAAGGTAAAGAAGGAACAGAGGAAAAATAGCCACCACCACTAGCACTGCCAGCATAATTGCCTAGGATGAAGTCATCCCAGTTAAACTGGGATGCACTCAACCAATTTAAACTTGGTTGAAATCAACTGATGAAATATAAATCCAAGGGACCCCCCTTGGTTTTATGTTTCATTGGTTGAGGTCAACCTACTTTAAATTGGTTTTTTTGCATCCTAGTTTAACTGGGATGAACTCAACCTAGGCAATTATGCTGGCAGTGTAGGCAAATGAAACCTCCAAGGTTACAATCAAGAGCCCTTTGGCTCCTTGATCCTTTCACACCATGCTGCTCTGCAAGACCCAGGTGAGCTCTTCTGGTCGGGCTACCAGGCTGTACATTTATAAAGGTCTGGTCTCCATTCATCTTTGAGTCATCCTATTTGACATCCCTCCAGATACCATTTTCCCCATCCCGGATATCATTTTCCTTATCATCCATAATCATAACCCTGTTTTTCTCTCCGAAATGTACCCAGACTCTCATGAACAAGGTATATTGTAGTTGAACCATTATTTATTATGTATATATGTATATTATACTTTAAAGAGAAGCTCCCTCTAACAAGCCTCGAGCTTCAAAGGAAGAAGAAACGTCCAAGCTAGCCACCCTGTCTGATCAAGGTACGTCTTGAATATTCTTACTCATCAACTTTAAAATGATTTTCTAACATTACTTGCGCAATAGCCTCTGTGATGGACGGTACTGACCTCTTGGAGGCGGCTGGGCGCTTGTGTATCACGGCTGCAAGGGCTGTGGATAGCAGGCCTGACAAGCCTTCAGTCGAGGATGGCGAAATCTCGCCAGCTGTATCCGATCAAAGCAACATCTCCGAGACAGGTGCCCAGTCCTATGAAAGTCCATATAGGCCTCGTACCTACCGGCTTCAAATCCGTATGTCCCATCGATTGTTTTTTAATTTTTAAATATACAAATCTGATTCTCTTTGCTTTGCCTCTTGCACAACAGGAAACCCTGTGATGCTCCAAGCAAATGGGCTCTGTGAGGCAGACGACCGTTTCACTGACCTAGGATTAAGTAGATTTTTTGATTGTTTGTTTACCACAGGAATATTCCAAGGATCGTTGAGCATACACCAGGTCCCTCAAGTAATTGATACGCTGTGCAACACCTACGGGTTCAGCGCCCCGGTCGGCATGAAATACATACCCACGCCCGACGGTCCGTTTGCCACCAACTCCTTTGCGCGAATGATCCACCGAGAATCGCATAACGGGAAGCTCCAATATGACATTTGTTATCCCGACTCCATAGCTTTTCAACAAAAAGAGTTATGCGGATGGGGTGATAACACCGGGGGTGAGCGGCGATGGCATTTATTAGTAGTCATCAAGAGTGAAAGCTGACAATAATTACTTGTTTGTCCTTCGGAAAATGGTGATGTTGGATAAGCTTGCATTGGCTTCTTTGAACCTAGGGACAGCAATTACTTCTGGACCATCGTCTACTTGCGCAATCCTGTGGATCATTTTTAAATGTTTTTCTTGTACTGTCTGCAAGTGCCCTTTTATTCCTCTGATATGGATTGTCTCGAGCTCCCTTCTATTCTAGTGATCTTGTAGCCCATTCCAGATTTTGTCAATTTTTTTTTTAAAGACAGATGTGGAAAGTCACTTACATCCCAATGTTCAATGGTAAATGTTCTGACCTTTCCAGGCGCGCTGCCAGATGGAAATGCGGTATTTTTTAATTAAATCAAGATGCCGGGCCAATGTAGTCCGGACTCTACATGCACATGAGCGGGAGGTTTGCATGTAGTGCAAGAAACCCTATATTATTGAGCACATGGGGAAATTGGGCTTATTGCACATACATGTATAATATTAGATTCACAGATGGAATTCGCAGCGCTGAGATAGTACGATTAAGTATGTGTATATACAAGTGAAAATAAATGAAAAAGTCCAAGAAGGGGAAACAAAGAAAATACAAAAACCTCAAGAAGATTGTGAGCTGATTGGGGCACGAGGCATCTTCTTGGCAATTTTCTTCACATCACATGAAGGACCAGGTCATAGATATTGGTTGTCCCGAATGCTCATTTTCTTCCGCCACCTCGAGCTATAGCAGTCTTCAGGTAGACCGCTCCTGGACTGCACCGTGCCAGGTGGGGCATGCTCCACTCGGCGGCGGACACGAGGTGGGGGGCCGCTGGGCTTATAATTACCATTTTTCTTTTGGTGGGCAGCGAGTTCATTGAGCTGAATGAAAGTCCGGGTTACTTTCGAGCTACGCCAGGGGACATCCAGAATCTTGCAGTGTTTACGGCCTCGCTTGCAGTTCCTTGAAGGTGTTTCTTCAAAGTGCAAGTTATTGCCTGCCCCTTGAGGCTTCAGTATTTCCTGGACATTGTTGTTATTCAAATTTGTTACAGCTGCGTGATCGAGCATCAAACAGGAGGACGTTTGTATAAGTTATTGTGATTAAGACACAAGAGGAGACAAGGAGAAAATGTATAACAAATTTGATTAAACTGACCAGGGAATGCTTGGGCCGCCACGTGGCCGTATGATCTTTTCCCAAAAGCATTAATTTGGGGGACCCCCGGAGTGTTGGATAGCTGATGACCAGTTGTCCTATATTGAGTCGAAGCCTGTCTGGTTTTGCAGCCCCGCTGCTGTTGAGATTTTGATGAAGGCCCTCGGGGCATTGTAAATCGCGGAATATAATGAAGGCAAAAAGGTTATTATTATTAGGTGAGGTAAGAATCCAACTAAGATAAGTAATGATACTCTAGCCAGCAGCGTATCAGACAAAGAAAGCAAGCGAATTGATGGGCTTGGGAAAAAAATTGATCTGGCTCACAACTGGGGAATACGACCATTTGGATGGCAGCGGCCAACATAGATTATTGTACTCCAAATCCAAGCCAAAGCCACCTGTAGGTATTGAGTCGACGTGAGTAGACTGAGTTTCCAAATAAGACTGGTATCCTATCATGATGATCACTGGGACTTACCTGAAAAGTGTTCCATTATTCTTCCTTACTACCATCATAACGGCCAAACAGTCTGTGTCAAGTACAGAAAGGGGGAAATGATTTGAAAGGCGATCGTGGAAAAAAGTTGGGGTCTGAACGCTACCAACGCATGGCCGATAAGTGTTTAAGACATTGATTTATGTATGTATATCATCAGCTTCATACTCATGAGCATACATTATGTAATACATACTTAAATAAATACATGTTGAATTAAAATCACATGCATTTGCTGATTTTTTTGACATGCATCGTGTAAATACTTTTTTCTTAAGATTTATGTACCTCGGGGAAGTGATCGGAGAGATTGTGTAATCTGATATGTAAACAGAAATTTTTGACATATTTCGACTTCTTCCAATATGTAGTGCCTCGACTTTGGGCGAGGCCTGGTTTATAGTTCGTGAACTAGAAAAAACTGGCGAGCTTGAAAGCGAAGAGTGGAACGTAATATACTTACATTGGAAAAGGGAAGAAGTTATCAAAGAGGTCGAAGATCCTTCACTGACAAAGATATGTATCATCTGAAGGATGGCTTGAGAATAACGATATGGGCAAATATAATCATAAATGCTAGATTATAATGTACCATGTATGATTGTATTTGGATCCGGACACGAAGGTGGACATGAGTAGTTCATGACTGAGTCACGGCACATAAACTAACAAAGGTTGAATACAAATCCCAGCTTGTGGTAAACTGGTTCCCCACCAACAAATACATTCATGGCCCTCTTTCTTCATGGAAAACAACAACCAGTACTTCAAGACGCTCTATTACAAGTTTGTTTTTGGCATCAAACTCCGCCTCACAATATGTCAGACGGCTCCCGCAAACGTAAGAATTTTTGTTGGCCCGCTAATCAACACCAGACCAGAAGAAGATTGGCCGCTTATCTTTTCTTGACCCCTCTGACAGGACACCGCCCACCCACCGCTGCCAATTATGAGAAAACGCGGCCAGCTGGACGTTGCTTGAATACCCACCCCTACATTAATACCGCCACCATTGACCGGCGTAGTACCCTTACCCACCCAGCCCCTTCAACAGTTTCTGGGCCTGGTCAACACGATGCATCCGACTTCAATCCCAGCAGCGATTTGAGTAGTATACCCGACAGCCCAGCCCCAGCCCCACCCTCCACTTCACGACCTATCAATCAATTTGATCAGAGAGAGGAAACCTCTGGGTCATCCGTTCGCGCAACTAAGCGTCCGGCAGAAGTAGGTAAGCTACATAACATCCATCAGCTTTTTCTCGCACAAGTTCTAGTACTGCTTACTAATATCTGTCAATTCTTTGTTTGCTTCCCAGCTGAGCCTTCCCGCCCGCCACCAGCAAAAATTCACAAGATACACTCTGCACGTAAGTGATTTATTATTATTTGGCGCTGACATACTAGGTGATCTAACATCAGACTGGCAGGCAAACAGGCACCAGCAGTTCGAAGGATGGCAAAGTTACAATGACAACCAAATCGCTGGATGCTTGGCGTGAACGCCTTATTGAAATGCGGGCGCACGTTGCCAATCAACCTTTCCCCACAGTCCACACAAGCACTTCCGTGCCCCCAAACAACGCAGACGCCCCTAAATCCTTATCTAGCCATCAAGAGGATGTCAGAACTCAAGTTCTCGCTGCCTCCGCCCCAATCCGCCCATCTAATCCATCTGGGATTCATTGTGGTAGGGCCAAAGATGCTCTCCATCGAGGCAAAAAACCAACAAACACCGATAATACTTCTCCCAATATTCTCAACGGCGCTGATACCCATGCAGATACCTCGACCCACCAAGCCCAGGGAGATCAAAATGAAGTTGTAACCACTGGCCCTCCTAGCTGCTCATCTAATTCGTCTCAGAAACCTCAGGTTCGCGTCAAAAAAATGATTCCTCCGTTGGTCAATCCCACAAACCATGCAGAAGCCCCTAAAACCTTGTCTAGTCGCCGAGAGGATGTCCCAACTCTTCCAGCTGCCTCCGCCCCAAGCCGCCCATCTAATTCATCAGGGATTCATTGTGGTAGGGCCAAAGATGTTCTCCATCGAGGCAAAAAACCAACAAACACCAATAATACTTCTCCCAATATTCTCAACGGCGCCAATACCCATGCAGATACCTCGACCCACCAAGCCCAGGGAGTTCAACATGAAGTTGTAACCACTGGCCCTCCTAGCTGCTCATCTAATTCGTCTAAGACTCATCAGGTCCGGGTTCAAAAAACAAGTCTCCCGCCGGTTAATGTCAACGCCTCTTGGGATGCAATCTCCTCTATGCTTCCATTACTTCAGTCCCCCTTTGAAAATAAAGTCGCCCTCACCCATGGTCTCAGCTTGATTTCCCCCGTGCCAATCCGGGATCAAGTTTTGGTAGTTGACCAGGAGATCCCAGACTTGCCTAGTTGCCCCCCAGCGTTCTACCTCATTTCCCCCACTGATGAGATTGAAGGCAGTGCGAGAAATGCAGTGCAGCAGCCACCGGATCTGATTATGTTCAGTCCCGCCGATTACTTAGGATTCTCGTCCCAAGGCAGTTCGCCCCTAACGAGCAACTTTCCTGCTGGCAAGTGTGATGTCACACCGAATTTGGATAGCCAGTGTGATATTCTGGGTAAGTGATAGTTACAGTACAGAGCTTTTTGGAAGAATCAAGCGGTCTGATCCCACCGTTTGCTCTGGAAAACAGCACTTTATGACCCTTTAGCAGCCAACAAGCAACTCGATCAAGCCTCCCTTGAGAGTGTTCCTGCATCTCACACGGAAAGTAAGCTACCGTTTCTAGCACTCACCCTATGTTTAAAATATACTTAAACTTAACGACATCTGTTTCCTATCCAGGGCTTTTACTTCTTACTTTTCCACAGGTAAAAAGCCCTCCCACCGCGGTCAGCAACGCTGGTCAAATCATTTCAGAAAATTCCCCCTTGCCGCTATTGCCACACCTACAAGAATTGTTCCTTGCTGAACTTGTGGACGCCCAGCTCATTCCCAGGGCAGATTGCCCGTCTGATCCACCTGGAAGCTTGCTGATATTCCCGGAATTAAGAGAGCATTCTCCCATTTTAGACCCCATTGAGCTCCGTTATCCACGACCGCTTCCCCCATCTGCTGTGAATTGACCATACCTTCAAAGATATATCCTTGAAGGTCCTGTCAATTCACACAACAAAAAGTCCTTATGTGTAGAATTTTTGTACATACACCACCAAAGTTATGCTAGAGCGCACCTCATCCTACTATTCAAAAAAATACCGAAATATGTTTTCCATCCATGTTTCTCACATCCTGACTACATGCACTCTTTTCTCCATAAAATATGCTACAAAATATGTATCACGTTGTTCATGTGCTCCATTTTTTTTTGCTTGTGTATTGCATGCTTCTTCAACTCTCATGGCGACTTGCTTTATTTTCTCTCTGATCTACAAATGTAACATGCGAGAGCAAAAAACAATGATCAATAAACCACATGCACTCGATTGTCTAGCACTGCAGCCTTTCAAACCTGATTAATTTGTGTAAACATGTTTGCCCGTCATGTCAGTAATACTAATAGTGAGGACAAAGGAAACATTCAAAATCACACATGTATGCCATCCTTTGTCTAGCTATCAAACTCGACGGCTGATTTACCTTGTTGATAAAATTAGACAGTTCCACCTTCCACCTGTTCATTATTTATCCTCTTCATTCAAGACCTCCCCAATCCAACGTCTAATAACTATTCAAACGCCCACCTCCAGCCACTTCCAGCAAAGCTGAACTCCACGAGATGTCAAACCCTTGCAATAGACGTGAGCTGCCGTCCGAGACTGAGTTTGGTGAGTTGTAGATATTTTTACACACCGGTATCGTCACATACCACTGATGCCTCCCCTATGATTTGCTCCAGATTCATAGGTCAACTCCCTCCCATTCACTGAGCGACTGGCAGTTATTCAACAGACTGTTGAGATTATTTTTGAAAAAGTCGAGCTTCTCAATCTTGAATCGCTTCCCGCTCGTTTTAACGAAACTCAAACGTCGTGTTATGATCATCCATGGGATTGTTGAGGGTCGACCGGCCGAGGTGTCGCCTGAATTCGGAGGACGCAATTTTCAACCCGTGGTGCCTCGCTCAGCCATGTTGGGTCTTGCTCAAGGGCGCGGTGGAGAGTTGCGCTACCTGTCCATCAACGATCGAATGTGCATTCTTTACCGGATGGTTACGGCTACGCAAGATGGTATTGAGGAACTTGGCAGTGACCTGGTCCCTTCTCGCTTTGAAGATCTCGAACGTCGTCTTATCCAGATTGCGGGAGCTTTTTCTGGCCCGGCTGAAGCAGAGCCGACCTATGGCAATGCCTCAAGTTCCACTGCCCCATCCCAGAGATCCCCTTTAACTCGTATGGATCACATGATCTATGAGGCCTTAACCGCAAGTGACCGAGCTCGTATTCCTTGGTGCAACATGGCAGCAGCCCCTCTTGCCATAGAGCAGGCAGACCTCGCCCCTTCCGAACCGTCCGAGCCGTCCGTCCAGCCGTCAGAGCCGTCCGTCCAGCCGTCAGAGCCGTCCGTCCAGCCGTCCAAGCCGTCCGAACCATCTGAACCGCCTCAAGCGCCTGAAGCTTCTGAAAACATAGAAGCAGCCCTTCTTCCCTTAGAGCGGCAGGCAGAACGCGCCCCTTCCGAACCGTCGCAAGCGCCTGAAGCTTTCGAACGAGTGCTCACAATGGCACTCACGGAGGGGGAAGCTTTGGCAGCCCGACTCCGAAAGAAGGTATCTGATTTACCGGGCTTGTTTGGATGCTTTCGAGCCGATCTTACGACTAATCAATCTCCTCCATTGGTGGGGCCATCTCTTCCAACCCGTGTGCAACAAAGGCTGTCCGAGTTATTCCAATCTGCCGCTCCACACCAATTGCGAGCACAATCCGAACCGCAAACGACCAGCTACCAAAACCAATCTGACTCACACTTGTCCGCAATCGAATCAGGCCAGGTCCCAGTCGAATCCGAGCCAGTTCCACCACCAACCTCCCCGTTGCCTGATTCATATTGTCCCATGGACATTGACCAGCCTGCCAACCCTAATCCGCTCATAGGCCAACCCCCATTCCCTCGTCAATCAAGCTTTCGTCCCGGTACAAGTGTCCCTGCTGAATCTTTGGCATCAGTTGGGTCTCTCAAAAGAAGTGTCTCCTGTGAAGCTGTAGAGTCTAACTATCACAAGAGGACCAAGCTCTGATCCTGTAAGTCCTGCTCCTTCCATCCTCAGAAAATCTGCGAGTCTGTTTGCTGACCACTTCAAATTCTATTTGCAACAGATGTGTCTGCTGCCTCTGGAATCTATTAGATTTTGCTTTAAGGACTTCATGATCAAGTCCTTAATTATTTACCATTTTTTCCCCTTGTGTATTTAGTGATCTTATTTTTTTTCTGTATCCTTCGACCTCTTTCATCTCTAACCTGAATGTATATATATTTCCACTTGTCCCAAGATTATATTTTTTTGCTGGCACATAAGTGACAAGAAATTTGATATTTTTTTGCCTGATTGTGAAACAAAATTATTTTATAAACCAGATTTATACAGGTAAAAATATAACCCAAGTTTTTAACATGTAAAAAAATCCAAAAAACATGTGGCAAATGAGATTTCCTTTTCACATGCAATGAAAAATTCTACCATGAGGGTATATAAATTTATGACAAAACCTTGAGGGAATAAAAAACACAAACAGACAAAGCAGAAAAGAAATACCAACCATGTAAAAAAAAGCCAACAAAAAACAAAAGACAAACAACAAACAACAAACAAAAAAAGACAAAAGACAAAAGACAAAAAACAAAAAACAAAAAACAAAAAACAAAAAACAAAAAACAAAAAACAAAAAACAAAAAAAAACAAAAAACAAAAAACAAAAAACAAAAAACAAAAACAAAAAACAAAAAACAAAAAACAAAAAACAAAAAACAAAAAACAAAAAACAAAAAACAAAAACAAAAAAAAAAAACAAAAAACAAAAAACAAAAAACAAAAAACAAAAACAAAAAACAAAAAAACAAAAAACAAAAAACAAAAAACAAAAAAAAACAAAAAACAAAAAACAAAAAACAAAAAACAAAAAACAAAAAACAAAAAACAAAAAACAAAAAAACAAAAAACAAAAAACAAAAAACAAAAAACAAAAAACAAAAAACAAAAAACAAAAAACAAAAAACAAAAAACAAAAAACAAAAAACAAAAAACAAAAACAAAAAACAAACAAACAAACAAACAAACAAACATGAAACAAAAAACAAACAAAAAAACATAAAAAAAAAAAACATCCCCTCTGAGCTATTGGGGTGCATCACTTGGTGGTCATGAAACCCTTTCTTGGGTATGGGCCCAGGTGGACTTGACCCTTGACCCTTCAAGGTTGGCTATATGACAAGCGGGACTTGTCCCAGGCCACACGTGTGCTGGGCCGGGCCCAGCAGGCTTTGACCTGGGCATGTGAGCTTGTCAATTTACAAGCGGAACTTGTGCATGTGCCCAGATGGGCTTGATTTACCATACACACAATGCAAAGTCCATAACCAGCCACATATCATACTATATCATAGGCTAAATATCCATCACAAAAGCTTGAGAAAAATGATATTTATTACATAATATTGAGAGGAAAAAAAGAAGAAAAGGGAAGTTAAAAACCAAAAAAAACATGACCAGAAAAAATGAAAGAAATAAAAACATGTGGGGGAAATTTTTGACCCCATGTAACACATGTACACAGTAGAAAACTCCTTGACAAGCCATATGGGCAAGATACACATCAATTGGAGGAAGAAGATTTTTTCCCAACCTGAAACCAAGGGTGGGTCTGCTATGCAAACATAGCGCGTAGTGTAGCGGAATTTTGCTAACATGTAGTGTAGTGTTAGTGCAATCCCGCCAGCATAGCAACCCATTGTTGCCAGTGAAACCAAAGTATGGAAAAAAGTCCAAATGGCAGTTATTCATACCCTATCAAAGAGATTTATTTCCACATGCGGAAAACGAACAAAATTTGCGGTGGAAAATGTAAATAAATAAAAATGATGAAAGAAAAAAAAAAAAAAAAAAAAAAACATCTTTCTTGAAATGAACACATTAACAGTGGAACAACCTTACATGATGAAGAGGATTGAAGATGAATGTTCAGCACAATTTTTAAGAGTGGAATTGTTGGAAAACATCTGGACTGGATTTCTTTTGAAGATACTTTGGACAACTAGCCATTTTTGGGATTAAATATACATAACATTTGAGGTTTACTTACCTTAACAAAACCTGAGTTTTTATGGCGCGTGTGGTGAAACTTTTATATGGCATTAGTTGCACAAAGCTGGTTTGGTCCTGCATGACCAAAAACTGCAAACCAGCCTCTTAAAGTTAAATAATAATAAAATGAAAAAAGAGAAGAAGAAGAAAAGAGACTTCAATGCTTTACCACTGTTATCCCACATTATCAAGGGAAAATCATATATATATATAAATGTGTATAATAAAAATAAAGGAGACAATTACATTAGAGGAACTTTGATGTCCTGTGTGACCATAAACTGCAACTTCAAGAGAAGTAATCAATTACACTACAGTGGTCCAGCGGTGCTGCCAATCAATATTTTGGACAATCAATTACATCAATATTCCTGGAGGATCAATAATGAAAATAATTCCATGGAAAGCTGGAAGAAGCAGGGGAATAATAAACAAAGAGGGTAGAACTTGGAGATTTTATGGGGACTGTTGGAAGATTTCTGGACACAATGAAGTATGGGTGAACAGAGAGGGACACAAAACAGGAATCTGAAGAAGGATGAAATGAGATCACTTTGTTTAATTCAAATAGAAGTATAGTTAGGCCTTAAAAGGAGAAATGATGTGAAGGACAAAAAGGGGGAAAATTAATAGGAAATTAGGGAGTTATTAGTGTTTTTGGTTAGAGATCCTTCAGAAGCATCAACCATGGGCCTTTTCTTTTGGAGCAATCACCATGAAAGAGAATGAAAGAGTGTGCATTAGTATCCTGGGATTTGGACATGGACAAAGGGGGGGAAAGGTTATCTAGGACATACATATACTATAATTTGATATAAGCAGAATGAAATCAGTCAGATAATGGAGGACCAGTATTTGGAGTCACCTGGAAGTAGAAGCAGGAAAGTTGAACAATTTCACTTGGAAAGAGATCAAGAAAACATAGAATTAGCAAACTCTGATAACATAAAATAAAGCCTTGCGGGAAAAGAGGGCTGGGAAGAAGGATGTAGAAAGATCATTTGATATGGAATGCTGTGGACAGCATTAAGTTGGGGGAGGATGTGGTATACCCACAGGAAGATCCTCAGGAGTCAAATAAATTGGTAAAAGTGATGATATTAATAATAGTTAACAGATCAGATCAAATTCAAATCCTAGCAACCAGAAGAACAAAGGACCAGTTTCCACATTATCTCTCTCTACACGTTTAAATGAAACCAGACAGGACATGGAAGAGGAACTTTCTATTTTTCAGGTTATCACAGATACAGAAAACAGTATGTCACTTCAGCCATACAGAGCAAAAGATTGGCTTTATTTACCAAGGAATAGAAGTGGAGGCAAGATTCATGACAGTGTACTAAACAACTGAAAAATTTTAGAGATATTTATAAGGGAGATAGGATTATTAGAGATAGTGATAAGGGAGATAGGATTGTTAGAGATATTTATAAGGGAGATAGGATTATTGGAGATTTAAGAGGGAGATAGGATTATTGGAGATTTAGAGCTATTAGTTTAGCTGTTATTTTTTGAGTGAAGAAGTTTTAGAGTCACTAGTTATGAATCAAGGCAAGAAGCGGAATTCAGGAGGGAAAAAGAGAGATCTAAGTTAGTATGTCCAGGAGTATGAAATATTGTGGGAAACAAGGGATTAATTTAAAAATAGTTGGATAAATCAACCTATTCTAGATGGTGATCTTTGAAACAGGAATGCTGTGGACAGCATTAAGTTGGGGGAGGATGTGGTATTCCAAACCCTGTTTCAAGTATCAGGCAGGATTATATTCTTTCATTATCTTTCAGAAGCTAAAATAGTAGCAATCTAAATGCATAATTGAAATCTAGGGTAAATTTAATCTATAAGTCACCCATTTATGTTAGGGTTTTGCATGGCTAAATCAAAAGTTATACAGTTACAAAGAATTAGAGTGAATAATAAGTACATAGTATATATATAGAAGTAGTATGTAGTTTAGTGTTACGTCACATGATGCAGCACATGATCTGTGGCACAGTCTAAGTACATACTTTCACCAGCAGAAATAGCTCACTTTAGGTCACAAGGTGCAGCACATGATCTGTGGCACAGTCTAAGTACATAACCTCACCAGCAGAAATAGCTCACTTTAGGTCACAGGGCGCAGCACATCATCTGTGGCACAGTCTAAATACATAACCTCACCAGAAGAAATAGCTCACTTTATGCACTCCATGCATGAATGCAGCGTAGAAGAAGAGACCCCGCCAGCATAAATATCTCAATCAGAAATCCCACCAGCAAAAATCCCTCACATTTTACTATATAAAGGGGAGGTTGTTCCCTCCCAGAAAGAAAATCATCCCAGTAGCATCCTAGGAGCATCCCACTGGTATCCCACACCCCATCATCTAGCTAGCAAAATAAATAAAATTACTCATCCATATAAATAGTGTGATCTTAATCAGGTGACCCACAACAAAATCTTTCATATCAGTTTAAAAATAAACAAAAGAAACAAAAAGGGAAATTGTGCTCTTTTAACTAAAGGTTAAGGAAGAGGGTACAACACATTGAATAGTTCACATTATACCAAAACATCCATCTACTCATTTCCTCAGACTGCATCTATAAATAAATAAATAAAACATAAAACATATAAATACTGTTCCTCATCAATTCCAAAAAGCTTGCATTCCATTTTTTTGTCAAACTTTCTGTAACAATCCATCTACTATCTACGCCCCTGATCCCTTCATCAAGCTCATTGCTGATTATTTGTAAGTTGGAATTAGATCCTTGTCTGATAAGAGATTACTACATAAATAGTTCTCTTAAAGAAAACAAAAAGAAAGTTATCAGCCACAACAACAAATAAAATTTTTGTATTAACTCTTGTAGTAAATAGAGGGGCAGGTCTTTCAAACCACCCTTAACAGTTGTAATAGATTCATACATACCTGAAATACTATAACTGTTATTTCCCCCTCACAGAACTATCCCCGTCCCAAAAAGAGTTCTCACAACGCAGCCGTGCAGGTGTTTCAATACCTGGCCGGAACTAAACACGTAGGACTTCAGTTTTCCAAATCGAGCGGGTCCAAACTACAAGCGTTTGCGGATGCAGATTGGGGCAACTTCCTAGACACTTGAAGGTCAACCACCAGCTTTGTAGTAGTAGTGGGATTGCACCTGGTCAACTGGAATTCCAGCAAACAGCCGACTGTCTTGCTGTCAACTGCGGAGGCGGAGTACAAAGCGCTTTCAGATCTAGGGAGGGACGTAGCATTGTTTGCTAGTCTCATTAACAAGCTCAAGCTGGTGTCTGAAGTGAAGGACGTAATAGTGTTAATCGACAACAGAGGAGCAATTGACCTTGCCAACAGTGAAACATCGCAAAACAGCTTCCGCACAAAACATATGGACATTTTACTGCACTTTGTCAGGGAGCTCATCGCTCATCAACTCATCAAGCTGCAATATGTCAACTCCACGGCGAATGCGGCAGACTTTCTCACCAAAGCACTTGGGCGCTCAGTCATCAGATGCTCTCTATCAAAAATAGGAGTGCATCAAGGCCATGTAGCTGCTTCTCATCTGACGACAAGAAGCATGGCAGGCTGTAAGATTATAGCCCAGACAGACTCGCAGCAAGAGCCTCCGAGGAAGCTGCCAAGATTAGACCCAGCTGCATGGAAAGGTAAGCCCTCCAGCAGTCCAGACCTAAAACCTAAAACCTAGTTGGTTATAGACAACGCTGATGAAAAGTATTGCTTAACTCAGCAGATCCAGACGGACCAGATTCAATCAGACCACCAAGATCACTCGCCAATAGAATTGGAAAAAGATCCTTAAGCACACTCTTAGGAAGAATCTCGACTAGTACAACTACAGGTAAGCTAGACGAGTCCTAAAGTGTTGCAGTCATTACTAAAGAAACTAACATGAATCAATGTTCATGCAGACTCAGAAACGATTAACTCGTACAGGACCAAAAAGCAAAGACTGATAGGTTAGTAGTTAGAAAAACTAACGTAAGTCAAGCTTGGTCTCTAGATCTAAAGATTAGCAGGCTATTGTTCCGCTAACCAGACCTGCATCATTTGCATAAGACAGACAGATTGCTGCTGTTCTTCAACTTCTCTTTATTTGTCTTTCATTCAACAATTTCATCTCACTTGACTCAACAACATATTTCTCTTTACATCTTCTTTCTTGAAACATTTATTCTCATTATCACTCAAAAAACTCCTCAGACAAGGCCCGAAACTCAAACTGCTTCTAGGTAACAAATCAACCACTTTGTCATAGAAATATTACTTGTTTTCATTTCTATTAGCCTGTTAGTTACACTGTCTAATCAAGAGAAATATTATTCTATTTGTTAGCATTCTTTCAGCTGCTGTGTCCTTGTTGCTGAAAGATAAAACCAGGGAACCGGCTTGTTTGACCAACTCCAAATTGTCTGCGAGCCATTCCACTCAAACTAGATCGCCATCAGAGAAATTATTCTCTCCTGATAATTTTGTAATTGTTGGAGGGGCCAGCGGGTCCAAGTGCTTTGGTATGCCATGTGCAATGAGTGAATATGTGTTTGGGGTAGCTTCCAGATGTGGGTGGACTTCTTTTGACCACCTGTGTTTGTTAGCCATTAGGGGTTATCAAATATGACCAAATCCACCCTTATCTAATCAACGGGTTTCACCAAAATCCACACTTATCAAACCAGTCAATAAAAATTGCAAACAAATACATTATTTCACCAAGACGTATCAAGTATAAACCCCCAAAACTGCTATTTATAATCACAAAACCAGAAAACCCACCAATCACAACTCCTGATCAATTCTTGATCCTCCAAGATTCAACTTGATCAATCACACCTCCCAATACTCCACAATTCAGACCCACAAAGCACAACTCCCAATCATAAGTCCTCCACAACTCATGCAGGAGTCACAATTGGATTGGGGAAGTGACAAGAGAGTTCTTGCTTGATGATATTGTTTTTAAGTAAGTTGACTGGGTTGAACTCTCAGCACCTCCATCCTCCTCACTCCTGAGCTTTGGCTGTTTTCAAACAGTATGACAAATACATCACCAAGGTACGTCGTTTGCCATACATGTTCTATCAACAGACTCTGCACCAGAAGATTGGATTGGGGAAGTGATAAGTTCTTGCTCAATGATATCTTTTGCAAGTGAGTTGACTGGGTTGAACTCTCAGTACCTCCATCTTCCTCACTCCGGAGCTTTGGCTGTTTTCTAACAGTATGACAAATACATCCCCAATGTATGTTGTTTGCCATACATGCTCTATCAACAGCCTTGGAGCCGTCTGGCGAGCCTAAATTTGTCCAACCGCTTTCTTCTTTGGTAAATTTGATTTGACTTTGCTCTTCACCCTCCAAAGCAAGAATGGCTTCAGAATGGCATGTAGGCTGGTCATGATATGTTGGGCTTGAGCTGTTAACAACGCTGCAGCAGAATCCGAAGCGGCTGTAACTGAAGATAAATCAAACCACTGCTTGAATGACAAGTAATCGTCAAAAACTTCGGGCAAGATGAAATTCAGTAAAGACCACAACTCTTTGAGATTTTTGTGTAGAGGAGTTTCCGTCAGGAGCAATTGGTTGGCACTTTGATACGACTTCAGCTCTTGGACTAACTTGCATTCCAGGTTTTTGAGTCAATGTGATTCATCAACAACAATGTAGGACCAGGCATTCAGCTAGCCGCGCGACCTCCCACTCCTCCTCACCCTTCTTATAATTTGTTTGAGTAAGACTGAACAAGTCTCACTTACTTCTGTTCCACTCAATCCCCAAAGTTCTTCTTCATGGACCGCAAGGCTGTAGACGGGGCTAACCTGAGTCGCGTTACCAATGCTCTTTGGTCCCCATCTAAGGGGGGGGAGTGGGGAGGGAGGGATCAAGGAGAGATTGATGGTCCTCGTTCTCCCATTAACCAGCTAAAAAGATTGTAGTTTTCTTGGTATATTTATTGACCAGATGACACATGACCGCCCTGTTTCATTGTGAGATTCTTTCTGCAAAGATTCCGTGCGGGAGAATAGCCGCCTGAGCCGGCCGAGGCTGTTGAGTTTGCTTGTGATCATCAGCAAGGAGTGTTGCAAGCTCTCTATAAACTTTGAGTACTTCTCCTGCTCGCCATTTCCTCCAATGATTGCTCAATAGTGCTTGTCCGTGTACTTGACCAGCTTACTATCCGCCTGTGCCTCCAGAAAGTCTTGCAAAAGACCAGTGCTTAAGAAGTGCCTTGAAACTTCTTCTTGATGATTAACAGTAGACGAAGGGTCCAACGGGACCAAGGACATCTCAAGATAATAATCTCGGAGATGGTCAAAGGAGAGGGAGACTTCCTTTAGAGCCAAGAGTGGTTCGTTAAGCTTCATGTAAACCTGAAAGATCAGATGAAGATAATCAATCGAGATGGGACGTCTGGCTCCATAGAGACTCTCTCTTCTGAACTTGGCAAGAAAAGATTTGTGTAAATCCTTGGGCAGAATCCAGTGGCCGACCAACTCGGCAGCTTTGATGAGAGCCAGATAGCCATCAACGCTATTTGGTTCTTGGTGTTGATTGAGGAGGTTGTTTTGGTTTGAGGAGGAGGCGGAAGTCGGACATTGGTCGATTAACTTTTGAGAGATCTTGATGATTATTGGTTTGGCCGGGGTGGCAACCACCTTGAGGCCCCAGACACTGAAATTGACTAAGTTTTCAAGGGATTGATTGTTGAGAGTTCTGCGAAGTTTTTCTTCTTCATCGTTCAAATCAGTTGGATCTTGCTGTTTGTGACTCGCTCTCAATCCGTTTAAGACACCACCTTATTTTCTCTCGAGCTCCCAGATGGATTTGAACAAACTACTCCTGACGCTAAGGTTCTTGTAATCACCAGCGTAGATACCATGTACCATACCTGAAATCAGTTCTTCTCCAATCCCATTGCCAAATCTTCTGGAAATAAATTCTTGTATACTTTCATCATCAATAGATTGTGTTCTTGATTGCTCTGTGGTACTCAATACATCTTTGACTATCAATCCAGGTATCAACAATATCGGACGCTTGTGTATTGATTTTATTAACAAAAGTACGGAAGAAGGTAACTTTTGTAGCCCATTTTTTGTGTATACGTAGCAATTCTGAGCTGACTGTGAACAGGAGAAACAAGATCAGTCGGAACCAAGTCCATTTTCTTGAGAGGAACAGAAATAAAATAAAATTCACTCAAACCGGGTGGGTTTTTGGTATTACAATAACTGAATCGAGAAGGTTCAAGTCCCTGATCTACACGTAAAACTCAAACAGGATTGAGTTTTCTGTGCCTTATTCAACATAAGACATGAGGAAGTTCAGATCTGAGCCAAAAGGAAAATGCAAACATAACAACTGACCAATTCAAGAGAGATCAATCCAGCTAAAACCTTTGGCCTGACACTCCTAGGCCCAGACTTGAAGACAAAACTTGTCCGATTTTTCTTGTCATCAACCCTTGAGCTCTGGACCCAACCCCCAAACCTGTGCGCCGCTTGAGCTTGATCTCTTTATCGATCAGAGTGTTCAAACCGGCCAAGTTGTGATTGAAAATCCTACTCCAAGCCAATCCAATCCAATCATATGAGTCAATCTGGCCTGGCTCTGGCTCTGATGGACCTCTCGATTGATCAGTTTGTTCAGTCTTTCCGGGGGAGTTCCGATCAAGCTCAAGATTATAACCAGCTCTGAGACAATGATTGTCAAAGGTTTTAATATTTGCTTGTCTACTGATGCCGTTGCTGTTTTTGCTGTTGTTGTTGCTGTTGATGATGATGGATGGGAGGTGGGATGATTGCTTTTTTCAGGTGAGGTGTGATGAGGTGTGAAAATTACGGATTTGGATGAAATACCAGGGTTTTTTTGATATTGGTGTTTTCAAAACCCGTTTGCTTTTTAGCTACCCCGTTTTGAAAACCCGTTGATTAGAAATTGTGGATTTGGCAATTTCTAATCAACGGGTTTTAATTGTGGATTTGGTTATATTTGATACCCCCTATTAACCATTTTTGGTGGGACTTGTTGTTTGAGAAAAAGCACACTTCACTGGACTTGAGATCCTGTGCTGCATGTATTGAGAACCTCTTGCCTTCTACTTGTGCATCAATCTTCTGAAGAGCCTCATTTGCTTGTTGGACTAGGAATCCATGTGGGACTGACATGATTTTGGATTCATTTGGGTTAGAGTGGATGATTGCCTTGCCCGGTTTCAGTGATTTTAGCAGGATTTGAGGGTTTTTGGGTGGTAAAAGGTGGTGAGGTAGTGGTAGCAGACAGAATCCTGACAACCATGTTAGTCAAACCATGTGTTGATAATCTAATAGCTTATACACCACGGAAGCACTAAAAGTTGTCAACACTGCAAAAAAAACTGGCTCAACTGCCTGCAGTTGACATGTGGAAACTCTAAGGAAGCTGGCGGTGTTACTCCAACCTTTCTCAAAGGGTGAATCAACCAAGCTTCAATGCACAGTCACTGTGCATGTTGCACAGTGACTGTGCCCAAACAGCTGCATATGTAAATGGGTGGAGATACCATGGCAGCTTTGTTGGAGCATGCCACATGTCAACTGCTGGCAGTTGATCGAGTTTTTCTTGCAGTGCAAGGTGGATTCAAAAACCAAATCGGTCACAGCCCTGGTTTTTGGGACAGAATTGGTTTGAACCTGATGGGGGAACCAATTCTGTTCCAAAATAAGTCACAGAAACCAATCTGTGAGACATCAAAAAAAATTTCCTTGGGAAAATGGTTTCCATAACCAATTTCACAACTAAAATGTTCCGCCAACGGCTTTGGTTCCAAAGACCAAAACCGTTGGCACAAAGGTTGGCAAAACATTAATTATCGGCTGATTGGTTCTAAAAACCAAATTAGCTTTGCAGAAGGTTCCCAGAAATATTTCTGGAAACCCATATGACATTACACACAGCAGGATATCCAACAAGGTTGGCTGACGGTATCCCACCAGCCATCAAGGGCTTAAATCCGGCCCGGGGTTTGAAGGCCTCATATCCCTCTCATCCTTCACCAACCACTTCAACCAACGCCGCCACAATGTTTAACAAGGCATGTGAGGTCTTCCCTCTTTTAATTAAGGAACAGGGGATAATGTCTTACCTTTTGGGCTTGGTCTCTTGACAGACATGGTAGATATGGGTATTTTGTCCAACGGTCTGGATTCCTTGTTGACCAATGACCAACCAGGACTCTCAACAGAAACTCAAACGATGTAAGCTAATGTATGTTTTATTTGATGGGGACGGTTTGTCGGAGGACCAAAAGTTAGTTTTTCTTTCCCTTTCTCCGAATTGGACCCATCCAGAATTTGATTGATTGAATGTTGTTGACTTATGCTACTCAATGTTTCAGGAAGCTTGAAAGATTTGAAAATGGTACCCCAATCCAAGAAATGCTGAATCCAAGAAACAGCCTTGGCTCTGATCAAAGGATCGGAGAAATGAGTGTACCCCAAGGTCACTTCGATCTGTTACTTGTGAAGCTGAGGTTGGGCTCGATCTATCGGATCAGAAAATTGTTAATTTCTCTCACCCCAACTAGTCCCTCATCCAATTACAAATCACTCAATTGAGAACTTGCCGCAGAAGACAACAACGACAATGACGACGAACTGTTTCAAGAGATTTATTGAGTGGCTTATTTATGATTTAACCTGTATTTGTTTTCATCTTTCCGGAAAAAAAGTGAGACCTTTTTTACCACGTCAAAGTTCAATACTTGCTCCCATCCCCAGGGAAAGAAAAATATCAGATATCGAGTTTTTCAAACAAGAAGCGACCCCATTCCTCTTGGTCACAAGAACTGACTGGGCGTTGCTGGTTATAAAAATGAACAACCTAAACAGTCATGCTGGTCGTCTTCATATCAAAGTAGATCTCAATGGTTAATAATATTTTTTCCCCTCTGTTAATTGTGGCACCTGGTGCCATTCTGTGTAATACTGAGTCAACCAATCTGAAAACAGAAATGGTTTCCCAAACCATTCCTGCAACCAAATCTGGCTGCAGGAATATTATTTCCCGACCAATTTGGTTGCAAAAACCAATTGGCAAACAGAATTGGTTTCTACAACCAATTTTACTGGTTTTCAGAACCATTTGCCCCAACCATTTTGGTTGACAAGGCATGTGCCAACCAAATTGGTTATGTGTGAATATTCCTGAAACCACCTCAAGTGGTTGTGAAAATATTTGAAAATGGTTTGTCCAACTCCTTCCTCGCGAAGTCACAAGGGAATGAATGGGAAAATATTTCAAAAACCGGTTTAACCAGTTTTCAAAATATTTTTCTGTGTCCGTGGTGTAGATCCTGACAATTTTATATGCGGTGTGGAACTCCTAAAGGATCAGGAAAGAGCTTGAAGGGGAAATAGACAACAAATCCAGTAAGTAGAAGATGTTGAAGCTACAGGTGCTGATGAGGCTGCCCTTCTTGACTAATGCTGAGGGGAAAGGGTTTCACTAAGAAAAAGAAAGAAAAAGGTGTGGCTATATTTCTACTAATCCTTAGACTGCTGCTACTAATGGGAACTTAGGTTGTTTAATCAATCTGAGGCAGGGACCTTAAGAGGAGTGAGAAAAGCACTGAGAAAGAGTATGGGGTATGTGTTATGATTGTATATTTGTGTGAAGGTTGATGCAAAAGTAAATGTAAAAGGTTTAAAGGTAAATGCAAATGTAAACTGTACTTTGGTAAAAGGGGGGGGTGCATGATTTATCCATAGAACTAAGGGGAGTTCTACTTATACAAAAGGGCACAAGATGGCTGATCCTGGCAGTAAAGAGAAAGGGGAAATGTGTTCAGAGGTATACAACCAAAAGAGAGTAGTGATAGTGTAAGAAAGATGAGCCAATGTAGCTAGTAACTATGTGTATAAGGAATGTAATGTGACTAGTAACCAAAGAGGATGATAATGGCAGAAGATGTAACTATGTAATATAAATGACTGTGCTGTACAACTTAATACCAAAGAAGATATAAACTAAAGAAAAGTATGTAATATCTGTGTTTTATTTATTTAATGTATATTTATAAATCAATACCTTGTATAATATCCTATGGGTTTGTAGTATTGGTAAAGTTATGTGGTTATAAGTGGTAATATTCTAAGAATGCCAATAACTTCTGAACCAAAGGGAAATCAGGGGTACTTTGAGTGAGTGACTAGGGGTAGTTTTGTATGTAGAATCTGATTATGTAATCACAATGAAGTATATGTGAGAGGAAATGTAAGTTGTTGATGATTGTATGTGAAAAGGTATGGATTACCACAGCGGGAAGTAGAACAGCACAAAAAGATCAGATCAATTCATTCATCAAACACAGTTCCGGCACAAAAAACTTACACAATCCAATCTCACCTCAATCAGAACCACAACCTTTACCAAGCCAAATTGACTGCACCTCACACAACAACTCAACCTTGACATCACATTTCCCTTTTACAACGACCTGGTTCATCCTCATTGTTATCTCATCTTATTGCTTTACCATCATCTTCCTTTCTATTTTTTCACATTTCACACCCTCCATCTCATAACATTTTCAACACATTCAGCCATTAAATCAACCATACCTCTACCCTTTTAGGTACAAGAAGCATAACATCTTTTTTTCTCTTTTGTTATTATCATGTATCATAAGCGCACAAGTAGATAAGCCTGATGAAGAGGTAAAACCTTTTAGTCTTTGCTATTCTCACAATAACAACATCGGATTTTGTTTTCAGAAACACGTAGGGCCAATTGGATTAAGGATTGGTTCATTCAATTGGTGGATTTTCCGCTCAAAGGATTACCTTTTTGGATTGACCAATTTGATCCATTCTTTTGTTTTGAGATCTCGCGGACCTATCTGGATCAAGTCTGTTTTGGCCTTTATCAATGAGTCTAGGGCCTTAGCGATTTCAGGGGTCAGACAACCAAGATCACTGAGACCACAAATGTGCATCAATGCTCGCAGACCGCCTTCGATGGTTGGATGTTTTGGTTTCCAGGCTGCAGCTCCCCTTAAGTTGAACAAGATCACAAGGTAAGGATTTGTGATGTCTTTGATTCCGGCGAAATCTTTTGTCCACTTGTAATTGTCCTTCCAGTTGACGTAGTTTTTGTGGTTTTTTACTTGGATACCACAAAAGGTGATATTTTTCACGTCCAGACAAGTAGAATTGGCGGTGGCTGACTTCGGCTTGAGATAGATGGTAAATAGTTGATCAATCCCATCTTGTCCAGGCTTGCATTGGACAGCTAAACCTTGGTATAAATATTCCATGATATCATGGACGGTAGGCCTGTACTGGATCTGGATAAAATAATTGAAGAATATGACTCCTTCATCCAACAGCTTTGCTTTAGCATCATCCACCAGTGGAGCAAAGTTCATCTCAAAGGGGTTCTTTCCAGTCAAAACTTGGAGGAAATCTGCCAATCGAACCGGATGTCCATACGGGATCGGATTCTTCCCAAAATCACCTGTGTTTGGACCTTTTTTTCCAAGCTTCTCTTTCCCAGGCAACCTTGAATCACCTTGATTGTCACTGGACAAGATTGAATCTCCATGATCGGAGTCTTCATGATCGGACTCTTCTCGAGTGGATTCGTCCTGGTTGGACGAGATTGAATCTCCATGATCGGACTCTTCATGATCGGACTCTTCATGATCGGACTCCTCTTGAGTGGATTCGTCCTGGCTGGACAAGATTGAATCTCCTTGGTTTGACATTGCGTTCGCAGGCATATCTTGCCGGTTTGTTGCCCTCTTCATAGTCTCTTGTATTGCACAGATCAATATAATCCTGCTGGCCAGTTCCCCAGCGTTGCCGATTGTGATGAGTCCTTCTTGGACTGCCAGGGTCAAGCCATTGATGCAAGAGACCCAATTTGCATCACCTGATGCTAGAAACTTGTTAGCCGCGCTTGACTAGATAAGTTGCGATGGGTATTCAACAAAAACATGACCTCGAGTAGGGTTGATGTACATGCAGTGCGCTGCATGACTAGAAAGGAGCTCGGTGTTGAGATCCCAGGCCGTATACAACTGTGGTTGGATTATTGAACCAAGTATTGCAAAAATCTGCGATTTGGAAAGAGGAAGGGTGGGCTTTGTGTGAATAAGCTTTGCCTTTGCAATGATCACAAGTTGTTTGATGGTGGTCTTAGCGTTAAGCTGTGCTTCTGCTTCCCAAAAGTATAGGCCATAAAACAGTGTGCCATAACTCAGGAGCCGGTGTGGAACTACTCAAGGGACAGAATAGAGCTTGGAAGGGATATGTATAACTACACTAGTATTAATGTAGGTTATGACAAAGGTGCTGATATAAGAGCTGCCTTCCTGACTAATGCTAAGGGGATGAGTGTAACACTAAGAATAAAATAAAAGGTGTGGCTAATTTATATCTACTCTTAGAAGACTAATACTAATGTGCTTGTTTACTACACACACCAGGTGAGAGGAATGGATGAAGGGGGGATGAGTTGTATAAAGTATATATATAAAGTATAATGTGGGGCAGGGTTGGTAGCTATGGAGTCAAAGTGGGTCAAGCAAGAGAGGGGCAGTCTTCTTATATTGAGTTTTAAGCTGGTATGTATATTTATATATTCCTAAGGGTGATGGTAACTCTACTAAGTTATGTATACTAATTTATGGGATCTGTAATGTTGGTATATGTTGGGGTAATTTAGTAAGTCTGGGGGTCCATAAGGGAACAAGAGGGAGGCACAGGTGTCCTTATATATCTGAGAAAGAGGAGGAGCCATAAGGCTGGAGGGAGGAACAACTAGACTATGACATGTAGCTGGTGGGAAAAAGGAAGAACATGACAGATGAGTAGTGAGAAAGTGACTTATATGAAATAATCATGACAGTGACAGATGAGTAGTGGGAAGGTAGAATTTATGTACAGTAGATATGATGTAAGATGTCACTGAATAAAGCCTAGTCATGTGCAGTGTATGTTATGTAGTGTCTATGTAGTGTCTATGTCGTTAATATAATATGTATTTTATGTATCTTGTTTGTGTAATATATCTACTTATAATATGTACTTATTGTATTCTATAACTTGCTTTACACTGTAACTTGCTGGATTATTCTTGGTTTGCCTGTAACTCTTGAACCATGAGGAATTTGAGGGTGGTTGGAGTGAGTGACTAGGGTTAAAATGGGGTGTAGAATCTGATTATGCAATAATAATGGTGAATATGTGTAAGGTTTGGGATTTATATGTATATATATGTAAGTATTTGGGGTTTATAAGTGATAAATAATTTATTAAAAGTATGGTAATGAAGTGGAATGGATCACCACATCCTCCCTTAACTTATTGTCTGACCCCAGACAATGCAGCCAGAGAAAAAGGCTGGAAAGAAAAAAGTGATCCATGGAAGTCCAGAGTATTCCTGTCCAAGGTCCAAGTGATCCAATCCAGTATTAGTCCATGCCAGTGTCCAGTATGAGCCAATCCAGTATAATTTGATCCAAAGTCCAGTGTCCATAGTATTCAGTATCCATGTATCCATTATCCTTGTATTAATCTTCATGTAAAATATATAATATAGTCTTTAAAGTGGTTGAAATTCCTTCTAGTATGCCATCTTGCTGAATACGTTCTTCATGTAAAAGTATCCTTGAAATTCTTGATTTTATTTTAATTATAAGCTAGGTTCATTATTTATTAGACTCAAATACTAAGCCATCATTGTACTTGTATACATGTATTTCTAATAAATGTTCATTCTAGCCTTCTTATTCTTATTCATATCTTCTTGAACTTCTTGGACACTAATAAATGCTTACTGATAATTCTTGAGGTGGTGGTATAGTAGGAGCAACAATTCTTCTTAGTCTGGTTTTATATATCTTCTAATCTGAGTAATCCTTTGGCCTCTGGGTATTGGTGCTGATATGACTATGTCCTTTGGGGTATGGTAAAATATCTTGATGTTGGGTTAAGTGGTTTCTGATTTGGTTTGATTGGATGGAATTTTCATTGGGTGAAGGGTGGAAACTGAGAGGATGCTTCATTGATCTTCATGGGTTGAAATAAGTATATAAGCTATATGTAGAATGAAAGGGAGCCTCTTTGTGATGTGATGTTGATGGGTGGAATGAGTAGAAAATATGTTGAGTTTGTGATGATCTGATGCTGGGTGGAATGAGTAGAAAATATGTTGAGTTTGTGTTTTGATGATGAGGTGGAGTGAGTAGAAAAAAATGTAGAATATGTGTTTTGATGATGAGGTGGAGTGAGTAGAAAAAAATGTAGAATATGTGTTTTGATGATGACTTCTTTTGATGTATGGTAGTTTGAGGATCAGTGTTCTGTTGAGAGGAGGGAAGAGGAAAAATCAAAAAAATCCTGGTAATTTTCCATTTGGCAGTGAAGTGCTCCTCCCCCAACTTATTGTCTGTCCCCAGACAATGGAGGGAAAAAGAAAAAAAATGTTTTGACAGATTCTAATTTTTTTACATATATGAATACTTGGGAGTTTTTTTTTTATTTTATTTTATTTTATTTTCCTTTCTCTTTGTTTTTTTTTATTTTATTTCATTTCTTTTTTTTTTTTTTTTTTTTTTTTTTTTTATGTTGATATTCTATTGATTTATATTGATATTTATATTTTATTATTCATTTTATTTTTTATTTTTTTTTATTTTTTATTTTATTTATCCCTTTTTTTTTTTATATTTTATTTATATTGATTTTATTTTATTTTTTATTTTACTTCGTTTTTTTTTTTTTTTTTTTTTTATATGTATTTTGTAAAAAAAGAAAACTTTACGCTGATAGAGACGCGTTCCCGGGTCGTACACCGGCGTCGAGAAAAAAATGTGAAAGACAAGAAACGTCGCGTTGGAAGCACGTGACGACGAAGTTCGAGTAATAAAATTAAGCGTAAAAGGCCGTTCCCGGATCGTACACCGGCGTCGAAAAGTAGGCTGGATGGGAGTTGCCTGTCAATCTGGGTCGTTCACCAGCGTCGGAAACGTCGTTGTAGTTGGGGCCCGTCGTCCTCGTCGTCCTGGTTCGTACACCAGAGTCGATATGCTCTTGTTAAGGTCTTGACAGGGGAAAGAAAAAAAAACAAAATAACTCGTTGTCCTGGTTCGTACACCAGAGTCGATACTTGTAGTTGGCCACCTTTCTCTCTCTTTTTTTTATCGTTCTCTCTTTTTTTTTTATCGTTCTTTCTCTCTTTTATCGTTCTCCTTTTTTTTATATCTTGTCTCCTAAGTCCTTCTCCAACCCGGCCGACATCGGTCGCGTCTTCAGACCCTGTTCTGTTGTACTGGCCGTCTCCAGCCATTTAATCGCTCCGACCACGTTCGTCCATTCCATCTGTTATGACTTGAGTTGTGACTTCGCCGCGCTGCATTAAAAAAAGGACAAGGAAGCTGATTTTTATTTCTATATTTTTTTTTTTTTTTTTTTTTTTTTTTTGTTTGGGTGATTGCAGATATATATTCTAAGAGGAAAGAAAAGGACTTCTTGGAAAATATTTTATAAGTTTGTCTTTTTATTTATTTATTTATTTATTTATTTATTTTTTTTAATTTTTAATTTTTATTATTTTTTTTTGCTTCATTTTATTTTAGGGCTGACTAGCAAATGGTCCAGAAAAGTGAGTTGGATTGAGAGATATGGCCATGAATAAAATTAGATTAACTGATTATTATTATTAATACTATTATTTTATTTATTTTTCTAGTTTTTTCTTTCTGTCAAGGGAAAAAAAGTTGGAGTCCTGGCCCTGGTCTAGGAATTCCTTGATGGCTGAATTTGCTGAAAGTGTAGTTTCCCATTTCTGGTTGCTGGGGAGAATGATGGGTACCAAGTAAGTCTGTCCAGATGAGTCCATAATAGAAAGTGATTCCCCTTGAGCTCCATTGTATTTGATAGTGGCTGATACATCCATTAAGAAAGGCTTTCCAATAATTAGTTGAACAGGTCCTTCAGCCACCCAGAAATGAACAGTTCTGGATACTTTTCCAATGGTTACTTCTACTTCCTCAGCAATTCCAGGCATATTAGTATGGTGGCCTCCAACTCCTTTAAGCCTCATTGATTTGGCAGTGAGTACCAGTCCTAGTTGGTGAGCCAGTCCTGCAGGTATGATATTGACCATTGATCCAGTATCTAACAGAGCTTGATGGGTTTGTCCATTAATATTGATTTTAACATATCCAAGGGGGCATGAATAGAGGGTGGTCTGTTCCTGTTTTACTTCTTCTTCTTCTCTGCCTATGACATTAGTTGACCTAGTGGGTTCCAAAGGCAGCCTTTTGTTTGAGATCCTCTTCTTGAAAGCATCAGTGACACCACTAGAGATAGCAAATATTTCTCCATAAGCCAGTTCCATCTTTCCTTCACCAAGCATTCTTTTGGCAACATCCTCTTCAGCTCCTGGGTATTCCTTGGTCAAAGTCTTCTCCAAGTAGGTCTTCTTTTCTGGCTTCTCCTTGGGTGGGTTGTTGAATCCTTGTATGTCTGAGTCCTTGAATCTTACATGGGTGTCTGATTTGGGGTCTTGATTCTGTATCCTGCCTGATGGAACTGGGGTCCTGGCCATATTCAGTAAGTCTTCTGTATCCATGTCCATAATGTTGTCCTTTTCTTTCCTGATCCTTTTATCTGCCATTTTGGGTTCTTCTGGGTCCTTGGTTCCTCTGGTTCTCTTTCCAAGGTCTGCTTCATAGATGGTGGATTCTTCAGGGGTGATTGCTTCTTCTAGTTGTCCAAAGGAGGATGATACAATGGGTTGGTCCTTGGGGAAAGCTGATACCACAGATTGAATTGGTCTTCTGGGGTCCCATGGAATCATAGTTTTGTCTGGTAGTCTGAAATCTCTGCCATCTCTGATTACTGATCCTTTGGTAACATCTTCTTCTAGGGCCCTACATCTGGTGGTACTGTGGGTGTTTTCAAAACAGTAGTAGCATTTTAAGGTATAGTTCCTGGGGGCTGAATTGAATCCTGGGGCTGGTCCAACTAGGTGAGGAGGGGCTGATCTTCCAGCAGTAAGGGATGCAAGTTGTTTGGTGATTTCTTCTAATTTCTGATCTGTAGTCCTGGCTTCCAGTGGTTTAGTGGTCCATGGATTGGTAGTTGAGACAGGGTTAAAGGTATTTACTGGAGGACTTGGTTTGGAGATGGTACTGATTGGATTCTGGGTAGGGTTTTCTGGTTCCATTAGGCTCTTTTCCAAGACTGTGGCTGACTGAACCTCTCTGTGTATGTAGGTGAACAAAACCTGGGTGCTGGGAAGAATATGGCCTCCATCCTTGAGTGATACCATCTTGTTGTCCCTGAGAAGTTCCTTGGTGATGGATCTGGCTAGAGTTGGTTTGAGGGCTTTGAGCAGCAATTTTCTGAAATCCTCCAAGCTGGTGTAGTATCCTAGTCTGACCAAGTAGTGGGTAATGGTTTCAAATTTGGTCCTAAAGCATTTGAATTCCTGCAAGGTGCTGATTCCTCCAGTTTGTGTAGACATATTTACCAAGTTCCTCAAGTCTTCTTCAGTGTACTTGACCAAGGGTAGAGAGGATCCAAACCTAGTAAGTAGTTGCTCCTTCAAGGTCTCCCAGTCTGAGTCCTCATAGCCAGTCATCTCTTCTACCTCATCCTGGAGGTCTGATCCTCTTAGAAAGAAAATAATCTGTTTGCATAGTTCATGGGGAGAGGCACCATCAGCTGACCCAGCAATCTCATACCTTTTTATAAATTTATCCACAGGTATGTTTGATCCATCAAAGAAGAGGTTCCTGTCCATTGGTTTGATCTTGACTGCTCTATTGGAAGGCATAGAGTATCTGGGCATCCTGGGTTCCTTATCCAAAAAGTGAGTGAATGGAGTTTCTGAATGTTGATGAGAAGCTACTGGAGAATGAGGGTTTGGTGCAAGTTGGTCTTCAGAAGTTGCTGATGAGTTGTTGTTGTCTCTGTATTGTCCAGGATTGGGGATGTTGCCAACATTGTTCCTGGAAGGCCTGGCTGGGTTGGGGTGGGAAGTCTGTCCTACATTGGTATTAATTGGTTGGCTGACTGGAGGGTAGATACTGGGGGCTGAGTAGAATCCTGGAAATCCTTGTTGAGACATGGCTGGTAAGAGGTAGGTTGACAGATGGAAGTGGTATAGGTATGTAGATGTTGAGTGTATGTATAAAGAGTGTATTAAGGTATGGGTAGTGAATGTTGATATGTATAAGTCCTTTTAAAAAGTTTATGAAGATATAAGTTGACTAATGTATGTGTATTTTATATTTTTATGTTTTTTGTAGATGTTGAAGTTGTGGAGAATAGAGAAGGGGAAGGTGAGGTAGTAATGAGACTGGGAAGTATAGCTGTTACTAAAACTGAAGATATCTGAAGGAAAATCAGGCCACTGTTGGGACACCACTTGTGGAACTACTCAAAGGGCAGAATAGAGCTTGGAAGGGATATGTATAACTACACTAGTATTAATGTAGGTTATGACAAAGGTGCTGATATAAGAGCTGCCTTCCTGACTAATGCTAAGGGGATGAGTGTAACACTAAGAATAAAATAAAAGGTGTGGCTAATTTATATCTACTCTTAGAAGACTAATACTAATGTGCTTGTTTACTACACACACCAGGTGAGAGGAATGGATGAAGGGGGGATGAGTTGTATAAAGTATATATATAAAGTATAATGTGGGGCAGGGTTGGTAGCTATGGAGTCAAAGTGGGTCAAGCAAGAGAGGGGCAGTCTTCTTATATTGAGTTTTAAGCTGGTATGTATATTTATATATTCCTAAGGGTGATGGTAACTCTACTAAGTTATGTATACTAATTTATGGGATCTGTAATGTTGGTATATGTTGGGGTAATTTAGTAAGTCTGGGGGTCCATAAGGGAACAAGAGGGAGGCACAGGTGTCCTTATATATCTGAGAAAGAGGAGGAGCCATAAGGCTGGAGGGAGGAACAACTAGACTATGACATGTAGCTGGTGGGAAAAAGGAAGAACATGACAGATGAGTAGTGAGAAAGTGACTTATATGAAATAATCATGACAGTGACAGATGAGTAGTGGGAAGGTAGAATTTATGTACAGTAGATATGATGTAAGATGTCACTGAATAAAGCCTAGTCATGTGCAGTGTATGTTATGTAGTGTCTATGTAGTGTCTATGTCGTTAATATAATATGTATTTTATGTATCTTGTTTGTGTAATATATCTACTTATAATATGTACTTATTGTATTCTATAACTTGCTTTACACTGTAACTTGCTGGATTATTCTTGGTTTGCCTGTAACTCTTGAACCATGAGGAATTTGAGGGTGGTTGGAGTGAGTGACTAGGGTTAAAATGGGGTGTAGAATCTGATTATGCAATAATAATGGTGAATATGTGTAAGGTTTGGGATTTATATGTATATATATGTAAGTATTTGGGGTTTATAAGTGATAAATAATTTATTAAAAGTATGGTAATGAAGTGGAATGGATCACCACACCGGTTTGGTGATACCAATTCCTTCCAGTTCGTGGGGTCAGAGGCCAATACATCAAACGTTTGAAGGCAATATATTGGGGGGAAAAGATCCCACCCTATCTTGTCTAGTCTTGCGCTTGGGTCTTGTAGCAGCGGTGGGCAGAGATTGTCCACTCTTGAGGTGGTGTTGGTGAACAGGGCAAAGAATCCTTTGTTGGAAGGTATCTGAGTTAAAACCCAAAGCAGCTCGCAGAACAGTGAAACCTGTTCAGGTTGGTTTTCCGAGTCAATCAGGTTCCTGGCCTTGTCAAATTCCAGTAACATCTTGAGGCGGTCATCTTTGGTTGGACCAAATTTTGAAGAAAGCTTTGCCACCATGTTCTTCAGAGTTTTGATCGCGGCCTCGTCATCAAGACTTGTCAATTTTCTCATTTTCTCCCAAACCTTGCTAGCAAACTTCCCGTCGTCGTTTTTTCCATCCTTTGGGAAACTGTAAAGATACCAGGCAGTCACTCGGTCTTCTAGGCTATTTGGGGTAATTGTTTTTTTTGAAAAAAAGCAATAGACTGTTTCAAGGATAGCAATCAACAGCATGGAGTAATGCAGCTGAGTGTTTTCGGGACGGGAGTTTGGAAGGACGTCGTTGGCAAGTATTGATTGTGATGGCAGGCCGGTCGAGGCCCTGTCTCAGAGACATATGTATACAACAGGTACTTTCTTCCCTAGCTCCATGAGGAGACGTGTTTTTCTGCTCATGGTTGGGCCGACGACTGTTGTATAAGGAGCCTTGAAGCTGTCTGGTGTCCATTGTGCTGCAAACTCTTGCAGGGTTTTTAAAACAGGGTCTAAAAGAATATGGGGCCTCAAATACTTGGATTGGAAACCTTTCTGAGCGATTCCGGTAGACCAGTTGTATCCCATGAGATCTTTGGAGTTGGCACTGTCTTTGCTGACCGCGCAAATGGGTTGCTGGAGTTTTTTAATCATTACATCGTGCGAAATGTTGCAAGAATCCTTTGGGTACCGCAGACGATAAGCGAGTTGGACCAATTTTCCGTAGGTAACCGGATGTGACATTGTTAGTGCACTGCAAAAGGGAACTATGCTAACATTTAGTGTAGCTGAAAAGAATTCTACGCTAACAGTTAGCGTAGCTGAAAAGAGCGCTACGCTAACAGTTAGCGTAGCTGAAAAGAACACTACCCTTACAGTTAGCGTAGCATTTGTTCCAGTTAACACCTCTAACAATCAGCTAACAGGAAATTTCTGTAGTGTTAACTTTTTTTTTTTGATGTCGCTAATGCTACGCTACCCGCTATTTTCTTTTTCAACAAATTTGGTTTAGCGTTAGCTGAAAAAATCTTCAGCTAACAGTAACTTTGTGTTAGCGTAGCGACAAAAGCTAACATTACGGTACACTACAGCTATTGTTAGTGTAGCGGGCCCACTGTTGGTTGTAGCAGACAGATTCTCTAAAAGAGCAAGATTTATTCCTTGCTTCAAAGAAAATAATGCAATGGATGTGGCTCTATTATTTTTGAATCATATCATTGCTGATGTAGGATGTCCTTCAGTCATTATCAGTGACAGAGATCCAAAATTCACTTCTGAATTTTGGGATAATTTGTTCAATTTAATGGGCACTAAATTAGCCTTTTCTACAGCTTATCACCCTCAGACAGATGGTTTAGCTGAAAGAATGATACAAACTCTAGAAGACATGATCAGGAGGTATTGTGCCTTTGGCCTGAGTTATAAAGATCAAGATGGTTTCACTCATGATTGGATATCTTTATTACCAGCCCTTGAATATGCATATAATTCAAGTAAACACTCAGTTACTGGAAAAACTCCCTTTGAGTTCGAAAGAGGATGGACTCCTGTTATGCCTGTAACCAGTGTGCTTAGTAACACAGTACACATTCATCCAACATCTGAATCATTTTTGAATATGATGAATAAAGCTGAAAAACATGCTCAAGATTGTATCAAACAAGCAGTTGACTATAATAAGTCAAGATGGGATAAGACCCATAAAGAAGCTAACATTAAAGTTGGTGATCAAGTATTGATATCTACAGTAAACTTTGCTAACATGGATGGTCCTAAGAAACTTAGAGACTTTTTTATTGGTCCCTTTGTAGTCAAAGCTTTCCATGGCCCAAATGCAGTAGAAGTAATATTGACAGAACCATTCAATAGAAAACATCCAACTTTTCCAATTAGTCTCCTTAAAACGTATATCACTTCTGATAAAGACAATAAGAATGTCCCTGTTAAGAAAAACACACCTGTTCCACCTATAATAGATGATGAAAATCTAATTCCTCACAAAATCATTAATGATAGAAGAATTATGAGAAATAATCAAAGCATTAAACAATATCTAGTGAGATTTAAGAACTCCTTAGCAGACAAAGATAAATGGTTGGAAGCTAAAGATATTAATAATGATTCTCTACTTAGGAATTATAGAGTAGAAAAAAGACATTAGCCTTTTTTCTCTTTTTTAGTGTGGGCGAGTGTCAGCCACCAAGATATTACATGTAATATGTAATACTTGAAACTGCAAGCTTGAATAATTATAATTATTCTTTATTTTTATTATTATCTTTTATTACATTAATAGTCTTAACAAAAAGAAAATTAGACCTTATCATTCTCAAATGGTACAATAGTCAAACAGTTAGATACTGGCTCAACAATAACTGTTATAAAGTTAAGGACCTGCTTTCAAGCCACACTCATGACACATTCAATAAAAATCATGTATTCAAATTATATCTATTTTTTACCAAAATTAAATTATAATTTAATTAATGAAAATCTTTGGACAATTAATTTTCAAACATGCAATAAATGGATAAAGAACCATTTATTGGCATAGTTTTCTTCTTGAAAATCCTGGAAGATCCAAGATTAACACATGGTAATTTATAGTATAAAATTATACATAAATAAAGGTAAATCTTTATGTAAAGTATAATAATTATGCAATAATGACTTAAAAATTGATTCCCACATGTTTAACTCCCCAGAGCAAGCGCCTTTCCAAGCACTAACCCCAAATGAAGTTACATGTACATGTGATTAAAAATTATTTAGTTTAATCAAGAAAAATAGACATTAAATTAATTTAATTAATGTGAAATAAATAGGGCATCATTTAAATTAAAAATGAAACCATATTTCACTTCTTACCACAAACAGGCTGATCAGATTCACCTGTCAACATTGCCCCAATCCCCACTGTCAAATAAATTGCAGAGGGATTAATACAAAATGTTTATTATTTAAGGAGGAGGTTTCTTCACCAAATTGAAGACATCCTCCCCCCATCAATTTTAACCTAAACCAGATAACTTATTATAAGCTACAAAGGCGCTCACCTTCTCCTGTAAGTAAGGAGGACTGGCCTTTATTTATATACTATCTTATACAGTTAAAATTCTTCAAACAAATCCCCCCCCAATCAATTAAATACCTTTAATTGGATTGGAAGAACCGTGTATCAATCTGGTTAGCCCTTCTGAGGATTTATTCCCTTAACAGAAGTTTTGGCAGCAGGGTAATAACCTGTTCTTATTTGATACTTAGTGTTTTTATAACACTTAAGTTATTATTCTTATTGGTACTTGATTTATTACACTTTATAAGTGTAAGATTATTCTTTTAGTACTTACTGTACACGCCACAACAGGTGCAGTAGAGTACAGAAAGCTGACAGAGTACTATAGGAGAGAAAGGGAATGGAGGAGTATGATTATGTAGGAGAATGTAAGTGGAGAAGTAGTGGTGATAGGGAATGAAAGGGAATGGGAATGGAGGAGAGTGACCGAAGTGGATTGAAGAAATCAGGAAGGATAAATCTTGATCATTCTGAGTTCTTGTAGTTGAGTGATGTCATTATTCAAGGAAGTGAGAATTAAATGTCACAAGTGATTTCACGGCATTGAAAATTCAACACAATGGTTGGTGTTTCATCATTTTTCCTTGTAGTATGGCAATCACTAAGTGGTTTGCCCTTTTATTAGTTGGTAAATAAAGATGTAACAATCCACAATCCTCCACAGTCACCACCATTTGCTTTCATCACAAAAAAAGATCTTAAGGCCCAACTGTCAGCTATGTGTATGAAACACTGGCTTAATGTCTATAAAAAGCCAGGTACTATCACTGTGCTGAAAGGTTATCAGAATAATCACAAGTCTTATTCTCTCTATAGTGTCCAAACTATGCACAGAGGATAACCTAAAACTCCTTTGGAATTGTCCCTTTGATATACAAATAAGTCAATCAGGAGAAGACTAACAGCTAACCATATAGGTTTGGCTATCTTTCTGTCTTTTTGAGAGTGTAACAATGTAAATTGTTACTAAGCAGCTGGCAAGCACTTGAGCTGATTGGCTACTGTCAGAGGTGGTAGTCTTGCAGCAACTGCTTTCTAAGGAATAGTCCAAGGTCTAAGATGGGGATGTTCTAAGATAGCTTGATAACTAGTCCAGTAAATAAGTTGTATTGGATAAAGGGGATAACACTACTCTAAAAGTAGGAGGAGAATATTCAGAGTACTTACAAATATGGTACTGGGGGAATATGCTGAGGAACCAATCCTAGGCCAGAAATGGCCTCCTTTTATATTCTAGAGGTTCCTTGAGGAAGGTTCTAGAATGTTTATTCTAAATTCTGCTCTAATGTATTACAATTCAAATGTACCATGATGTAATGGGAATTGTATTGAATTGAGCACAGTATTTTCTATGTCCCCATGACCTCATGAAATGTGTGTATAACCAATCACATCATGGGCCAATTCATTTAATAGAACAATACTGGGAAATTACCACGCACTTAGGTAATTTCTTTCTTATAAGCATAATATTATTATTCTAATATTTATGCAAATAAGTTTATTGTCTCTCAGCTTTTATGACAATAATTTCTTTAATCAATAATTTATACTTTTATTCCCTTTTTCTTAAAGTATCTTTATCATATGATAAAGTACTAGAAGGAGTAGGAATTTAGTGGTGGTTTGAGTGAGCTACCCCACTTAATTTTACATTCTGAGTTGATTGGTATAATAATATTTTATGATATGTTATTATTTACATTAGTAATACATTATTTTTATTGTATTTTTTAGTTTAGTCAGTGCTTAGGATACTCTGGAGTATCTCTAGGGCTGACACCAACAGTACGGGTGATTGAAGTCACCAGAGACACCTACCCAATCATCAAGCATACGGGCCAAAACCGTTGATTCATCTTTCATGTGTACCCAGTCATCACCTGCAACTTCAACCAGCAATGCTTCTCCAAGCTCCTTGGCCGCTTCTCCGGGCCATTTCAGTCATCCCATGGCTATTCCATATCCATGGTTTATGGGAGGAATGCCTTATGTTCCTCCAATAAACTATGGTGGGAAGCCCGGTTTTGGCTTCCCAGGAATGCCTTCAACACCCTACTCAGCCTCTCCTGCCGTACCCTCCAACATGACCGCTAACCCTACTGGCACCCAAGGTGCTGCGATTCCATTTGGATTTCCGGGAATGCCGGCAATGTCGTATCCAGCTGCCTCAGATATTCCATCAACCTCAACTACCAGCCAAATCCCATTGTCACCCACTACCTCAGATGATAGAATTGAGCTGGACAATTACCTACGCTTTTATCATGATGATCCCAGCTGCCCAGATGTGTCTGCTGCTCTCCAAGAATTAGGAATCAATCACTATTGAGGCTTCACAAACATCCAAGATTACAAGCTTGAAAAATCTGGGATCAAACTTGTTCAAGCACGATCCCTGGTTACAAGTTTGAAAAGATTTAAACGTCATATTACCTGCCATTCAAATTGCTCAAATCACTGTAACCGCCGCTGATAGTCAATCATGTTAGCATCATTTTTCACAAGTGATAGTCAATAATTTCCACTTTTTTTCCCTCTCCAAACTAACTGTAGTCAGTCATTAGATCCCTAACTGGTCTCGTATTTGCAATGATGAAAATAAGATTGATCATTTTTAAACGTATTTGCAATGATGAAAATAAGATCAATAATTTTTAAATTGTTCTTTATGTCATTACCCCCAGTGATGAGAAGCCCCTTGATCAATCTTTTTCCTGTTGAGCTAAAACTCACTTGATTTTGCTCATTGTGATCTCAGTGTAACTTGGGCTGCTGAAATTGATTACATTCAACTTTGACAAGAGCACAGTTTGTTTTATGAAATATTAATTTCATTCAAACATCAAAATATGAGAGAAATTAAACACAAGAGAAATTAAACACAAGAGAAATTAAACACGAGAGAAATTAAACACGAGAGAAATTGGAGGTAGAAAAAACATCTCAAAGGCCATAGCCTGATCCAAATAAAAGGCTCCTAGTCAAGTCTGAAGTGAAAACCAGACGGATGAACTCACCAATGACTGTGTAATCTTCTCAAGAGATCTTCACATTGTCTTAAATTAGCCTTATATACGGCAAAACCCTTTTCAATGGGGTTCAGATCCGGAGAATAAGCTGGCAAATAGTGTATCAGACATCCTTTTCCCTCCACAATCTTAGCTATCCGACCATTGTGGTGAATTTGAGCATTGTCCAAGACCAGGACACTCTGAGGAAATGGAAAAGGGTTCATAAATGGAATCTAGGAAATAATAAAATTAGTTATCCAGAAATACAACTGATATCTGATACAACCCACCAAGATATTCTCAAGGAAAAACTCAAAAGAGAAACGGTCAACCACATCCTCCTGGACCATGTGAGCCACTAACCCAGTCATTGAGATTGCTGGGATGATGTTATACTGGTGTTTACTTTGTTTGCATGGCACATGTGGTGTTCTCTGACCAATGGGTGCCCATCCTCTTGTTCTTAGCGCAACTTTGAGGCATACTCCTGATTCATCTGAAAAAGGAAAGTAATAAATATTAGAGAGATTTTATTTGATTAATAATGAGAAACTATTAAAAAAATTTCTCACCGGTAAATACAAGGCATGATGTAGGAATGCAAGCAATCCGAGCCAGAAAGACTGCCCTCTTGTCAGCGTCTTGCAAAGGATGGACTGTTTGCAATGTTTTTCTTGACATGTATAAGTGTTTGTGAAGCATGTTTGAAATTGTTTGCTTGCAAACAAGAATTCCATGTTGATCTGACAAAGCACGTTGAATCTCATCCAGATACATCGTAGGCTTATTGGTGACCAGCTCCTTGATGAACTGATGATCTTCAGTAGTCAACTCCAATGGTTGTCCCCTGGGAGCGTAAGTTTCTGGGTCACACACAACAGCGTGGGTTCTTTTGTATCACTCTACAAAAGAACCCACGCTGTCGTGTTTGGCGCATTGAGTTGGGACTGATTTTGGATCCCAATGCCTGATTTATTTCCTCCAAAGTCTTACCATCAATTGCATACCGGACTGCTAAGTATTTCAGCTCAGCCAAATATTTCTGAAAAGCCATAATGTGACCTGAAAACAAATCACAAACTATGTCAGTGTTGGTTAAACTAAATCTAAAAAAAAAAAATGACTTTACCGTGTTTTGCTTAATCAGTTATCAAATGTGTTCTTGCGGTGAATTTGTCAGTGGTTGCAGCCACGGATTCTCCTGTGCAGGCGTAATCGGGGCCGGGGGAAAAAAAATCGGGGGCAAAAAAAATTTTGCGGTGAGAAAAAAAAAAAATCTGTGAAACCCGCAAGCTTTCACAGAACAGCTGTACATATCTCTTCTTGTAGGGCTTTTCATTCCCCCAGTTCCTTTTCAGTCTTGACCTACTCCGTTTATCATCCAGAGTAGTTTTCACACGCATCACCGCAAGCCTTTCACCCTAGACTGAAGAGCCCCGCTTCAAATCCCAACTCCAAGTTTCAAATCAACTCGTTCTTACGCTGCGCAGTGCATACGAAAACTCTGACAAATTAAAACAGCCAGAAACTTTTGCAAGTTCAATTAGGGTGAGTACTTGTTCATTCAGTTTGAATGTTGTTGCAACCAAGATGCTCAGACGTTCTCTCTGTTGATTCCCAAAGTAAACAAACGATCCTATCGAACTCGTGGACCTACACCTGCAAGTTAGCCAAAAACCCGGTGCCAGATGAACGTGAGTCTTTTATCCCTTCATTCTTTCCTCAGAAATCAAATCCAGTCGTTAACATCTCTATACCTACGTGCAGGATATTACGATGGAAACCGAATGGGTCGATGAATCGAGACCACAAGAGTCTGAGTGTGGGTCTGATAGTTCTAACCGCCTTAGCACCGAACGAACCCGCTTTGCCAATTTAAATCCAAAGCTCCCGCAAGACGTCGCAGACGCATTATTCTCAAATTTTGTTGATCAGCTAGCATGTATGTGAATCTGTCCTTTCATTTCCTTGCTAGTCCTTCCCTCATCAGCTGAAATTGGGCGTTCTGTGACTTCAAAGTGCATGGAATTCGCGAATTTAACCAGCAGCTGGCGGAGGTGTCTACGCCTGTGGTCGAATTGCCATATTTTGCCTTTAGCTGGAAAGCTATCACCATGGGGTCCCTGGAATATGCAGAACTTCTTCAAACGTCATATCCGCTTACCTACGGAAAATTGGTCCAACTCGCTCATCGTCTGCGGTACCCAAAGGATTCTTGCAACATTTCGCACGATGTAATGATTAAAAAACTCCAGCAACCCATTTCCGTGGTCAGCAAAGACAATGCCAACTCCAAAGATCTCATGGTATACGACTGGTCTACCGACATCGCTCAGAAAGGTTTTCAATCCGAGTATTTGAGGCCCAATATTCTTTTAGACCCTGTTTTAAAAACCCTGCGAGAGTTTGCAGCACAATGGAGACCAGACAGATTTAAGGCTCCTTACACAACAGTCGTCGGCCCAACCATGAGCGGAAAAACGCGTCTCCTCATGGAGCTAGGGAAGAAAGTACCTGTTGTATACATATGTCTCCGAGACAGGGCCTCGACCGGCCTGCCATCACGATCGATACTTGCCGACGACGTCCTTCCAAACTCCCGTCCCGAAAACACTCAGCTGCATTACTCCAAGCTGTTGATCGCTATCCTTAAAACAGTCTATCGTTTTTTTTCAAAAGAAACAATTACCGCAAATAACCTAAAAGACCGAGTGACTGCCTGGTATCTTTACAGTTTCCCGAAGGATGGAAAAAACGACGACGGGAAGTTTGCTAGCAAGGTTCGGGAGAAAATGGGAAAATTGACAAGTCTTGATGACAAGGCCGCGATCAAAACTCTGAAGAACATAGTGGCAAAGCTTTCTTCAAAATTTGGTCCAACCAAAGATGACCGCCTCAAGATAATACTGGCATTTGACGAGGCCAGGAACCTGATCGACTCGGAAAACGAACCTGAACGGGTATCACTGTTCCGCGAGCTGCGTCGGGTTTTAACTCAGATACCTTCCAACGAAGGATTCTTTGCCCTGTTCACCGACACCACCTCAAGAGTGGCCAATTTCTGCCCACCGCTGCTACAAGACCCAAGCGCAAGACTACACAATATAGGGTGGGATCTTTTCCCCCCAATATATCGCCTTCAAACGTTTGATGTATTGGCCTCTGACCCCACGAACTGGAAGGAATTGGTATCACCAAACCGGCTCCTGAGTTATGGCACACCGTTTTATGGCCTATACTTTCGGGAAGCAGAAGCACAGCTTAACGCTAAGACCACCATCACACAACTTGTGATGATTGCAAAGGCAAAGCTTATTCACACAAAGCCCACCCTTCCTCTTTCCAAATCGCAGATTTTTGCAATACTCGGTTCAATAATCCAACCACAGTTGTATACGGCCTGGGATCTCAACGCCGAGCTCCTTTCTAGTCATGCAGCGCACTGCATGTACATCAACCCTACTCGAGATCATGTTTTTGTCGAATACCCATCGCAACTTATCTATTCAAGCGCGGCTAACGAGTTTCTAGCATCAAGTGATGCAAATTGGGTCTCTTGCATCAACGGCTTGACCCTGGCAGTCCAAGAAGGACTCATCACGATCGGCGACGCTGGGGAACTGGCCAGCAAGATTATATTGATCTGTGCAATACAGGAGACTATGAAGAGGGCGACAAACCGGCAAGATATGCCTGCGAACGCAATGTCAAACCAAGGAGATTCAATCTTGTCCAGCCAGGACGAATCCACTCAAGAGGAGTCCGATCATGAAGACTCCGATCATGGAGATTCAATCTCGTCCAACCAGGACGAATCCACTCGAGAAGAGTCCGATCATGAAGACTCCGATCATGGAGATTCAATCTCGTCCATTGACGATCAAGGTGATTCAAGGTTGCCTGGGAAAGAGCAGCTTGGAAAAAAAGGTCCAAACACAGGTGATTTTGGGAAGAATCCGATCCCGTATGGACATCCGGTTCGATTGGCAGATTTCCTCCAAGTTTTGACTGGAAAGAACCCCTTTGAGATGAACTTTGCTCCACTGGTGGATGATGCTAAAGCGAAGCTGTTGGATGAAGGAGTCATATTCTTCAATCATTTTATCCAGATCCAGTACACGCCTACCGTCGATGATATCATGGAATATTTATACCGAGGTTTAGCTGTCCAATGCAAGCCTCGACAAGATGGGATTGATCAACTATTTACCATCTATCTCAAGCCGAAGTCAGCCGCCGCCAATTCTACTTGTCTGGACGTGAAAAATATCACCTTTTGTGGTATCCAAGTAAAAAACCACAAAAACTACGTCAACTGGAAGGACAATTACAAGTGGACAAAAGATTTCGCCGGAATCAAAGACATCACAAATCCTTACCTTGTGATCTTGTTCAACTTAAGGGGAGCTGCAGCCTGGAAACCAAAACATCCGACCATCGAAGGCGGTCTGCGAGCATTGATGCACATTCGTGGTCTCAGTGATCTTGGTTGTCTGACCCGTGAAATCGCTAAGGCCCTAGACTCATTGATAGAGGCCAAACCAGACTTCATCCAGATGGGTCCGCAAGATCTCGAAACAAAAGAATGGATCAAATCGGTCAATCCAAAAAGGTATCCGACTTCATTTTGAGCGAGAATTCCACCAATTGAATGAACTGTTGCCCCAACCAATCCTTAATCCAATCGGCCCTACGTGTTTCTGAAAACAAAATCCGATGTTGTTATTGTGAGAATAGCAAAGACTAAAAGGTTTTACTTCTTCATCAGGCTTATCTACTTGTGCGCTTATGATACATGATAATAACAAAAGAGAAAAAAAGATGTTATGCTTCTTGTACCTAAAAGGGTAGAGGTATGGTTGATTTAATGGCTGAATGTGTCGAAAATGTTATGAGATGGAGGGTGTGAAATGTGAAAAAATAGAAAGGAAGATGATGGTAAAGTGATATGATGAGATAACAATGAGAATGAAACAGGTTGTTGTAAAAGGGAAATGTGATGTCAAGGTTGAGTTGTTGTGTGAGGTGCAGTCAATTTGGCTTGGTAAAGGTTGTGGTTCTGATTGAGGTGAGATTGGATTGTGTAAGTTATTTGTGCCGGAACTGTGTTTGATGAATGAATTGATCTGATCTTTTTATGCTGTTCTACTTCCCGCATATAAAATTGTCAGGATCTATAAGCTATTAGATTATCAACACATGGTTTGACTAACATGGTTGTCAGGATTCTGTCCGCTACCACTACCTCACCACCTTTTACCACCAAAAAACCCTATTGACCACACAACCACCCCAACTCACCCTGAATCCCTCCAACCACCTCCTTCCCCGACCCCCCCCCCCACAAAAAAATCACTGTCGCGCTAGACGAGACGATGAATGAAGATGTTGAGCAAAATGGCACGTCGAAATGCGTCTTCAACGCGCCTACCCATCCAACCATCTGGATCACCCCCATCCTTGGCCTTCCTGGCATACTTAGCCAGCTACATAGGCAACCCGCAGAACAAAGCTCACAACAGTGCCATCATCATTGATCCAACCTCCCTAGGAGCTATCCAGATCATGATGGATGCAGAATCAACACGTCTGAACCAGTTGGAGCAACGTTTGACCCAACTTTTGAAGATGACGGAATCTAACAAGTTGCAATTGCAAGCCCTGGAGAACAATCATACCCCTCCCCCCCTGGATGTGACACCCCAAGCAGCAAAACTGTCTTACGCTAGAGCTGCAGGCACATCAACAGCACCCCAAGTCCCAACAACAGCCACTCCGCAACAAATCCTGCTAAAATCACTGAAACCGGGCAAGGCAATCATCCACTCTAACCCAAATGAATTCAAAATCATGTCAGTCCTACGTGGATTCCTAGTCCAACAAGCAAATGAGGCTCTTCAGAAGATTGATGCACAAGTAGAAGGCAAGAGTTTCTCAATACATGCAGCACAGGATCTCAAGTCCAGTGAAGTGTGCTTTTTCTCAAAGAACAAGTCCCACCAAAAATGGTTAATGGCTAACAAACACAGGTGGTCAAAAGAAGTCCACCCACATCTGAAAGCTACCCCAAGCACATATTCAATCATTGCACATGGCATACCAAAGCACTTGGACCCGCTGGCCCCTTCAACAATTACAAAATTATCACAAGAGAATAATTTCTCTGATGGCGATCTAGTTTGAGTGGAATGGCTCGCAGACAATTTGGAGTTGGTCAAACAAGCCGGTTCCCTGGTTTTATCTTTCAGAAACAAGGACACAGCAGCAAGGGTTGAGAAGTCAGGAATCTTTCTGGATTACAACTACCATCAAACCGCGTCCCCCACAATGCTTCAAATGCCTGAAGATGGGACATTTTGGTCAATGGTGTAGGGAGAAATCCCACTGTGGCAAATGCAGTGACAAGCATGTCACAATGGACTGCCCTGAAGGCATTGGAGGCATCAAGACCTGTGTTCTCTGCAAGGAGGGAGTAAAAAGGAAAATTGAAGGGATCACCAGTATCAACCACACTCCATTTAACATCACATGCTTCTTTAAGAAAATGTGGCTTGAAAAGAGGAATATCTCAACTCAATGATAAATACAACTGAATTAACATATGTTTTACATTCTTCTTTTCCTCCTCCCTCTTCCCCTCCCCCTTTCCCCTTTCCCCCTCCCCCAAATTTAGCCATCAATCCTGTTAATAGTCCAATTAATTCTTCAAATGCAATGTATCAAGATTCTTGATTGCACATGGCCCATCTTTTTCAAGATGTGAAAATTCTTCAAGTAAATTGCCATGCCTCTCGCAAAATCACCCTAAGTGTCCTACAACAGTCTTCTGATTATACCTTCTTACTACTTCAGGAACCATGGGTTAAACCCTTTTCTTTTTCCCCTCCCAAACACCAGGAGTGGCAAGCCTTTACAGCCTTTGAATATAGACCAACCAAATGGACCATATGCATTCAAAGTTTGATGCATAAGGAAGTGCTGAGCCGCGTTTGGCTGAGGCTGAGAGTTGCAGCGTGACAATTACTCAGCCAAGTGGCTGCGGAACATTTCTTCTTGGAATAGATGTCACCCTCTCTCTCAAAGTGACCCTTAGGCTGATCAACATCTATAGTACCCCCAAAACTTTCCTGGCTGTATAGATCCTACAACACTGGCTCAACATGCACAACTTCTGAAGAACGCCAAGCATCATTTGCATGGATTCCAATCTCCATCACCCCCACTGGAACCCCCCAGGCATTTGTTCCAACCACATTCAGGCCCAAGAATTGCTTGCGGCGTGTAGCCAACATGGCTTTCATTTGGCTTCCCCTAAGCATATCCCTACATTTTATTCATCCCAAGGAGTAGGATATACCATTGATCTATCCTGGGCAAATTTTCTTGCCTCAAAGCTAATTGTTGACACAACGGCTCCATTGGAAAATCACAGCTCGGATCATCAGCCAATAAACATGCAACTTAATCTTCAAGGGCCACAAAAAACCTTTCAGCAATCTAGGCCAAACTGGGAAGTTATCAAACCCTCTGTAATCAAATCTAAATTAAAGAATTTTGCTGATGCACACAGCTCTAAACGCTTTAAGTCAAAGGACTCTGAGGTTGAATTGCTCACAAATGGTCTTTGAGAGGTTCAGGAAAGTCTTGATAGAATGGTAGCAATCAACAGACCAAAGGCTAAATTGTGGTGGTGCAAGACCACCCTGGATCCAATCATTGAGGTTAGGAACAGGGCACGTAAATGGTTCATACTAACTGGTAGCCAAGAGGCAGATTTTTGTTACAAACAGTGGAAATCTTACTTCAGGCACACAATCAAGATACTCAAGCAAAACACCTGGTGGATATTCCTCAGAGAACCCTCTGAGAAAATGGTTTTTAAGGCGCTTTGATTCACCAAAAAATCAAAATCCAATTCAATCCTCCCCCTCTGGAGGGGCTATGGCTTGATCACAACAGATAAAGGAGAACAAGCTAAATTGCTTTTTACTGGCACATCATGTATCCGTGCACCCGTTGATTTATCTGATATTCCAATCCTCTCAGCATCTAGATTTTTGTGCTTCCCCAACACCACCAAGGAAAAAGTCCTGGCAGGCATTAGGAAAATTGCCCCAAAGAAGGCCCCAGGTATAGACAGAGTTGCAAGTGAGTTGATTAAATCTGGAGCTGAGTATTTGGCTCCAATTTTCTCTGACATATTCAATGCATCTCTTGCCAGTTGCACTTTTCCCAGTCCTTGGAAATGTGCTGTCACTACCATAATTCCAAGGTTGGGAAAGATGATTACACTGATCCCGATTCTTACAGGACAATTTCCCTTTTAAGTGGTTCAGGGAAATTATTCAAACTAATTATTGTGCAAAGGATGATGGCTTGGGCAGAGGAGCACCAAATTTTGGCTGATGGGCATCTAGGCAGAAGACAGGGTGCAGGAACAGAAGATACACAGGTGCTCTTGGACATGTGGGTCCGCCACAAATGGAAAGAAAACAAATTTGTGGCAGCAATATTTTTAGACATTAAATCAGCTTACCCATCAGTCCACCCCAGAAGACTGATTCACTATCTTTCCCATATGTAATGCCCAGCACTAGTAGGAATTATTGAATCCTTCCTTTCTGAGAGGCGCACAACCATCAGAATGGATGATTACACATCAGATCCCTTCAATGTTACAATAGGACTTCCTCAAGGATCCCCTCTCTTGGTCATTCTTTACATTCTATATAATAATTCTTTACTAATCAAAATGTTTGACTTAGATCAGGATGAAGTATCCATAGGTTATGTAGATGATGTTGTACATCTGGTAGCCGCCAAGACAACAGACAAAACATTAACAAAGTTTAAATCACAGGGAACCTGCTCCCTAAAATGGGGGGCAAGATTTGGAGCCATCTTTGACAGAAAGAAAGCTCAATTGTTTTGGCTCACGCAGAAGGCTCACCCGTCAACACCATTCCCCTTTGGGGATCAATTGCTAATACCCTGCAAAGAGGCCAAGTGTCTTGGACTTCTGCTTGACAACAAACTCACATATTCTCCTATGTTTAATCTCCTGGAACAGAGAGTGGCAGCAACAATAAAGCAACTTCAAGTTCTTGGAAACTCGAGATGGGGGCTCCAAGAAAATGATTGAGTCCACCTGATTTCATGGGTGTTATTATCAAGAATATTGTATGGTGCCCTGGTTTGGGGCACAGTTGCTAATTCCAATAAGGTTGCTAGGTTGGCAGAAAAAACTTACAACTTAGCTGCTTTATACACTTTGGGCACATTCAGGTTGACCCCAAAAAAATGGCATGCTGCACAAACGGCAGTACCTGATTCTGAAGCCTTCTTCAAGATTGTCTCCGTCAATTTTTTTACCTAAACATTTATCCAACACCAATTTGACAACAAAATGCAAAATTTGTTGGCCCAACGGGGCATGACACAACCAGCCTGGCTAGGACAACGTGCCACTACCGTCACAGAGCACTTGGATCAACTCAAGAAGATGAATCCAGAGAAGATCAAAATTGAATATGGATTAACCACCAGGCAACAGACAACCCCAACTTATCTACAGATGGAAAAATCCAAGGAGACTGCAATTGAGGAAACAAACAGCTTAGTCAACTCACTCAAGTACTCTACTGATGGGATTGTGATATACACTGATGGATTGTTGGATATAGACAAAGGGGGGGCAGGTGCAGTAATCTGTCTGGATCTGGATATAGCCTTGTCATCAGCCCTAGCAACGGTGGGCCCGCTATGCTAACAATAGCTGTAGTGTAGAGTAATGTTAGCCTTTGTCGCTACACTAACACAAATTTACTGTTAGCTGAAGATTTTTTCAGCTAACGCGCAGTGGCAACGTCAAATTTGCTGTGCAACACACCCGGTTTTCCGCTTTTACACCCGGGTTTTTTAATAATTTTTTTGTAGGCGGATTTCAATTTTTTTTCAACATTTTAAATTTTTTTAATATACTTCCAGGGGTGTAGAACTTTACGATAATTTTTATTTTGCAAAAAAAAAACCATGCCTTCTATTTTTTTTGGCCAATCCACAATCCACCCGGTTTTTTCAAAAGAAATCCCCACGGCTTAATTTTCAGGGTTTTTCAACATTTAAAAAATTATTACAACACTTTAAGGAGGGTAGAATTTAATGTAACTAACTATTTTTCTTTAAAATTATTGGTTGGACTTTTGTGATTTTTGGGCTCAATTTATTTCCAAACACATTCACGCCTGTGTTTCAAGATACTTGGGGAGTTTTTAAATGGATTCATACACTTTAGAGGGTGAATACTTCATTGGAAACAAATACTGATTATAAAATTAACTCATTATCAGATTTCATGACAAAGAAATGGAAATATAATGATACACAGAGGTATGGTACATTGTATGATGCTTGGGAGTGTTACATGTCAGATAATTATTACACATTACATATGGGTTCAGGAATGTAATTCAGGCGTAGATTCACCATTTTTAAGCATTTTCTAGTTGTTATCAGTAGTGTTTATAACAATTTCTCTTTCTGATACTTATTATTTGTGTGCACATTCTTAGTCTGTACTAATGTCTCTTTGTTTTTTATTACATTTATTATTTATTAATAAATTATTAACTTGCAATTATGTCTCTTCCTTTTTATTTTATTTGTCTATTTTATTCATTTCATTTATTCTATTTATTTTATTTTATTTTATTTTATTTTATTTTATTTATTTTATTTTATTTTATTTTATTTTATTTATTTTATTTTATTTTATTTTATTTTATTTTATTTATTTTATTTTATTTTATTTTATTTTATTTTATTTTATTTTATTTTATTTTATTTTATTTTATTTATTTTATTTTATTTTATTTTATTTTATTTTATTTTATTTTATTTTATTTTATTTTATTTTATTTTATTTTATTTTATTTTATTTTATTTTATTTATTTTATTTTATTTTATTTTATTTTATTTTATTTATTTTATTTTATTTTATTTTATTTTATTTTATTTTATTTTATTTTATTTTATTTTATTTATTTTATTTTATTTTATTTTATTTTATTTTATTTTATTTTATTTTATTTTATTTTATTTTATTTTATTTTATTTTATTTTATTTTATTTTATTTTATTTTATTTTATTTATTTTATTTTATTTTATTTTATTTTATTTTATTTTATTTTATTTTATTTTATTTTATTTTATTTTTTTTATTTTATTTTATTTTATTTTATTTTATTTTCTTTTATTTTATTTTCTTTTATTTTATTTTATTTTATTTTCTTTTCTTTTATTTTATTTTATTTTATTTTACTTGTTTAACTTATTTATTTCATTTGTTTTAAATAAAATGTTGAATGAGGATGATTGGGGAGGTTGTGCACATCAAATGCCGCCCTCCATAATTTTAGTTTATTTTATTTTGTTTATTTTACTTGTTTTACTTATTTATTTTATTTGTTTTAAATAAAATATTGAATCAGGATGATTGGGGAGGTCACGCACATCAAATGCCGCCCTCCATATGCTATTTGCATAAAAATTAAAAATTAAGAAAACCGGGTGCACTGCGCAGCCGCAGCTGCGCAGATAACCAGGTGTAAACACAGAAAAACTGGGTTTTTTTATTAATGCCCTATATATATATATATACAAATATAAATAACAGTAATGAAGAGAAGAAGAAGAAGAAAAAGTTTCTAGGTGTCTGGGGGGCAAAAGAAAAGAAAAGAAAAAAAACCCAGGTAAAATGAATGAAGCAAAAAAGGTATAAGACATTTACACGTACATCTCATTGATTGATTGATGTGAACATTGATCATAAGTGGAGAACTGGGTATGTGATTTACTAAAATAGAGATCATGTTAAGATACATGAATAATAAGAATATAATGTGAACAAAGTAGAGGAGATAGAGTTGAGTTGAAATAAAAAGATCAAGTGCCTCTTTCTTTCAAACATAAAACATATTTATCAAAAAAAAAAAAAAAAAAGAAAAGAAAAACAAGAAAAAAGTGGGGGATATGGAGAGATTGATGAAGGTTTTCAGAATCAATAAAAAAAAAGGGAAAGGAAATGAATTCGAAGGACGACGAGAAGAACAAGATCACACCTCAGCCCAACCGGCAGAGGAAAGACTAGTACCATTAAGGGTGGAATCAAACGTCCGATTACCGAGAACGGAAAGAAAAAAGACGGCGAGATTAGCGGTGATGCCGACGTTAAAGCCGCGAAAGAGGGCCCAGGGGCCGGGTTTTTCTTCCGAGATGATCCGATAAAGGGTATCAACAATACCGTTGTATGGATGAGGTCTGATTCTGACGCAAGCCTTGAACGGTTTGGAAGGCTTGACGGAGGTGCGTTGTTGGATCTGGAGCCGTTTGCGGATGGTTTCGAGGGGCAGGAGGAGGAGGAGTGCGGCGGAGGAGAGGGCGAAGTCGGCGAGTGCGAAGCGGAGAGGGTCGTGGGCTCGATCGAGGCCGAAGTGGCGGTCGATGAGCAGAGGGGCGGCGAGATGGAGGAGCGGGCGGAGCAGGTTGTCGAGCAGGGCGGGCAGGAGCAGGTGGGGATGGAGGAAGAGCGAGCGCAGGCCGCCCTCGTCGCGGACGATCGTCGTGAGCGCCTCGACCGGACCGGCGTACGAGCGGTGACGGAGCTGGGAGCTCTGGACGATCAGCCGGGTCCGGACCAGGTCCAGCGGGGCCAGCAGGAGCCCGGTGGCCAGATAGGAGCCCACCGAGAGCGCCAGTGGCAGCCCGGGATAGGCCTGGTGTTCGAGGGGGAGACTGGCCGCCGATGGGCTGCTGCTGAGCAGGAAGAGCGTGCTGAGCAGGACCGGCTGGAGCTTCGAGGAGAGCGTGTCGATGAGGAAGCCGGTCAGTTGGCCCTTCCATAGCCCGAGGAATCCCTCCCCGCGCCACCGACTGATCGCACGCATCATGTCCGCTACCCCCCGCTCGACTACCACCGGTAATACCCACTCTGGCCATGGGGCCACTTCGTCCTCTGCTCGGGTCCGAGTGGCACTGGTTGAGCCCGATATCGTTCGTTTGGATATCGTCGATCCAATCGACGGTCGTAGAGGAGGTTTGACTTGGGTAAAGCTACTTCCCCCAAGAAAGAAACGAGATAACTTAAGAATTTGTTTGATTTTTTTTTGATTTGGTGAGAGAATTGAGTAGAGCTTAACTAGGTGTCCAGGGATTCGTCGTCCTCGTCTTCGTCGAAATAGTCATCCGAGGGGAGATGGGAGGAAGGATTGGGACGGAGGGGGGCTTCGAAGGCGGGGATCCACTGGACCTGGAGGAGGGTTTTGCCGACCTCGAAGGGCATGACGATCGCGGCGGAGGTGAAGGCCATGAGGCCGGCGCTAAGGTAGCCACGGAGGATGACGGGGAGGGTGGAGGAGTGAGGGGATGGTCTGAGGTCGAAGTCGTAGTCGGGAATGAGCGGCGATGAGTCAGATCTTAGGCCGGATAGGTAGCTAGGTGCTCGGCTCGATGATGATGATGATGATGATGTGTGGGCCACGAGTTCTTCGAGCGTGGCGGAGGCTGTGGCCGTCGGTGGTGGACTGAGCCAGTGGTTGACCGTCTGATGCTGGGCTTGTGTTGGTGGAGCTGGATGGTAGTATGGTCGTAGTGGATGATAGTTGGAGCTGGATGATGATGATGATGATTGGTTGGATGCCATGGTGTGTGTGAAGAGTGGATTGGGCGGGAGATGATTTTTTAATGGAGCGTCTTCGAAACTCCCGATCCGATCCGATTATGTAATTTTTGACAGGTTTTTTTTAGTCAGAAATAGATAAATACATAGATAAATATGTATTTACATACATACATAAATGTGTACATACCCACTTACTCTTCTTTCCTTTCCTTGGATGTTTGGCCCTTCAAACTGCTAACTTCATCCAGTACTATCTCCTGTCCAAAGATGTCTCTCGCTTTGACTCCACAAACCTCGTCGCCCGCAGGTGCTGGCGAAAGTCAACCCAGGAATCAGTACCATTGTCAGTATATCAACTCTCATCCTTTTAGCGCTCGTATTGACGTCTCCAAACTGATGACTTTGTGTATACCTTGGCATCAGTTCGAGGCCTCAAGAGTTGTGGGGTCTTTGATGGATATCCTCAGTTCTCTCCACTCGGCTCGTTCCAACCGTAAGTTATCGTGCGATTAATCTTTCTATGCATCAAAAAAACAAGAAGCAAGTTCCGCGTGCCAACAACTGAATTTTGTCCTTAGGCCGGGAGAGAATGTCAAAGCACTCGTTTATAGCTTAGACGGAAGGCGATACGCGGTGGCATCCCAAAACGAGTGTGTTGAAATTAATTGACCGATATATCCTTGGGTTTTGGGAGAATCTCAATGACCGTTTCTCAATCAAATCGTTTCGATCTCTAGCGTCGTAATCTATGACGCCAATTCGAGTCAAGAATTACGCCGATTAGCCCTGCCTGGAGTCATTGATATCAAGTTTTCACCCAAGGGTACCTGGATCGGCACTTGGGAGAGATATGGTCGGTCCATTTATCATCCCCCAAGTGTGAAACCCAGGTCCGAGTTTTATTTTTTGCTAATATCAATTCCCATCATCCCATCTCCCGATCAGTCAAGCCCACCGTGGAGGGAGCTCAACACAAGAATATGAGAATCTGGGATGTTACGACCGGTGAAGAAGTTGCCAACTTTTCTCAAAAATCACAAGAAGGATGGTGGGTTTCCATTCCAACTACATTCACCTCTCGGAATTATCACCACCTACTTGGGAACTCACAATTTCCGACTGATATGTGTCCCATTCAGGATGCTTCAATTTACCGAAGATGAGTCTCGAGCCTTACGGCTAGTATCTGGAGAAATACAAGTTTTCAACCCCACCTCGTTCGATTCTAGTGTAGTATCAAAACTCAAACTGGAGGGCATGTCAGAATTCAAACTGAGTCCAGGAAAGAACCCTCTGATCAGCGCCTTTGTTGCGGAGAAGAAGGGCGCTCCAGCCTCAGTGAAGATCTATCCTCTCGCTGGTCTCAAGGACTCCACTCCAGTCCTCACCCAAAAAACCTTTTTCAAAGCCGACAAGATTCAAATGAAGTGGAACCGCTCCGGCACTAGCGTCCTCATCCTCACTCAGACCGACGTTGATAAGACTGGCAAGAGTTACTACGGAGAAACAAACTTGTACATGTTGAGCGCCCATGGTCAATTCGATTGTCGAGTTACACTTGGTCCGTTCAACTCCATTTTTCTCTCCACCACAATATCGATTCATTGAAACTAACCATTCACTCGCGTTAACCAAACCCTTAGACCGAGAAGGCGGTATTCACGATTTTGTGTGGTCTCCCAACGACAAAGAGTTTACCGTGAGCTATGGCTGTAAGTCTTGTCCTACCTCAGTTCATGGAATTGATCACCGATGAAATGTTGACATTTGCTTCTCCTACAATCTCAGACATGCCCGCCAAGACAACAATTTTTGATTCGCGATGTAACGTCATCCACGACTTCGGCACAGCGCCGCGCAACTTCATTTCTTACAATCCGCAAGCTCGCTTGCTGTTGATCGCCGGATTCGGGAACCTTGCTGGCACGATGGATATTTGGGACCGACGTACACTCGAGAAAGTGGCGACGATCGAAGGCTCGAATACTTCTCATTGCGAATGGAGTCCGGATGGCCGATTTATTATGTGTGCAACTTTGAGTCCTCGACTTCGAGTGGACAACGGTATTCGTATCTTCCATTACCGCGGCCAACTCATCCATGTAAACCCGGTCGAGCATCTCTATGCGGTACGATTCAACTGCCTCAGCTTTTTTTATCTATTTGTTGGTCTAATACCGTCCATTCAACGCACGTTTTCAGGCGTCGTGGAGACCCCAGGAAGCTGAACTGTTCCCCTTCCGAATATCCCTCTCACCTGCGCCCAAAAACCCTGGTAACGCGGCCACTCCTTCGCCCATCACACCAGGTTAGCCCACAGAGTGAGTGAAAACTGACAGCCGAGTATGAATCTAACTTTGTCCCGATATTTTTTTTTTTTCGAAGCTAAACCCGCCGGAGCTTATCGTCCACCTCATGCCCGCGGTACATCAACCCCGAGCCACTTCAAACGCGAAGATGAAGGCGGTGCACCGTACATCGCACCTACTAACGGTGGTACCAATGGACACAACAGCCGAGGACGAGGTGGTGGTCCACCAGGCGCTGCGCCACGCAGGGGGGTTCCTGGCGCTGCACCGAAGACAACGGAGGTACCCAGTCAGAAGAGTAAAAAGAAGCAGTCTAATGAAAACAAGCAGCAATCGGCAGCCACAGAAAGACGCGGATCGCCAGCTCTACAAGATCAAGCTACTCAAAACGGGAAAGCGGATGTCATCAACAATCATACGGAGGGGTCCCAAGCTACTAATAAACTTACCAGTGGCCCTGACGAGACTCATTTGGGCGCCCTTTCTCCGGAGGATAAAAAGCGGAGATCTCTGATGAAGAAACTAACTGCTATTGAGCAACTCAAAGAGCGTCGAAAGAAAGGAGAAAAATTGGAGATCACTCAGCTCAAGAAAATCGAATCCGAGGCTGAAACTAGGAAGGAATTAGAGGCTCTATAGATCCACATTCAATCAACCCAGTATCCCTTTTCTTCACTCAAAACTGGTTGTGTCTCATGTGTGATTAGTAGCTTCTTTTTGGCTTCCTCCCGCTGTCTCTATCATGCTTCTTTATTCTTCCTTATTGAAGGCGCAATATCCCCCCCCCCCTCCCAACCCCTCACTTATCAGACTGCTCAGGAAAACCTTTTTTATTTGTTTTTTGAATAAAGACCCCCTGACCTTGAGTGGTTGTAGAGCAAAATAATGAACATATAGAAAGTCTTAGTTAGAGTACACCTATGATAGTTCCTTCATTTGTAGGGGTACATGTGACAACCATGTGTGCCTTGGCTAGAGGCTCATATGGCTGGGACATAAAGGAGATTCAATGAGAAGTGTTGAAATGCTATGTAACAAGACATGACATCCCTGTGAATATAACACCCAGCTCTTAGTTTAGCCATTCCTCAATGAAACATCCTTGGACCTCTTCATCTTATTTAAACCTTCTTGCCTGTTCCATCTCCACTTTACTCCTCTTTCCTTCACTCCATCTTCACTTCCACTTCCCTCCCCCTTTATTATTCCTGCTCTCTCCACAGCTCCCCCCATTTCTCTCTGCTTTGTTCTTTATACTAATACTCAACACTCCTACTCTCATTACTACAAATAGGTTCAGATTGGATTTTGTATCTGCTGATGAGCCAGAATAAATAATTAATTTTGATAGGAGGTGAGAGACAGAAGAGAAGGCTGTGAAAAATTGTCTCATTCCTGTGCTAATTGTGTTGGCAAGAAGTTCCTGGGGCTGTTCTGAGGTGAGGATGTAGCATCCAGAATTTCTCCATAGGGTTTAGAGCCTAAGGATTGTGTTTGTTTGGCTTAAATTGTCTGGACATGTTGGAGTTGTATAGGGAGACTTGTGCTCCATTGGAGAATTGGATGAGCTCTTTCCAGTAGAAATTTTGTGGCTGTGATTGTGGAGATGATCCAATACAATGGATGGAGTAACAACACTGCCACTCTGAGTAATGTTGGTTTTCATTGCCTTTATCTTGGTAGGGTTAGGAATTGTTTTGTTATTTAAAAGGCAAACATGTTGGTGTCTATTTGTATACCATCTTTGTTCATTCTCTCAATAAAGGATTTCATCTGGGTGATAAAGCTGGTTATTTTTTATTCATCAAAAGTTTGGTATGTGAACTTTTCCCAAACACAAGCTCTGTTTTCTGGGTTCTGGGAAGAAAAATATTCAGTGATGGCCTTCCAAATGAGATGAATGTTTTTTGAATTCTTTTTGTTGATGAAATTGTCTTGTGGAATCAATTAATGCTGTGATGATGGTGCATGTGAACACTTCATGTTCATCTTTAATTTCTCCTTTGCATAGCAAAAATATGTCCTCGGCTTTCAATTTTTCTATAATGTTGAGGACTCATTGCTTCCAGGCCATGAAGTTTTCCTGTTTTAAAGTTGGTATGGCTTTAATGGAGGTCTTGAGTGCAATGATGTTTTGTTTTCTTGAGTGCAGTGGAGTAGTATTACAAAAAAATATTAAGACCTATAAAATAATTTATTATATATTATTTTTAGACTTTCACCTTTTTGAGCTGGAAGGATATCAGTCCTTTGGATCACAGAGCATGAAAAAAAACATCACTGAAGTTGAGAAAGCAATGCGGAGTTGGTGACAAAGAATTCTTGAAGGTTGGTCCAACACAGGTTCAATTGAGAAAACTTCACCTTTGTTACTCATCAACCAAAACCCATTAGTTTATCTTCACAATAAGATCATACTTAAATTTCCATAAATTTCTCTAATGTAGTTGTAAATATGTTTTCATTTTCTTTTTTTAATTTCAAGTATTGTTATTGATATTTGTTGTGTAAATTTGTTCCTGAATTAACAGAAAGCTTAAAAAGCTACAGTGCTTTGAATAAACCCTTATAGTCTTTAAGGTTTTTTACCTATGGATACATGAAATGATTCTACACTTTGGATCCCTTACTGTCAGCCTCTGTGATGCCAAGGAGTAATCCTTCTAGCTACACAAGGTGCAAAATAAAAGATAAAGAGCAATATAAAGCTCTGGGAGGATTTATAAAATATAATACCAATAAGGATATGAGGTATCAGGGGTAAAAGATAATTAATTATATTAAATAAATTTAATATAATTAAAATTATGAGGGGCCTGATAAATCAGGGGTGTTTAATCCCTCAACGGTATCTTGCAAGCAGAGGATTTAGGTACCTGAACACACTGGGGCCTGTAAACAGGGGTGGTCTAAATCCCAGATAAAAGATGGGGGAGAATCTCAAGAGAAAGGTTTATCTACTTACTAGTAATAAATTACCTTTAACAGACTTGAGGTTCTTCCAGGGGGAAATTGGGCAGTTGGAAGCGCTTGGAAAGGGTGTTGGAAGATCTGGGTGGACACTGGGCAATTTCAGGGGAGTAAGAAGGGGCTAAAGAACAGATACTGGGACCTTACCAGACAGAATAACAATTGTAAATCTATGTAAGTGGGTACAGGTGGTAGTATGTATATTAAAGCATGAGGAGGCAAAATACAGGGGGAACAAGGGCTCCTTAAATGCCTTTCTGGAGCCCTGATGGCAAAACACAGGATGTATTTTTGGCTATGGTAACATTTAAAAGGAAGGGGTTAAGATTTAATACAAATGTATGTAGTTGTTTAATCAAATTTCCATATGTACAGGCTGTCTACCATGGGTACAGCCTGTCTAAGCTATTTTGCTGGAATCTTGAGGCGCTTCTGAACCTCTGACAAGGTTTGTTAGATGTGTTGATCAAAGGTTTTAATTACATGTCAAAATGTATTGATTAAATATCACATGTACCTGTTGATCACATTTGTTAGAGTTTAATTTGTTTTGTAATGTGTACAATGTGAAATACATGTATTTTTCTGTTCTGTGGGCGCTTCAAGAGCTTCTTGTTTGATCCCTGTCATGCAGGCTCTTTGGGAATGCATGACTGCAGAGATCTGTCAATCAATATTTTCCCACTAAGGATGTAGTATATTTAGCTTGAACAGTTGTTCAATTATTATTTTCAGAAGGTTCTCATGTTATTTCATTCCTCTGGTTTGTGGTCTATGTCCCTCTGAATCATCCTTAGTGTACTTAGTACTTAATAAAATAAATAAATAAATAGATAATATAGTATATTACTAGTATTATATACTTATATTATTAATGTTATGTGTATTTATTTTATTATGTTTTTATTTAAATACATTGTTGTTTCGTGGTTTTGTATATCTATTTACGGTTTTTATTCTGTATTTTAATGTATAATAATTATTTCAGCGCTTTAGTGGTAATATTCTTTCAAGTTGTTTTACTACTAGAAGTTTTAAGTTATCTGGGGTACTTTGGCTGAAGTACCCTAGGTTATTTTACACGCTCTTTAAGATTATGAAATAATATTTCCATTTACCTTATTATTTATCAAAATATTCATTGTTTTGTACTTAATATTGTATTTCTTTATTTATTATTAATTTGGGCGTTGATAAACGCACGCCAACGCCAACCCGCACGCCACTTTTTTTTGGCGTGCAGGGCCTACACGCCAAAAACAATTGGCGTGTAGGGTCTACACGCCAAAATGAATTGGCGTGTGAGACCCACACGCCAAAAATGGCGTGTGGTTCCCACACGCCAATTTTTTTTGGCGTGTGGGCCCCGCACGCCAATTTTTTTGGCGTGCGGGTCCCCCCTCGCTCACGTAATTGAATGGGAGGTCCCATTCGATTACGTGAGCGGGCCGGCTGACGAGGTTATACAACCTCGTCAGCCGGGAGGACTTCCTCCCGGCCGACGAGGTTGTATAACCTCGTCGGCCAGGAGGAAGTCCTCCCGGCCGACGAGGCTATGCAACCTCGTCGGCCAGGAGGACTTCCTCCCGGCCGACGAGGTTGTATAACCTCGTCGGCCAGGAGGAAGTCCTCCCGGCCGACGAGGCTATACAACCTCGTCAGCCGGGAGGACTTCCTCCCGGCTGACGAGGTTATACAACCTCGTCAGCCAGGAGGAAGTCCTCCTGGCCGACGAGGCTGTATAACCTCGTCGGCCGGGAGGACTTCCTCCCGGCCGACGAGGTTATACAACCTCGTCGGCCAGGAGGAAGTCCTCCTGGCTGACAAGGCTGTATAGCCTCGTTGGCCGGGAGGACTTCCTCCCGGCCGACGAGGCTATACAACCTCGTCGGCCAGGAGGACTTCCTCCTGGCTGACGAGGTTGTATAACCTCGTCAGCCGGGAGGACTTCCTCCCGGCTGACGGGGTTATACAACCTCGTCAGCCAGGAGGAAGTCCTCCTGGCCGACGAGGTTATACAACCTTGTCGGCCGGGAGGAAGTCCTCCCGGCTGACGAGGTTGTATAACCTCGTCAGCCGGCCCGCTCACGTAATCGAATGGGACCTCCCATTCGATTACGTGAGCGGGATCCTCCCACACGCCAAGCAATTGGCGTGTGGGAGCCGCACGCCAATTGTTTGGCGCGCGCTCCCACACGCCAATTTTATTTGGCGTGCGGGGCCCACACGCCAAAAAAAATTGGCGTGTGGGAACCACACGCCATTTTTGGCGTGTGGGTCTCACACGCCAAATAAAATTGGCGTGTAGACCCTACACACCACTTTTTTTTGGCGTGTAGGCCCCGCACGCCAAAAAAAATTGGCGTGCGGGTTGGCGTTGGCGTGCGCGCTTGGCGTGCGTTTATCAACGCCCTATTAATTTACTATGTAATAATGTATTTATTATTTACATATTACTTTTTTATGTTGCTTTATCTTATTATTATTCATTTATTACTCTTTGTTAAATGATTAATACTATATTTTTTATTTTATGTTTTATTTTTGTTCTAGTCAGGTTGTCTCTGGACTAGTAGCAAGCTGACACTTACAACTGTAAAAATTCTGATTGCTGGATGAAAAACCTCCTTGTTTGTATTTTCAAGGGCTGTACTTAATTCCATGTGGTATGATCTTCCCTTGGGTTACCCTGGCCCTGGAGCTTCTGGGGGGTTCCAGATACTATTCTGGAATACAAATATAATGATAAATGAGATGGAAAGACTCCTCCAAGAAAAAATGCATTGTGGGAGAAAAATACAATATATCAACAAAACCATTAAATAATTGGGTTTATGAGAGAAGTGATTTTAAATGTAAAATATCACTTCCAGAATAGTTGCCTCTAGGTTGAATTCACCCTGGTTAAATTTGGATGCACCAAACCAATTTAATTAATAAACCCAGGAGGGCTCACTCCTGTTTATATTTAATCAGTTGATATCAACCAAGTTTAAATTGGCTGGGTTCAGTCAATTTTAAATGAGATAGCATCAACCTAGTTAATTATGCTGATATTGTAGATAATTTCAACAGGAAAACTCCTGGAACAACAAGGGAAAAAAACATTTGATTTATTTTTTCCGCATCTCTTTTCTGCCTGGTGTTTCTAGTAAGGAAACCTAGATTCTATATTCTACATGAATCTATAGAAAATTCAACATCTCACATTCATTATTTAACAACTGCATATCTATGTTGACACATCCAGGAGCATTTGGTTCCCAATGCACTTTTAGTCTTATTATAAATTCTCAAAACCTCTCTCTGTTGTTTTCCCCATGGGATTTATATCTTTTTCATCTTCATAAAATACTAAACTATTTTGACAAAACTTCACATACAACTAAAGGAATGGCCTTTGCAAGCCAAAAGTATCCTTACAAAACGGGTCATGATAAATGCACGCCCACACCAGGCGCATGTCCTTCAAAAAAAAGGGTGTACAGCTAACACACCCTTTTTGAAAAGGGTGTGGAGTCTGCACACCCTATTTATGTGGATATGAATGTGGATATCCATACACATAAACATAGACAGGGATTTCAGCCCACACACCCTTTTTGTGTATTTCAGCCTCCATCTCTTATGTGATGCAAGGTAGAATAATTTGACTGGGGTGTATTATGTAATAACCCACTTGTACAGTCAGTTAAGGGTTGCATCATAGCCATGAGGCCAGTGGAAAGAGGAAGCTTTGATACTGAGAGTGTCACGCTCTGTGATGCCAAGGACTGATATCCTTCTAGCTACACAAGGTGCAAGGCAAAAAATATGGGCAAGAAAGGGGTTTTTGATCTTTTATATTAATATTTAAAAGATCAAAGATTTTATGGAGGGGCCAGCAAGCTGGGGTGTTTAGTTCCCTCCAAAGGTGTTCGATCTAAAAGCAGAGAACTGAACCTTTGAAACTGGGGCCTGCAAGCAGGGGTGTTTAGTCCCAGTAAAATAGTTGCTAAGAAAGGGCCACAACTCCTAGTAGAAAAAGACTTACTGTAGTAGGCTTTGAGGGAAGGAGGTGGGGGGATTTCTTATGGTAAACTGAGCAGCTGGAAGCGGTTGGAAAGGTGGGCTGGAAGGCTGGACAGAGTTGGGGTTGAGGACAAGAGGCTTTGAAGTCTTGAAGACTGATTTACTGGGCAGGACACTAGTATGCTGGACTGGTGGAATGCTGGGTGTAAATATGATAAAGCTGGGGAATCAAAATACAGGGGGAAGAAAGGGCTTCTTAAATGCCTTTCTGGAGCCCTGATGGCGAAACACCAAGTGGTATTTTGGCTATGGGAATACTACAAGGAAGGAGTTATCCTTAGTAGAAATAAATGATGTAATTTATCAAATTGTTACATGTACAAGCTGTCAATAATTAATACAGTCTGTGAGTAATCTGTAGAAATCATCTGAGGGCGCTTCAAGAGCTCTTAGTTTGATGTACAACATGTATTGATCACTTGATCAATAGAATAAAAAAGAAATAATCAAATTATAGTACAGAATCTTATTTCTGTTTAATTTGGTTATTTCATATGTAAGGTTCTGTACCATGAGAGTTCTTGTCATAATTGCATGGAGGGCGCTTTTACAGCACTCCATTCAATTATTTGACAAGCAAACATCATGGGAAAAGTGTCAACATTTATTATTTTCCCGTGATTAAATAAGCTTGTCATTTATTTTAATTGTACAAGTTTTTTTAGACTTGTTTGAAGTATTCTGATGTTTTCTTTATCCCCTGTTTCGTGTCTTTCATGTGTTATGATATTATTTAACTTATACTGTATGTATTTGCATAAGTTAATAATAATACAAAGACTATAAAACAGCGTGATATTTATGTCAAAAGTTATTTAATACTTTATTTATGTGTTGAAAGGATAATTACATAGTTTATTTAAGTAATTATCCCGTATTTTAAGGACTTCTACTTATTAGAATACTCTCATATTACATATGTTTATACCTAGTAAGTATTTTAGCGCTTAGTAGGAGTATTCTTTAAGTTGATTTTATTATTAGAAGGAGTAAGTTTTCTAGGGTACTTTGGCTGAGGTACCCTAGGTTATTTTACTTGCTCTTTTCCAGTACTATCTCCTGTCCAAAGATGTCTCTCGCTTTGACTCCACAAACCTCGTCGCCCGCAGGTGCTGGCGAAAGTCAACCCAGGAATCAGTACCATTGTCAGTATATCAACTCTCATCCTTTTAGCGCTCGTATTGACGTCTCCAAACTGATGACTTTGTGTATACCTTGGCATCAGTTCGAGGCCTCAAGAGTTGTGGGGTCTTTGATGGATATCCTCAGTTCTCTCCACTCGGCTCGTTCCAACCGTAAGTTATCGTGCGATTAATCTTTCTATGCATCAAAAAAACAAGAAGCAAGTTCCGCGTGCCAACAACTGAATTTTGTCCTTAGGCCGGGAGAGAATGTCAAAGCACTCGTTTATAGCTTAGACGGAAGGCGATACGCGGTGGCATCCCAAAACGAGTGTGTTGAAATTAATTGACCGATATATCCTTGGGTTTTGGGAGAATCTCAATGACCGTTTCTCAATCAAATCGTTTCGATCTCTAGCGTCGTAATCTATGACGCCAATTCGAGTCAAGAATTACGCCGATTAGCCCTGCCTGGAGTCATTGATATCAAGTTTTCACCCAAGGGTACCTGGATCGGCACTTGGGAGAGATATGGTCGGTCCATTTATCATCCCCCAAGTGTGAAACCCAGGTCCGAGTTTTATTTTTTGCTAATATCAATTCCCATCATCCCATCTCCCGATCAGTCAAGCCCACCGTGGAGGGAGCTCAACACAAGAATATGAGAATCTGGGATGTTACGACCGGTGAAGAAGTTGCCAACTTTTCTCAAAAATCACAAGAAGGATGGTGGGTTTCCATTCCAACTACATTCACCTCTCGGAATTATCACCACCTACTTGGGAACTCACAATTTCCGACTGATATGTGTCCCATTCAGGATGCTTCAATTTACCGAAGATGAGTCTCGAGCCTTACGGCTAGTATCTGGAGAAATACAAGTTTTCAACCCCACCTCGTTCGATTCTAGTGTAGTATCAAAACTCAAACTGGAGGGCATGTCAGAATTCAAACTGAGTCCAGGAAAGAACCCTCTGATCAGCGCCTTTGTTGCGGAGAAGAAGGGCGCTCCAGCCTCAGTGAAGATCTATCCTCTCGCTGGTCTCAAGGACTCCACTCCAGTCCTCACCCAAAAAACCTTTTTCAAAGCCGACAAGATTCAAATGAAGTGGAACCGCTCCGGCACTAGCGTCCTCATCCTCACTCAGACCGACGTTGATAAGACTGGCAAGAGTTACTACGGAGAAACAAACTTGTACATGTTGAGCGCCCATGGTCAATTCGATTGTCGAGTTACACTTGGTCCGTTCAACTCCATTTTTCTCTCCACCACAATATCGATTCATTGAAACTAACCATTCACTCGCGTTAACCAAACCCTTAGACCGAGAAGGCGGTATTCACGATTTTGTGTGGTCTCCCAACGACAAAGAGTTTACCGTGAGCTATGGCTGTAAGTCTTGTCCTACCTCAGTTCATGGAATTGATCACCGATGAAATGTTGACATTTGCTTCTCCTACAATCTCAGACATGCCCGCCAAGACAACAATTTTTGATTCGCGATGTAACGTCATCCACGACTTCGGCACAGCGCCGCGCAACTTCATTTCTTACAATCCGCAAGCTCGCTTGCTGTTGATCGCCGGATTCGGGAACCTTGCTGGCACGATGGATATTTGGGACCGACGTACACTCGAGAAAGTGGCGACGATCGAAGGCTCGAATACTTCTCATTGCGAATGGAGTCCGGATGGCCGATTTATTATGTGTGCAACTTTGAGTCCTCGACTTCGAGTGGACAACGGTATTCGTATCTTCCATTACCGCGGCCAACTCATCCATGTAAACCCGGTCGAGCATCTCTATGCGGTACGATTCAACTGCCTCAGCTTTTTTTATCTATTTGTTGGTCTAATACCGTCCATTCAACGCACGTTTTCAGGCGTCGTGGAGACCCCAGGAAGCTGAACTGTTCCCCTTCCGAATATCCCTCTCACCTGCGCCCAAAAACCCTGGTAACGCGGCCACTCCTTCGCCCATCACACCAGGTTAGCCCACAGAGTGAGTGAAAACTGACAGCCGAGTATGAATCTAACTTTGTCCCGATATTTTTTTTTTTTCGAAGCTAAACCCGCCGGAGCTTATCGTCCACCTCATGCCCGCGGTACATCAACCCCGAGCCACTTCAAACGCGAAGATGAAGGCGGTGCACCGTACATCGCACCTACTAACGGTGGTACCAATGGACACAACAGCCGAGGACGAGGTGGTGGTCCACCAGGCGCTGCGCCACGCAGGGGGGTTCCTGGCGCTGCACCGAAGACAACGGAGGTACCCAGTCAGAAGAGTAAAAAGAAGCAGTCTAATGAAAACAAGCAGCAATCGGCAGCCACAGAAAGACGCGGATCGCCAGCTCTACAAGATCAAGCTACTCAAAACGGGAAAGCGGATGTCATCAACAATCATACGGAGGGGTCCCAAGCTACTAATAAACTTACCAGTGGCCCTGACGAGACTCATTTGGGCGCCCTTTCTCCGGAGGATAAAAAGCGGAGATCTCTGATGAAGAAACTAACTGCTATTGAGCAACTCAAAGAGCGTCGAAAGAAAGGAGAAAAATTGGAGATCACTCAGCTCAAGAAAATCGAATCCGAGGCTGAAACTAGGAAGGAATTAGAGGCTCTATAGATCCACATTCAATCAACCCAGTATCCCTTTTCTTCACTCAAAACTGGTTGTGTCTCATGTGTGATTAGTAGCTTCTTTTTGGCTTCCTCCCGCTGTCTCTATCATGCTTCTTTATTCTTCCTTATTGAAGGCGCAATATCCCCCCCCCCCTCCCAACCCCTCACTTATCAGACTGCTCAGGAAAACCTTTTTTATTTGTTTTTTGAATAAAGACCCCCTGACCTTGAGTGGTTGTAGAGCAAAATAATGAACATATAGAAAGTCTTAGTTAGAGTACACCTATGATAGTTCCTTCATTTGTAGGGGTACATGTGACAACCATGTGTGCCTTGGCTAGAGGCTCATATGGCTGGGACATAAAGGAGATTCAATGAGAAGTGTTGAAATGCTATGTAACAAGACATGACATCCCTGTGAATATAACACCCAGCTCTTAGTTTAGCCATTCCTCAATGAAACATCCTTGGACCTCTTCATCTTATTTAAACCTTCTTGCCTGTTCCATCTCCACTTTACTCCTCTTTCCTTCACTCCATCTTCACTTCCACTTCCCTCCCCCTTTATTATTCCTGCTCTCTCCACAGCTCCCCCCATTTCTCTCTGCTTTGTTCTTTATACTAATACTCAACACTCCTACTCTCATTACTACAAATAGGTTCAGATTGGATTTTGTATCTGCTGATGAGCCAGAATAAATAATTAATTTTGATAGGAGGTGAGAGACAGAAGAGAAGGCTGTGAAAAATTGTCTCATTCCTGTGCTAATTGTGTTGGCAAGAAGTTCCTGGGGCTGTTCTGAGGTGAGGATGTAGCATCCAGAATTTCTCCATAGGGTTTAGAGCCTAAGGATTGTGTTTGTTTGGCTTAAATTGTCTGGACATGTTGGAGTTGTATAGGGAGACTTGTGCTCCATTGGAGAATTGGATGAGCTCTTTCCAGTAGAAATTTTGTGGCTGTGATTGTGGAGATGATCCAATACAATGGATGGAGTAACAACACTGCCACTCTGAGTAATGTTGGTTTTCATTGCCTTTATCTTGGTAGGGTTAGGAATTGTTTTGTTATTTAAAAGGCAAACATGTTGGTGTCTATTTGTATACCATCTTTGTTCATTCTCTCAATAAAGGATTTCATCTGGGTGATAAAGCTGGTTATTTTTTATTCATCAAAAGTTTGGTATGTGAACTTTTCCCAAACACAAGCTCTGTTTTCTGGGTTCTGGGAAGAAAAATATTCAGTGATGGCCTTCCAAATGAGATGAATGTTTTTTGAATTCTTTTTGTTGATGAAATTGTCTTGTGGAATCAATTAATGCTGTGATGATGGTGCATGTGAACACTTCATGTTCATCTTTAATTTCTCCTTTGCATAGCAAAAATATGTCCTCGGCTTTCAATTTTTCTATAATGTTGAGGACTCATTGCTTCCAGGCCATGAAGTTTTCCTGTTTTAAAGTTGGTATGGCTTTAATGGAGGTCTTGAGTGCAATGATGTTTTGTTTTCTTGAGTGCAGTGGAGTAGTATTACAAAAAAATATTAAGACCTATAAAATAATTTATTATATATTATTTTTAGACTTTCACCTTTTTGAGCTGGAAGGATATCAGTCCTTTGGATCACAGAGCATGAAAAAAAACATCACTGAAGTTGAGAAAGCAATGCGGAGTTGGTGACAAAGAATTCTTGAAGGTTGGTCCAACACAGGTTCAATTGAGAAAACTTCACCTTTGTTACTCATCAACCAAAACCCATTAGTTTATCTTCACAATAAGATCATACTTAAATTTCCATAAATTTCTCTAATGTAGTTGTAAATATGTTTTCATTTTCTTTTTTTTAATTTCAAGTATTGTTATTGATATTTGTTGTGTAAATTTGTTCCTGAATTAACAGAAAGCTTAAAAAGCTACAGTGCTTTGAATAAACCCTTATAGTCTTTAAGGTTTTTTACCTATGGATACATGAAATGATTCTACACTTTGGATCCCTTACTGTCAGCCTCTGTGATGCCAAGGAGTAATCCTTCTAGCTACACAAGGTGCAAAATAAAAGATAAAGAGCAATATAAAGCTCTGGGAGGATTTATAAAATATAATACCAATAAGGATATGAGGTATCAGGGGTAAAAGATAATTAATTATATTAAATAAATTTAATATAATTAAAATTATGAGGGGCCTGATAAATCAGGGGTGTTTAATCCCTCAACGGTATCTTGCAAGCAGAGGATTTAGGTACCTGAACACACTGGGGCCTGTAAACAGGGGTGGTCTAAATCCCAGATAAAAGATGGGGGAGAATCTCAAGAGAAAGGTTTATCTACTTACTAGTAATAAATTACCTTTAACAGACTTGAGGTTCTTCCAGGGGGAAATTGGGCAGTTGGAAGCGCTTGGAAAGGGTGTTGGAAGATCTGGGTGGACACTGGGCAATTTCAGGGGAGTAAGAAGGGGCTAAAGAACAGATACTGGGACCTTACCAGACAGAATAACAATTGTAAATCTATGTAAGTGGGTACAGGTGGTAGTATGTATATTAAAGCATGAGGAGGCAAAATACAGGGGGAACAAGGGCTCCTTAAATGCCTTTCTGGAGCCCTGATGGCAAAACACAGGATGTATTTTTGGCTATGGTAACATTTAAAAGGAAGGGGTTAAGATTTAATACAAATGTATGTAGTTGTTTAATCAAATTTCCATATGTACAGGCTGTCTACCATGGGTACAGCCTGTCTAAGCTATTTTGCTGGAATCTTGAGGCGCTTCTGAACCTCTGACAAGGTTTGTTAGATGTGTTGATCAAAGGTTTTAATTACATGTCAAAATGTATTGATTAAATATCACATGTACCTGTTGATCACATTTGTTAGAGTTTAATTTGTTTTGTAATGTGTACAATGTGAAATACATGTATTTTTCTGTTCTGTGGGCGCTTCAAGAGCTTCTTGTTTGATCCCTGTCATGCAGGCTCTTTGGGAATGCATGACTGCAGAGATCTGTCAATCAATATTTTCCCACTAAGGATGTAGTATATTTAGCTTGAACAGTTGTTCAATTATTATTTTCAGAAGGTTCTCATGTTATTTCATTCCTCTGGTTTGTGGTCTATGTCCCTCTGAATCATCCTTAGTGTACTTAGTACTTAATAAAATAAATAAATAAATAGATAATATAGTATATTACTAGTATTATATACTTATATTATTAATGTTATGTGTATTTATTTTATTATGTTTTTATTTAAATACATTGTTGTTTCGTGGTTTTGTATATCTATTTACGGTTTTTATTCTGTATTTTAATGTATAATAATTATTTCAGCGCTTTAGTGGTAATATTCTTTCAAGTTGTTTTACTACTAGAAGTTTTAAGTTATCTGGGGTACTTTGGCTGAAGTACCCTAGGTTATTTTACACGCTCTTTAAGATTATGAAATAATATTTCCATTTACCTTATTATTTATCAAAATATTCATTGTTTTGTACTTAATATTGTATTTCTTTATTTATTATTAATTTGGGCGTTGATAAACGCACGCCAACGCCAACCCGCACGCCACTTTTTTTTGGCGTGCAGGGCCTACACGCCAAAAACAATTGGCGTGTAGGGTCTACACGCCAAAATGAATTGGCGTGTGAGACCCACACGCCAAAAATGGCGTGTGGTTCCCACACGCCAATTTTTTTTGGCGTGTGGGCCCCGCACGCCAATTTTTTTGGCGTGCGGGTCCCCCCTCGCTCACGTAATTGAATGGGAGGTCCCATTCGATTACGTGAGCGGGCCGGCTGACGAGGTTATACAACCTCGTCAGCCGGGAGGACTTCCTCCCGGCCGACGAGGTTGTATAACCTCGTCGGCCAGGAGGAAGTCCTCCCGGCCGACGAGGCTATGCAACCTCGTCGGCCAGGAGGACTTCCTCCCGGCCGACGAGGTTGTATAACCTCGTCGGCCAGGAGGAAGTCCTCCCGGCCGACGAGGCTATACAACCTCGTCAGCCGGGAGGACTTCCTCCCGGCTGACGAGGTTATACAACCTCGTCAGCCAGGAGGAAGTCCTCCTGGCCGACGAGGCTGTATAACCTCGTCGGCCGGGAGGACTTCCTCCTGGCCGACGAGGTTATACAACCTCGTCGGCCAGGAGGAAGTCCTCCTGGCTGACAAGGCTGTATAGCCTCGTTGGCCGGGAGGACTTCCTCCCGGCCGACGAGGCTATACAACCTCGTCGGCCAGGAGGACTTCCTCCTGGCTGACGAGGTTGTATAACCTCGTCAGCCGGGAGGACTTCCTCCCGGCTGACGGGGTTATACAACCTCGTCAGCCAGGAGGAAGTCCTCCTGGCCGACGAGGTTATACAACCTTGTCGGCCGGGAGGAAGTCCTCCCGGCTGACGAGGTTGTATAACCTCGTCAGCCGGCCCGCTCACGTAATCGAATGGGACCTCCCATTCGATTACGTGAGCGGGATCCTCCCACACGCCAAGCAATTGGCGTGTGGGAGCCGCACGCCAATTGTTTGGCGCGCGCTCCCACACGCCAATTTTATTTGGCGTGCGGGGCCCACACGCCAAAAAAAATTGGCGTGTGGGAACCACACGCCATTTTTGGCGTGTGGGTCTCACACGCCAAATAAAATTGGCGTGTAGACCCTACACACCACTTTTTTTTGGCGTGTAGGCCCCGCACGCCAAAAAAAATTGGCGTGCGGGTTGGCGTTGGCGTGCGCGCTTGGCGTGCGTTTATCAACGCCCTATTAATTTACTATGTAATAATGTATTTATTATTTACATATTACTTTTTTATGTTGCTTTATCTTATTATTATTCATTTATTACTCTTTGTTAAATGATTAATACTATATTTTTTATTTTATGTTTTATTTTTGTTCTAGTCAGGTTGTCTCTGGACTAGTAGCAAGCTGACACTTACAACTGTAAAAATTCTGATTGCTGGATGAAAAACCTCCTTGTTTGTATTTTCAAGGGCTGTACTTAATTCCATGTGGTATGATCTTCCCTTGGGTTACCCTGGCCCTGGAGCTTCTGGGGGGTTCCAGATACTATTCTGGAATACAAATATAATGATAAATGAGATGGAAAGACTCCTCCAAGAAAAAATGCATTGTGGGAGAAAAATACAATATATCAACAAAACCATTAAATAATTGGGTTTATGAGAGAAGTGATTTTAAATGTAAAATATCACTTCCAGAATAGTTGCCTCTAGGTTGAATTCACCCTGGTTAAATTTGGATGCACCAAACCAATTTAATTAATAAACCCAGGAGGGCTCACTCCTGTTTATATTTAATCAGTTGATATCAACCAAGTTTAAATTGGCTGGGTTCAGTCAATTTTAAATGAGATAGCATCAACCTAGTTAATTATGCTGATATTGTAGATAATTTCAACAGGAAAACTCCTGGAACAACAAGGGAAAAAAACATTTGATTTATTTTTTCCGCATCTCTTTTCTGCCTGGTGTTTCTAGTAAGGAAACCTAGATTCTATATTCTACATGAATCTATAGAAAATTCAACATCTCACATTCATTATTTAACAACTGCATATCTATGTTGACACATCCAGGAGCATTTGGTTCCCAATGCACTTTTAGTCTTATTATAAATTCTCAAAACCTCTCTCTGTTGTTTTCCCCATGGGATTTATATCTTTTTCATCTTCATAAAATACTAAACTATTTTGACAAAACTTCACATACAACTAAAGGAATGGCCTTTGCAAGCCAAAAGTATCCTTACAAAACGGGTCATGATAAATGCACGCCCACACCAGGCGCATGTCCTTCAAAAAAAAGGGTGTACAGCTAACACACCCTTTTTGAAAAGGGTGTGGAGTCTGCACACCCTATTTATGTGGATATGAATGTGGATATCCATACACATAAACATAGACAGGGATTTCAGCCCACACACCCTTTTTGTGTATTTCAGCCTCCATCTCTTATGTGATGCAAGGTAGAATAATTTGACTGGGGTGTATTATGTAATAACCCACTTGTACAGTCAGTTAAGGGTTGCATCATAGCCATGAGGCCAGTGGAAAGAGGAAGCTTTGATACTGAGAGTGTCACGCTCTGTGATGCCAAGGACTGATATCCTTCTAGCTACACAAGGTGCAAGGCAAAAAATATGGGCAAGAAAGGGGTTTTTGATCTTTTATATTAATATTTAAAAGATCAAAGATTTTATGGAGGGGCCAGCAAGCTGGGGTGTTTAGTTCCCTCCAAAGGTGTTCGATCTAAAAGCAGAGAACTGAACCTTTGAAACTGGGGCCTGCAAGCAGGGGTGTTTAGTCCCAGTAAAATAGTTGCTAAGAAAGGGCCACAACTCCTAGTAGAAAAAGACTTACTGTAGTAGGCTTTGAGGGAAGGAGGTGGGGGGATTTCTTATGGTAAACTGAGCAGCTGGAAGCGGTTGGAAAGGTGGGCTGGAAGGCTGGACAGAGTTGGGGTTGAGGACAAGAGGCTTTGAAGTCTTGAAGACTGATTTACTGGGCAGGACACTAGTATGCTGGACTGGTGGAATGCTGGGTGTAAATATGATAAAGCTGGGGAATCAAAATACAGGGGGAAGAAAGGGCTTCTTAAATGCCTTTCTGGAGCCCTGATGGCGAAACACCAAGTGGTATTTTGGCTATGGGAATACTACAAGGAAGGAGTTATCCTTAGTAGAAATAAATGATGTAATTTATCAAATTGTTACATGTACAAGCTGTCAATAATTAATACAGTCTGTGAGTAATCTGTAGAAATCATCTGAGGGCGCTTCAAGAGCTCTTAGTTTGATGTACAACATGTATTGATCACTTGATCAATAGAATAAAAAAGAAATAATCAAATTATAGTACAGAATCTTATTTCTGTTTAATTTGGTTATTTCATATGTAAGGTTCTGTACCATGAGAGTTCTTGTCATAATTGCATGGAGGGCGCTTTTACAGCACTCCATTCAATTATTTGACAAGCAAACATCATGGGAAAAGTGTCAACATTTATTATTTTCCCGTGATTAAATAAGCTTGTCATTTATTTTAATTGTACAAGTTTTTTTAGACTTGTTTGAAGTATTCTGATGTTTTCTTTATCCCCTGTTTCGTGTCTTTCATGTGTTATGATATTATTTAACTTATACTGTATGTATTTGCATAAGTTAATAATAATACAAAGACTATAAAACAGCGTGATATTTATGTCAAAAGTTATTTAATACTTTATTTATGTGTTGAAAGGATAATTACATAGTTTATTTAAGTAATTATCCCGTATTTTAAGGACTTCTACTTATTAGAATACTCTCATATTACATATGTTTATACCTAGTAAGTATTTTAGCGCTTAGTAGGAGTATTCTTTAAGTTGATTTTATTATTAGAAGGAGTAAGTTTTCTAGGGTACTTTGGCTGAGGTACCCTAGGTTATTTTACTTGCTCTTTCAGAATATGAAATAATATTCCCACCTATCTCAAACGTTAATGATTTATTATTTATTTTATTATTAATTAATTTATTATATTTGTTTATTGCATTATTATTTCGTAATAATGTTCATATTTTAAAATTTTATCTTTTTCTTATGTTTATTTATTATAATTTATGTTACATTATTACTTATGTAATAATGTCTCTTTCATATGTATTATTAATTAATTATTGCTTTATTGATTGTTCTAGTCAGGTTGTCTGTGAACTAGTAGCAAGCTGACAGAGAGCTGAAGGGCTGGCACCTTTGGATAACAAAGGGACACGGCTAATCTAAAGTGCCAGCAAGATTGTGTGAAAAACTCCTTTAAAGTAGGAGAGGATTCCTAGTCACTCAAGATGAATCTCAGTGACCAGGGTGAGTTTGGAGAGTAAGAAGAGGAAAGCTTTTGAGATTTTAATTAATCCCTACTCACTAATGTATAGTAAGATGAACATTTTTGTAATACTCTGGGGGAAAAGTATTTCCAGAATTTAAGACCTTCCCCATGTATCTTATTACAAGGAATAATAACACCAAGGTAAAACTCAAGGAGGTTATATTCCTTGGGGTGAATTTAAGAAAATAGTCTCCTTATAAGGAGATATAATGGATTTTAATTAAAAGGGGTAAATCTTTGGAGAGATATTAATCTCTTCTATCAATTCAGCCAAGAGTCATTTAACTTCTGTGAAATGGTAGTCTGTGACAGTCATGTGTGTGAGGAGACAAAAATCATCACTTGCTTAGGTTTACTGAAGATGCCTATAAAATACTCAGGAATCATTGTGACTCACATTCCTCAATTGACTTCACAATTTGCTTTCCTCAAAACATCAACTACTCTCTTCAAAATCATGTGCTCAATTTTATCAAATTTCAACTCAAGCTCAAGATTCTCCCAATTTCCCTGCTCAACTTGCTTCAACACCTCTCAACAACTAAAAAATCTACACTACTGCTTTTGTCCTGTTTGTTCTTTGTATTCTTTATCCTTTCGCCTCTTCTTTGTTTGATAAGGAAATCACTGAACGTTTCATTCTTTTATTTTTCTCTTGACTTTGTTTATATTTAAATGATCAATTGCTGCTCTTATTACTGCTCACATCTTCCTTCAATACCTCATTAGTCATATCAATATCTTACAAGATTGATAGTGTATTTTCTCTCTTTCTCTTTTAGTTTATCTTATCATCTTTTTTTCTGATACTACTATTATTTCTTAGTCTGGTTCTGTTTTCTAGCAATTTCATTAAAATTCAATACTCCTACAATTTGCATCTCTTATATTATGTGATGAAAATTAATTTATTGTCAAGATGAATATTAAATTGAATTAATATGACAATTATGAATCAAGGAGTAATTGAACTTGTAACCTATTATGAATTACTGGTTCATTTTTTCAATACAAGTACTTGAACATTTTACTATTTGTGGAAATTTGTGCTATTTTCTGAGTCTCTTTAAGTACATACATAAATTGGGTGTGCAACCCACACACCCATCTTATGAATATAACAAAAAGGGAATGCAGTTTGTACAGCCTTTTTATGTGTATAATTATGGGTATACCCCCATACCTATTTTTTTTTCAAAGTGTACTATGTAAGCAAACACATATCTGGGTTGGCGTAAATAATCCCACTCGCCTTTCAACCAGAGGAATCCCCTCCAGTCAAGAGACACACATGTCTCTCAACCGGAGGAAACCCCTCTGGTCAAAGAGACATGCTTTTCTCTCTGGTTAAGTGACACGTATTTCTCCTTGAATGGAGGGTTTTCCTCTGTTTGAAATACATGTTTTTCTCTTCACCAGAGTGGAATTCCTCTGTTCAAGAGACACAAATTTCTCTTTACCAGAGAAATCCTGTGAGCCTGGGTCTCTAAAGTGAAAACAGGACACAAAGATGGGGGGGCAACAGTTGTATTTCAGAAAGACAAAGAAAACAACTGTAAAGAGAAAAAAAGGGGAAAGAGAAGGAAAGAAGGGATGATTATTTATTGATCTGAGATTTGAATAATCTGAGGGCTCTTATTAATGATAATCAACAACTTGGAAAAGTTGGAAAGCTGTTCCAGAGGCTTTGAGAAATGCAACAGCCTCTTCACACAATGGACATGTGGAAGGTATCTGAGAAGACAGAGTCTAATCAGCCCAGTTTTTTAGACTATGGTCAAGCTGGATAGTCAAGGTTCTTTAGAGGGGAACCTATGTGGTTTGTTTCAAGGAAAAACCACAGAAAAAGATTGAAGTATGACTGGAGGATCTCTTGAGAGGATTAATATTGATCTGATATGATGATTGAAGCTTGATTTGATCTGATTTGAGGAAGGATGATGAAGGAGGAAGGGAAAGGGGAAAGGGGGAGACAGAGAAGGACTACTTTCAGATGAGCAAGGTTCAGAAAGGGTACTGACTGACAATACTGGTAAGTCACTGGGTGAAAGACACCTTAGATTGGTTAGAGTGGTGAGCTGTAACTTGATGAATCCTTGGTGATTTGAGTTGGTGGTTCTGGGTGTCTTGAGGTTGTGTATCCTCCCTGCAATGGAGAATACACCAACTTCCAAAATTTTCAAGATTTCCTTATGTAATCTTACATGTAGATGTGGTTGGCTGCCTTGTTTCACTTGCACAGCCAGTTGTGGCATAGAATTATTTGTATAATTACTCTATGAAGGAGTTGAGCAATTACAAAGTGGTCAGTGAACAGTATGGTCAAAATTTAATGAGGAAAAAGAATTTGAAGTCAAAATGATGATTAAGATTAAGGATAAAAATATATGAGGCTTCATTCTTTATTGGGAGAAAAGTGAATAAGGCAAGCTTTAGGTCAGCTGTGATGAATCTCCTATGCTTGAGAGACGCATATTTCTCTTTGACTAGAGGGGTTTCCTCTGGTTGAGAGAATCAAATGTCTCTTTACAGTTGGGGTTTCCTCTGGTCAAAAGACATGCATGTCTCTCAACTGGAGGAATTCCTCCCAGTCAAAGATTCATGTGTGTGTCTCTACCAGAGGAAAACCCTCCATTTGAGAGAAATGTGTTTCTCTCAACAAGACAAAACCCCTCCAGTAAAAGAGACATGTGTGTCTCTCAAGCAGAGGAAACACCCTTGTTTGATAGATCTGCATGGCTCTTTGACAGGAGGAGATTCCTCTGTTTGAACTACCCATAGAAAGGGAGTACACACCCTTTCTATGGTTATGTGGTATGGGCACATTCACATACAGGGTTATGCAGCTGCACACACCTTTATGTGTGCTGTCACACTCTTTTCAACAGGTGTGTGACCTTCATGGGAATGTAGGTTGTGCGCCCATCCAGTGGTGTGCTGACTCCCAAAAACAGGTATGCCCCTGGTGTGGGTGTGAGGCCATGGGCATGCATTTATCAATGGCAGACACAACTGTTCAGCTTCTAAAGCCAAGGGTGATGTTACCCATTTGGTTCATAAAAAGGGGAACATTATTTTTCACTTTCTAACACCAAGGTTTACATTAGAAACTGAATTGTGGTTGTTTTTCTCTCTTATTTCTCACTTTTTAAATTTGTATTCACTTTTTTATCTCTTTTTTTGGAAATTATTCACACTTGTTTGAGATGCTGAATTGTGGGGATTTTTTCTTTTCTCCTCCTTTTTCTCTCTTTAAATCAGGTTTTGTCCTCCCTAAAAAAAAACATTTTTTCTTCCTTCTTTCCTTTTTTTTTTTTGGGGGGGGGGGATTGATGAATCCACACTAACACCAGGGGCACACCCTTTTTTTGACAGGCGTGAAAAATTGCCACAGATGGGTGTGTGGTTTGCACGCCCTTCAGGAGGCTGCCTCCTTGACCAGAGGGACTCCCTCTGGCTGGGAAGGTTATACAACCTCTTCAACCGGGGGGAATCCCTCCAGCCGGGGAGGTTATACAACCTCCTTGGCCAGAGGGAGTCCCTCTGGTCAAGGAGGTTTTATAAACTCCTTGCCCAGAGGGATTCCCCCCATTTGAGGAGGTTATACAGCCTCCTCAACTGGAGGGATCCCCTCCGGTCAAGGAGGTTGTATACAACCTCCTCAACTGGAGGGATCCCCTCCGGTCAAGGAGGTTGTATACAACCTCCTCAACTGGAGGGATCCCCTCCGGTCAAGGAGGTTGCATACAACCTCCTCAACTGGAGGGATCCCCTCCGGTCAAGGAGGTTGTATACAACCTCCTCAACTGGAGGGATCCCCTCCGGTCAGGGAGGTTGTATACAACCTCCTCAACTGGAGGGATCCCCTCCGGTCAAGGAGGTTGTATACAACCTCCTCAACTGGAGGGATCCCCTCCGGTCAAGGAGGTTGTATACAACCTCCTCAACTGGAGGGATCCCCTCCGGTCAAGGAGGTTGTATACAACCTCCTCAACTGGAGGGATCCCCTCCGGTCAAGGAGGTTGTATACAACCTCCTCAACTGGAGGGATCCCCTCCGGTCAAGGAGGTTGTATACAACCTCCTCAACTGGAGGGATCCCCTCCGGTCAAGGAGTGTCAGCCTCCCTGATGCCAAGGACAAGTCCTTCTAGCTACAGGTGGTGCAAGGATAGATGGTAAGAGTTATATAAACTCTGGGTAAGGTACAAGTTAAAATTCCCAAAAAGATATGGGGGGATTGTGACGTAAAAATTGAGAGAAAAAATAGATTAATAATTATATTAAATAAATTTAATATAATTAAAAACCAGAGGGGCCTGATAAATCAGGGGTGGTTTAGATCCCTCTAAGGTATCTTACAAATAAATGCAGAGGATTTAGGTACCTGGAACACTGGGGCCTGTTGGAACAGGGGTGGTTTAATCCCAGTAATGGAAATGGGGGAATATCTTCAGGAAAAGGGTTATTACTTACTAGTAATAAACCTTGGGGGATCTTGGGGATATTCTGGGTGGAACTGGACAGTTTGAAGCGCTTGGATGGATGGATGGTGGAGCTTGGTGGACACTGTGAAGTTTTTGGGGAAGACAGGGCTAAAGAATAACTACTAAGAAGCTTACCAGACTGTGTTATAAAGATGTGTATATCTAATAAGAAGTGGGTAAGGTTGTTAGTGGGTATTGGAAAGCATGAGGAGCCTTCTTTGGGCGGTTGAAGAGCTCCTTAAATAGTCCTGAGTTCCCTCTGGGGACCCTGTAGGTGTTATTGGCCAACTCGTGGGATCTTTGGACCACATTTTGGCCATTTATGCTTTCTTGGTGACGCTTCAGCAGCCCCTGCTTTGAATACACGTCACCAATTGATTTTATTATGATATTTATTATTTATTTATTCATTTGTATTGAAGTACAGTCTGTATTACATTAGTACTATTAATACTAGTGGCTTATCAGTATTTATAATAAGCCACAGTATTGTTTGTACTGTTTGTTTATTCAATACAAAATGTATAAGTTATTAATATCATTCAATATAATTAATTATGTAGTCCCCAGTATCCTTTATTACATATGTAACATATGTAAAGAGGTTACTGGGGCGTGGTTTTATTGATTTGGGGGTACCTGAGTGACTGTGGAGTCCGCGTGCCAAGCTGGGAGCCTGTAAGGGGCTTGATGCTTGCGCGGGGGCTTATATCTCAACTTTGGCGCGGGCTTTCAGTCACGCGGGTTGAACTTCAAGCTCTGCGGACTGCGGTACGCGGGGTTTGAGCAAAACACGGTGTAATTACACTATCTCCCCTAATTTACACAACACCTCATTTCAGTGACTGGAAATGGGGTTTAAGCATATGCATATATATATATAAGCATTTTTAAGGCAAGTACTTTTTATTAAAAAGGTACTTGCTAATTCTTCTTTGCCTATTTACATAGTGAAGGAGTAAGATTTAAGGGGACCTATGAGTGAGGTACCCTAGGTTAATTTTAGTATAGATTCAGAATATCAAATAATATTCCAACTATTATTTGATTTTCTTATTTATTATTTATTTTTTATAATATGTTTTTTGTAAATCCTGTGACAGGTTGCTCTGTCATAGTAGCAAGCTGACATTCCCTACCACTAAGATAAGTCTCCTGAAAAAAGTAAGTTTCTAACAAAAGGTAGGTGTTATTTTTAAGGAAGAAAAAAAAAATTTTAAGAGGACCTCTTGGATTCTCTGTAATTCCTCAAATGTATTGCTCCATCTGGGATATTATTTTCAGGTAACCATTCATCTTTATCTGCTGATTGGTTCTTATATCTCACAAGATAAATCCTTGTATCTTTTCCCTGTATCCTTTCTTTTTTATCTTTCAGGATTTTATGTACTTTCAATTGTCCAGAAGTTGGGACCTCAATCAGGGGAACTGGTTGTTGAGTAACTGGTTCATCTTTATCTCTAGATTGGTACTGTTTTACTAGACTGACTGGAAATACTGGGTGTTTTCTTGATAGTTCCTCTGTCAGAATAACTTCTACAGCATTTCTTCCATGGAGTTGTTTAATGGTAAAGGGACCTATGAAAGGGGGTTTTAGTTTCCTGCTACCTCCTAAGTTGTTGAAGTTAATAGTGGACAAAAGGATCTTATCCCCTATTTTGAACTCAGGTTCTTTGTGGCTTTTATCCCATCTCCCTTTGTTATATTCTACTGCTTCCTCTACGCATTTCTTGGCATGTTGTTGGGTCAGATCTAGCATTTTCTTGAAATCTAAGGCTGTTGGGTGCAGGTGGGGTAATTTATCATTCAAAGTATCCTTGGGCATGCGTGGTATCCATCCTCTTTCCAAGACATATGGAGCCTCTTTGGTGGAGGAATGTTTACTACTATTATAGGCAATTTCCAATGCTGGTAGTAGACTAACCCAATCATGAGTGTATCCATCATGATTTTTAAACTCAAATCCAAAGGAACAGAATCTACGTAACATGTCTTCCAGAGTTTGTATCATCCTTTCTGCTAGTCCATCTGTTTGAGGGTGATAAGCTGTGGAAAAAGCTAGTTTGGTACCAAGCATGTCATGTAGGTTCCTCCAGAATTCTGATGTAAATTTTGGATCTCTGTCACTGATTATAATTTTGGGTATACCTACATCAGCCATAATCCTATTCCAGAATAACAGGGCAACTTCCATAGCAGTATCATCTTTATGGTTGGGTATGAACCTGGCTCTCTTGGAGAATCTGTCTACAACTACTAGTACTGAGTTATATGAGAAGGATCCTCCTGGGGGTAGGCCTGTTACAAAGTCCATGTTTATGATTTCCCATTTGTCTGTTGGTTCAGATATCTTCTGCAGTAAGCCAAATCTCTTTCCAGTTTGCTTATTGCCTCTTTGACACGCATCACAAGATTTGATATAGTTGTGTACTTGTTCTTTCCAATTGATCCACCATGCTGTGTATTTAATTCTCTCCACTTTTCTTTCCTCAGAAAAGTGTCCAGCATTAACATTGTCATGGCATTCTTTCAGAATGTTGTCAATTTGGGAAGGGTCACTTAGTACTAGTACACTTGAATGCCTATTCCTGAAATATAGAAGGCCATCTAGGAGACTGAACTTTCCAAGTTTATAATGTTTGGCTAATTCTTCTGGTAGACTGGCTATTAGTTCTGTTGAGCTGTTGTCATTCCTAAGTATGTCTACTAGTTTTAACAACTCAGGGTTCTTGTCATAGCTATTCTTGACTACTTCATAAAATGCATCATCTAAGTCACACACGTGAATTCCTAGGATGGGAAATATGTCCTCATCTTCTGGGTCATAAGCAGGATTATCTGGGTTATTAGGCAAGGCCCATCTACTTAGTCCATCCGCATTTTTGTGCTCGGCTCCTGACTTATGAATAATAGTCATATGTCCTCTATACTGCTGAATTGCAATTTGCCATCTGAGCATATGTCTATTAGGGGTCTTCATATTCATCAAGGTTCTTACAGCTGTGCAGTCAGTTACCACTAAGAAGTTAGACCCTTCAAGATAGTAATGTAACTTCTCCAGAGCCCATACAAGTGCTAAACATTCCATTTGACTTGCTCCATATTTCTTCTCAGTACTCTTAATTTGTCTTGAGATGAATAAAATGGGTTTCTCTACTGGTTTATCCTCTATTACAAATTCCTGGTGGAGGGCTGCTCCTAAACCATCCAAGCATGCATCAATATACAGTATAAATGGTTTATCATAGTCAGGTTGAGCCAATACTGGTGCTGTGGTAAGGAGTCTCTTCAACTCTTCATAATTTTGTACTCTATCATAGGTCATTTCAAATATTGTATCATGATTGCAGAGTGCATAGAGGCTTCTACTTACATTTGCAAAGTTGGGGACATGTTGGCGGTAATAACTACAGAAACCTAGAAAGGACATAATTTCTGTTCTATTCTGAGGCATGGATTTCATTAAGACTGCTGCTACTTTATTTTGGTCTATGGCTAGAGAAAGACCTGAGACTACTCTTCCTAATGCTTTAAGTTCCCCATATCCAAAGTTACACTTTTTGATGGACATTTTCAATCCTGCTTGTGTGGCAGTTTGGAGTACTATATTGATCTTTTCTAGGTGAGTTTCCCAGTCATCAGAGTAAATGATAATGTCATCTATATATACCATCATCCAGTTTTGTCTAATGTATGAACCAAAAATGGAGTCCATCATTCTTTGAAAGTGTGATGGCGCATTCTTTATGCCAAAAGGCATTCTGAGGTCTTCAAAAATCCCTAGGTGACATATAATCCTCAGGAATTTCCTACTCTCAGGTGCTATGGGGATCTGATGGAATCCTTTCAGTACATCCATAGTAGTGATATACTTGGCCTTAGATAGGTTATGTAATGAATGGTCTATCCTGGGGATAGGATAGTAGTCAGGTCTAGTGTAGTTATTCAGAGCACGGAAATCTCCCACCATTCTTGACTTTTCATTGTGCCAGGCAATTATTACAGGTGTAGTGACTTCTACCTGTTCATTATGTCCAACTTTTCTCAGGACTTTGAGTTCTTGTAGCTCTTTGATGTGTGTTTCCAGAGCTTCTCTTGATTTGGGGCTGGAGGGGTAGGGTGGTCTCCTCAGCTGTGGGGGGTAAGGTTTGTCAATATTAAGTTCCAATTTCATGTCATGGCCCTTGATGTTACCAATTGGTTCTTCTGTGGTACAGAAAGCTTCTTTATGTTCAAAACAAGTTTTCAACACATCCAACTTCTGTTTCTCATTTAATATGTTACTGACAGCAGCTTGTGATAAGTATTCTTTCTGGAAAGATAGTAGATCTTCTTGGATTTCAACATTGTTAATGGCATCTGGTATCTTGATGTTAATGTTGCAGATTTGGAATTTTCTTTTCCAATCACCACCAATAGTGTAGAATCTATCTTTACTCTGGAAAATATCTATACCATACATACAGAAAGCATCATTACCTAGGATCAGGTAATCACAGACTGCATCTTGTAATACTACAAATTCAACAGATAACCTAAGAGATCCTTTAGAGTGAGGAAATATTAGTGGTATGGATACTACTCCAATAGGTTTCATGGCTGAGTTGCAACTACTAAACTTGGCTTTTGGCATGGGCATTAAGTTATCTCTCCATCTGGGGTAACATTCATCTAGAAAGGTGCTACTGGCACAAGAACAGAAAGCTCCCACGTCAAGGAGGACTCTTATTTCTTTGTTGTCAAACAAGACGGTAGTATAACTAGTTTTCCCCATGGTGTAACTCATACCAGCTTCAGGTTTATTGGTGAGTAATTTTGCGTCAGATATATGGCCAATATTCATGGAGGGATCCCATTTTTGTGGTAAATTAGAGTCACCATGTATAGCATTAATGGATAATTCATCCCCAATGTCAGCTTGGATGACTGAGATTCTCATCAAGTCTTCTTCAGCAGGTTCATTCATGACTATTTCAAACTGGGAATGGGTATCTTCTTCAGTTTCTGATGGGGTGTTCATTACTACCATATTTACTCTTTTACGTATATTGGTACATTCATTTTTCCAATGACCTTTTTCTCCACACTTGAAACATTCAGGAGTAGCAGTTTTCTTGGGTATTTCAGTTGTGGGGTTAACCTTGGTGGATTCTTTTTGGAACTCTTTTCTCTCAGGGATGTTATTCCTGGTGTACTTCTTGTTCCATCCATTAAGGACCACCATTTCATTCAATACACTGCTGAATTCTGTCAGGTCTACATCTAGTGAGGGGAATCTACATCTCATTATACTCTCAAGATTTCCTTTACATTGACTCAGTAATCTGTTGTTGGCTTCTTCATCTGAGACTCTGTCATACACACACTCAATTCTTCTTCTTTGTTTCAAACACCATTCAGAAGCTGTTTCTGTGGTTGGATCAAAGTAATCTTTTTCAAAGGCTTGGCGCTTTTCATTTTTCCAAATTCTGGTGCCAAACTGAGCTTTGATTAATTCTTTCCACACTGACCAAGATTGGTGTCCTACAGCTTTACTTTTAGTAATAAACCAAGTAGAAGCCATTCCTTCAAAGAGTACAGTAAGTCTTGAAGTGATGACTTCATCATCAGCTTGGTAAGTCCTTACTATATGATCAATGTATTCTATGAAACTCATGTGGTCATATTCTCCTTTACCATCAAACTTGGGCCAATCTTTTAAGGGGGGCATAAGTTTGTGTATAGCAGTCATATCAGAGTTTCTGTAAGGTGTGGACATTCTGGTATCTTTGGTCATAGGTCTATTCTGCATAAAAGGATTGTTATACCTAGGTTGGGCACTATTGGTATGGGGGGCGCTATGTTTTTCTTGAGGGACAATGTTGGGACTCAAGTATTGGAGATTTTTATATGGATTATTTTGTTTTTCCTCTTGTTTGTTATAATAATTAGAATTAATATTGATGTGAGGAGCTTCATCTCTGTCAAGATACGTGGTGGGTTTACTGTCAGGTACCTTGTCACCATACTTATTCCAATTGTTTGTTGCTTGATTAACCATCTCTTCTTCACTGTATGAGCTGCTGGGTCTGTGAGGCTCATGGTATTGTGGATTTATTTTCTCCTCTTTCAAGGATTCTATACCTGAGATGATAGTTGTTAATTTTGAAATTACATTGTCTTTTAATTTCAATGATTCAATTTCAGAAGTAAGGACAGACAATTTGTTATTTACTTGTTCCTCTAGGTTGTCAAACTTAGTATTAAAATTGTTATTCAGATTTATGATCAAATCTTCTAATTTATTGTTACTTGTTTCATCCTTTTTGAGGGAATTAATAACATATTCTGCTATTGTTACTTGGGAAGTTTGCATTTCTTCAAGAACATCTAAAGTATCATTTGTATTTTTGTTAATTTCTTTTGTTATTTCTTTAATGTTCTCACTATTTTTGTTGATTCCCAACAAGGTGTCACTATGATGCACTGGTAACTCAAGGGGTAATGGTTTGTCCAGTGTTTGTAAGATTCTCATGGTGCGCGCAGTAATGTTATTTTTAATATCTTCTAAGCTATCATCTATTTTATTAACAATGATTTTTAAATTTGCTTCATTATTAATATCTAAAGTATTTAAATTGTTAGTAAGCGCTTCAATAGAATCAAACAAAGAGTGGATAACAGAGGGGTTCAATCTATGTTCTTGTATAGATTGGCCGCAATGAGAAGAAGATCTGTGGCTTTCTTCCACTTCACTGGGTCGTCGAAGTTGATGGAAGAAGAGCTCTTGTTCTTCCCTTTGTCTATTTTTTTGAACTTCAGGGTGTTCTTCTTGGGCGGCGCGGGGAAGTGGATTTTCTTCTCCTCCCAGGGGTTCCACCCTTTCACGTAAGCCTCTATCTCCTCGTTGGGGATGAGCTTTTGGAGAGCCTTCTGGCTCGCTTGCGCCGTAGTCAGTAAGGCTCTCAGCTCTTCTGTAGGCCCCTGCCTTAAGGAGACTAGGCACTGTTTCCAAATGGAAACGTGCTCTTTCACCCGGTGTCTGATCTGCTCCTCTTTTGAGAGGACTTGGATTTCCGGGGTGGAAGGGCGTTTCTGGGTAGCTGCCAACGACTCTTGGGGTCTCTCGTCGACGTCCATTGGTGTTTCTGCTTCCGTTTGAGGAAGCGGGAGCTCTTGGGGCGTCGTCTGTGGCTCCTGGGGAGTTGGGGTGGTTTCCGGCGTGACTGGGATAGGCCCTTTGCGCGCTATGCTCGTCATGTTGAGGTTCTTGACGCGCTGGTGCAGCTCTTTTGCCGCTACGAGCTCTTGTTGGACTGGGTAAGAGACCTCGTAGTTCTGGCTTGGTCGACCTGGTAGGTTTAACCATAGTAAGTACTTTTTATATGTAATTGGATATGTAATATGTTTTAAACTTACTTGGAGGATTATTAATTTCAGCATCGACGGTGGGAGTGATCTCTTCTCGAGCGGTGTTTTCAAAGGAAGCCACTGGGAAAGTTTTTTTGTTAGTGTTTAGGTTCAGATATTTTTTAAAGAGAGAAGCGTGCTTACTTCTTTCTTGGTACCTTTCTCTAGATATTCTTTCCTTTTTTAATTTTAATTTGCGTAAGTAATTATGGAGAGTGATCTCTGCTTCGAGGTTTCTTTCTTCTCTTAAATGAGAGTGGTACGCGGCGAGGATGATTCTTTCCTCTTCGGTAAGGAGATCCCAATCTGTGGGGACGTAATTTCGAATTTCTTCTTCTTTTTTAATTCAAAGGATTCGAAGATAATGTTGAATTAATGTGGCGTTTTCTTGAAGATTCACTGTACGCGCCGCAGATAAAAAAATAATTGTAAGTATGTAACACTGTAATTTTTAGAATTTTTTTATTAGTATGTATTTTTAATTGTGTATTTTTAGAAAAAATTAAGAACTTACGGTTTTTTTTTATTTTAATTTTGTGGGTTTGGTTTTTTTTTAAAAAAAAATGGAAAGCAAAACAGTTTTTTGTTAGTTTTTTTGAATTTTATAGGATGCGGTATATATAAAAATGATGATTTTTTATTGGTTTTTTTCATGTGTATATTTCTTTCAAAAAATAAAAAAATTACGGGTTTTTTATTTCAAAAATAAATTTGAAAATTTCCCAGCCAGACCCCCAATTGTCAGCCTCCCTGATGCCAAGGACAAGTCCTTCTAGCTACAGGTGGTGCAAGGATAGATGGTAAGAGTTATATAAACTCTGGGTAAGGTACAAGTTAAAATTCCCAAAAAGATATGGGGGATTGTGACGTAAAAATTGAGAGAAAAAATAGATTAATAATTATATTAAATAAATTTAATATAATTAAAAACCAGAGGGGCCTGATAAATCAGGGGTGGTTTAGATCCCTCTAAGGTATCTTACAAATAAATGCAGAGGATTTAGGTACCTGGAACACTGGGGCCTGTTGGAACAGGGGTGGTTTAATCCCAGTAATGGAAATGGGGGAATATCTTCAGGAAAAGGGTTATTACTTACTAGTAATAAACCTTGGGGGATCTTGGGGATATTCTGGGTGGAACTGGACAGTTTGAAGCGCTTGGATGGATGGATGGTGGAGCTTGGTGGACACTGTGAAGTTTTTGGGGAAGACAGGGCTAAAGAATAACTACTAAGAAGCTTACCAGACTGTGTTATAAAGATGTGTATATCTAATAAGAAGTGGGTAAGGTTGTTAGTGGGTATTGGAAAGCATGAGGAGCCTTCTTTGGGCGGTTGAAGAGCTCCTTAAATAGTCCTGAGTTCCCTCTGGGGACCCTGTAGGTGTTATTGGCCAACTCGTGGGATCTTTGGACCACATTTTGGCCATTTATGCTTTCTTGGTGACGCTTCAGCAGCCCCTGCTTTGAATACACGTCACCAATTGATTTTATTATGATATTTATTATTTATTTATTCATTTGTATTGAAGTACAGTCTGTATTACATTAGTACTATTAATACTAGTGGCTTATCAGTATTTATAATAAGCCACAGTATTGTTTGTACTGTTTGTTTATTCAATACAAAATGTATAAGTTATTAATATCATTCAATATAATTAATTATGTAGTCCCCAGTATCCTTTATTACATATGTAACATATGTAAAGAGGTTACTGGGGCGTGGTTTTATTGATTTGGGGGTACCTGAGTGACTGTGGAGTCCGCGTGCCAAGCTGGGAGCCTGTAAGGGGCTTGATGCTTGCGCGGGGGCTTATATCTCAACTTTGGCGCGGGCTTTCAGTCACGCGGGTTGAACTTCAAGCTCTGCGGACTGCGGTACGCGGGGTTTGAGCAAAACACGGTGTAATTACACTATCTCCCCTAATTTACACAACACCTCATTTCCGTGACTGGAAATGGGGTTTAAGCATATGCATATATATATATAAGCATTTTTAAGGCAAGTACTTTTTATTAAAAAGGTACTTGCTAATTCTTCTTTGCCTATTTACATAGTGAAGGAGTAAGATTTAAGGGGACCTATGAGTGAGGTACCCTAGGTTAATTTTAGTATAGATTCAGAATATCAAATAATATTCCAACTATTATTTGATTTTCTTATTTATTATTTATTTTTTATAATATGTTTTTTGTAAATCCTGTGACAGGTTGCTCTGTCATAGTAGCAAGCTGACATTCCCTACCACTAAGATAAGTCTCCTGAAAAAAGTAAGTTTCTAACAAAAGGTAGGTGTTATTTTTAAGGAAGAAAAAAAAAATTTTAAGAGGACCTCTTGGATTCTCTGTAATTCCTCAAATGTATTGCTCCATCTGGGATATTATTTTCAGGTAACCATTCATCTTTATCTGCTGATTGGTTCTTATATCTCACAAGATAAATCCTTGTATCTTTTCCCTGTATCCTTTCTTTTTTATCTTTCAGGATTTTATGTACTTTCAATTGTCCAGAAGTTGGGACCTCAATCAGGGGAACTGGTTGTTGAGTAACTGGTTCATCTTTATCTCTAGATTGGTACTGTTTTACTAGACTGACTGGAAATACTGGGTGTTTTCTTGATAGTTCCTCTGTCAGAATAACTTCTACAGCATTTCTTCCATGGAGTTGTTTAATGGTAAAGGGACCTATGAAAGGGGGTTTTAGTTTCCTGCTACCTCCTAAGTTGTTGAAGTTAATAGTGGACAAAAGGATCTTATCCCCTATTTTGAACTCAGGTTCTTTGTGGCTTTTATCCCATCTCCCTTTGTTATATTCTACTGCTTCCTCTACGCATTTCTTGGCATGTTGTTGGGTCAGATCTAGCATTTTCTTGAAATCTAAGGCTGTTGGGTGCAGGTGGGGTAATTTATCATTCAAAGTATCCTTGGGCATGCGTGGTATCCATCCTCTTTCCAAGACATATGGAGCCTCTTTGGTGGAGGAATGTTTACTACTATTATAGGCAATTTCCAATGCTGGTAGTAGACTAACCCAATCATGAGTGTATCCATCATGATTTTTAAACTCAAATCCAAAGGAACAGAATCTACGTAACATGTCTTCCAGAGTTTGTATCATCCTTTCTGCTAGTCCATCTGTTTGAGGGTGATAAGCTGTGGAAAAAGCTAGTTTGGTACCAAGCATGTCATGTAGGTTCCTCCAGAATTCTGATGTAAATTTTGGATCTCTGTCACTGATTATAATTTTGGGTATACCTACATCAGCCATAATCCTATTCCAGAATAACAGGGCAACTTCCATAGCAGTATCATCTTTATGGTTGGGTATGAACCTGGCTCTCTTGGAGAATCTGTCTACAACTACTAGTACTGAGTTATATGAGAAGGATCCTCCTGGGGGTAGGCCTGTTACAAAGTCCATGTTTATGATTTCCCATTTGTCTGTTGGTTCAGATATCTTCTGCAGTAAGCCAAATCTCTTTCCAGTTTGCTTATTGCCTCTTTGACACGCATCACAAGATTTGATATAGTTGTGTACTTGTTCTTTCCAATTGATCCACCATGCTGTGTATTTAATTCTCTCCACTTTTCTTTCCTCAGAAAAGTGTCCAGCATTAACATTGTCATGGCATTCTTTCAGAATGTTGTCAATTTGGGAAGGGTCACTTAGTACTAGTACACTTGAATGCCTATTCCTGAAATATAGAAGGCCATCTAGGAGACTGAACTTTCCAAGTTTATAATGTTTGGCTAATTCTTCTGGTAGACTGGCTATTAGTTCTGTTGAGCTGTTGTCATTCCTAAGTATGTCTACTAGTTTTAACAACTCAGGGTTCTTGTCATAGCTATTCTTGACTACTTCATAAAATGCATCATCTAAGTCACACACGTGAATTCCTAGGATGGGAAATATGTCCTCATCTTCTGGGTCATAAGCAGGATTATCTGGGTTATTAGGCAAGGCCCATCTACTTAGTCCATCCGCATTTTTGTGCTCGGCTCCTGACTTATGAATAATAGTCATATGTCCTCTATACTGCTGAATTGCAATTTGCCATCTGAGCATATGTCTATTAGGGGTCTTCATATTCATCAAGGTTCTTACAGCTGTGCAGTCAGTTACCACTAAGAAGTTAGACCCTTCAAGATAGTAATGTAACTTCTCCAGAGCCCATACAAGTGCTAAACATTCCATTTGACTTGCTCCATATTTCTTCTCAGTACTCTTAATTTGTCTTGAGATGAATAAAATGGGTTTCTCTACTGGTTTATCCTCTATTACAAATTCCTGGTGGAGGGCTGCTCCTAAACCATCCAAGCATGCATCAATATACAGTATAAATGGTTTATCATAGTCAGGTTGAGCCAATACTGGTGCTGTGGTAAGGAGTCTCTTCAACTCTTCATAATTTTGTACTCTATCATAGGTCATTTCAAATATTGTATCATGATTGCAGAGTGCATAGAGGCTTCTACTTACATTTGCAAAGTTGGGGACATGTTGGCGGTAATAACTACAGAAACCTAGAAAGGACATAATTTCTGTTCTATTCTGAGGCATGGATTTCATTAAGACTGCTGCTACTTTATTTTGGTCTATGGCTAGAGAAAGACCTGAGACTACTCTTCCTAATGCTTTAAGTTCCCCATATCCAAAGTTACACTTTTTGATGGACATTTTCAATCCTGCTTGTGTGGCAGTTTGGAGTACTATATTGATCTTTTCTAGGTGAGTTTCCCAGTCATCAGAGTAAATGATAATGTCATCTATATATACCATCATCCAGTTTTGTCTAATGTATGAACCAAAAATGGAGTCCATCATTCTTTGAAAGTGTGATGGCGCATTCTTTATGCCAAAAGGCATTCTGAGGTCTTCAAAAATCCCTAGGTGACATATAATCCTCAGGAATTTCCTACTCTCAGGTGCTATGGGGATCTGATGGAATCCTTTCAGTACATCCATAGTAGTGATATACTTGGCCTTAGATAGGTTATGTAATGAATGGTCTATCCTGGGGATAGGATAGTAGTCAGGTCTAGTGTAGTTATTCAGAGCACGGAAATCTCCCACCATTCTTGACTTTTCATTGTGCCAGGCAATTATTACAGGTGTAGTGACTTCTACCTGTTCATTATGTCCAACTTTTCTCAGGACTTTGAGTTCTTGTAGCTCTTTGATGTGTGTTTCCAGAGCTTCTCTTGATTTGGGGCTGGAGGGGTAGGGTGGTCTCCTCAGCTGTGGGGGGTAAGGTTTGTCAATATTAAGTTCCAATTTCATGTCATGGCCCTTGATGTTACCAATTGGTTCTTCTGTGGTACAGAAAGCTTCTTTATGTTCAAAACAAGTTTTCAACACATCCAACTTCTGTTTCTCATTTAATATGTTACTGACAGCAGCTTGTGATAAGTATTCTTTCTGGAAAGATAGTAGATCTTCTTGGATTTCAACATTGTTAATGGCATCTGGTATCTTGATGTTAATGTTGCAGATTTGGAATTTTCTTTTCCAATCACCACCAATAGTGTAGAATCTATCTTTACTCTGGAAAATATCTATACCATACATACAGAAAGCATCATTACCTAGGATCAGGTAATCACAGACTGCATCTTGTAATACTACAAATTCAACAGATAACCTAAGAGATCCTTTAGAGTGAGGAAATATTAGTGGTATGGATACTACTCCAATAGGTTTCATGGCTGAGTTGCAACTACTAAACTTGGCTTTTGGCATGGGCATTAAGTTATCTCTCCATCTGGGGTAACATTCATCTAGAAAGGTGCTACTGGCACAAGAACAGAAAGCTCCCACGTCAAGGAGGACTCTTATTTCTTTGTTGTCAAACAAGACGGTAGTATAACTAGTTTTCCCCATGGTGTAACTCATACCAGCTTCAGGTTTATTGGTGAGTAATTTTGCGTCAGATATATGGCCAATATTCATGGAGGGATCCCATTTTTGTGGTAAATTAGAGTCACCATGTATAGCATTAATGGATAATTCATCCCCAATGTCAGCTTGGATGACTGAGATTCTCATCAAGTCTTCTTCAGCAGGTTCATTCATGACTATTTCAAACTGGGAATGGGTATCTTCTTCAGTTTCTGATGGGGTGTTCATTACTACCATATTTACTCTTTTACGTATATTGGTACATTCATTTTTCCAATGACCTTTTTCTCCACACTTGAAACATTCAGGAGTAGCAGTTTTCTTGGGTATTTCAGTTGTGGGGTTAACCTTGGTGGATTCTTTTTGGAACTCTTTTCTCTCAGGGATGTTATTCCTGGTGTACTTCTTGTTCCATCCATTAAGGACCACCATTTCATTCAATACACTGCTGAATTCTGTCAGGTCTACATCTAGTGAGGGGAATCTACATCTCATTATACTCTCAAGATTTCCTTTACATTGACTCAGTAATCTGTTGTTGGCTTCTTCATCTGAGACTCTGTCATACACACACTCAATTCTTCTTCTTTGTTTCAAACACCATTCAGAAGCTGTTTCTGTGGTTGGATCAAAGTAATCTTTTTCAAAGGCTTGGCGCTTTTCATTTTTCCAAATTCTGGTGCCAAACTGAGCTTTGATTAATTCTTTCCACACTGACCAAGATTGGTGTCCTACAGCTTTACTTTTAGTAATAAACCAAGTAGAAGCCATTCCTTCAAAGAGTACAGTAAGTCTTGAAGTGATGACTTCATCATCAGCTTGGTAAGTCCTTACTATATGATCAATGTATTCTATGAAACTCATGTGGTCATATTCTCCTTTACCATCAAACTTGGGCCAATCTTTTAAGGGGGGCATAAGTTTGTGTATAGCAGTCATATCAGAGTTTCTGTAAGGTGTGGACATTCTGGTATCTTTGGTCATAGGTCTATTCTGCATAAAAGGATTGTTATACCTAGGTTGGGCACTATTGGTATGGGGGGCGCTATGTTTTTCTTGAGGGACAATGTTGGGACTCAAGTATTGGAGATTTTTATATGGATTATTTTGTTTTTCCTCTTGTTTGTTATAATAATTAGAATTAATATTGATGTGAGGAGCTTCATCTCTGTCAAGATACGTGGTGGGTTTACTGTCAGGTACCTTGTCACCATACTTATTCCAATTGTTTGTTGCTTGATTAACCATCTCTTCTTCACTGTATGAGCTGCTGGGTCTGTGAGGCTCATGGTATTGTGGATTTATTTTCTCCTCTTTCAAGGATTCTATACCTGAGATGATAGTTGTTAATTTTGAAATTACATTGTCTTTTAATTTCAATGATTCAATTTCAGAAGTAAGGACAGACAATTTGTTATTTACTTGTTCCTCTAGGTTGTCAAACTTAGTATTAAAATTGTTATTCAGATTTATGATCAAATCTTCTAATTTATTGTTACTTGTTTCATCCTTTTTGAGGGAATTAATAACATATTCTGCTATTGTTACTTGGGAAGTTTGCATTTCTTCAAGAACATCTAAAGTATCATTTGTATTTTTGTTAATTTCTTTTGTTATTTCTTTAATGTTCTCACTATTTTTGTTGATTCCCAACAAGGTGTCACTATGATGCACTGGTAACTCAAGGGGTAATGGTTTGTCCAGTGTTTGTAAGATTCTCATGGTGCGCGCAGTAATGTTATTTTTAATATCTTCTAAGCTATCATCTATTTTATTAACAATGATTTTTAAATTTGCTTCATTATTAATATCTAAAGTATTTAAATTGTTAGTAAGCGCTTCAATAGAATCAAACAAAGAGTGGATAACAGAGGGGTTCAATCTATGTTCTTGTATAGATTGGCCGCAATGAGAAGAAGATCTGTGGCTTTCTTCCACTTCACTGGGTCGTCGAAGTTGATGGAAGAAGAGCTCTTGTTCTTCCCTTTGTCTATTTTTTTGAACTTCAGGGTGTTCTTCTTGGGCGGCGCGGGGAAGTGGATTTTCTTCTCCTCCCAGGGGTTCCACCCTTTCACGTAAGCCTCTATCTCCTCGTTGGGGATGAGCTTTTGGAGAGCCTTCTGGCTCGCTTGCGCCGTAGTCAGTAAGGCTCTCAGCTCTTCTGTAGGCCCCTGCCTTAAGGAGACTAGGCACTGTTTCCAAATGGAAACGTGCTCTTTCACCCGGTGTCTGATCTGCTCCTCTTTTGAGAGGACTTGGATTTCCGGGGTGGAAGGGCGTTTCTGGGTAGCTGCCAACGACTCTTGGGGTCTCTCGTCGACGTCCATTGGTGTTTCTGCTTCCGTTTGAGGAAGCGGGAGCTCTTGGGGCGTCGTCTGTGGCTCCTGGGGAGTTGGGGTGGTTTCCGGCGTGACTGGGATAGGCCCTTTGCGCGCTATGCTCGTCATGTTGAGGTTCTTGACGCGCTGGTGCAGCTCTTTTGCCGCTACGAGCTCTTGTTGGACTGGGTAAGAGACCTCGTAGTTCTGGCTTGGTCGACCTGGTAGGTTTAACCATAGTAAGTACTTTTTATATGTAATTGGATATGTAATATGTTTTAAACTTACTTGGAGGATTATTAATTTCAGCATCGACGGTGGGAGTGATCTCTTCTCGAGCGGTGTTTTCAAAGGAAGCCACTGGGAAAGTTTTTTTGTTAGTGTTTAGGTTCAGATATTTTTTAAAGAGAGAAGCGTGCTTACTTCTTTCTTGGTACCTTTCTCTAGATATTCTTTCCTTTTTTAATTTTAATTTGCGTAAGTAATTATGGAGAGTGATCTCTGCTTCGAGGTTTCTTTCTTCTCTTAAATGAGAGTGGTACGCGGCGAGGATGATTCTTTCCTCTTCGGTAAGGAGATCCCAATCTGTGGGGACGTAATTTCGAATTTCTTCTTCTTTTTTAATTCAAAGGATTCGAAGATAATGTTGAATTAATGTGGCGTTTTCTTGAAGATTCACTGTACGCGCCGCAGATAAAAAAATAATTGTAAGTATGTAACACTGTAATTTTTAGAATTTTTTTATTAGTATGTATTTTTAATTGTGTATTTTTAGAAAAAATTAAGAACTTACGGTTTTTTTTTTATTTTAATTTTGTGGGTTTGGTTTTTTTTTAAAAAAAAATGGAAAGCAAAACAGTTTTTTGTTAGTTTTTTTGAATTTTATAGGATGCGGTATATATAAAAATGATGATTTTTTATTGGTTTTTTTCATGTGTATATTTCTTTCAAAAAATAAAAAAATTACGGGTTTTTTATTTCAAAAATAAATTTGAAAATTTCCCAGCCAGACCCCCAATTGTCAGCCTCCCTGATGCCAAGGACAAGTCCTTCTAGCTACAGGTGGTGCAAGGATAGATGGTAAGAGTTATATAAACTCTGGGTAAGGTACAAGTTAAAATTCCCAAAAAGATATGGGGGGATTGTGACGTAAAAATTGAGAGAAAAAATAGATTAATAATTATATTAAATAAATTTAATATAATTAAAAACCAGAGGGGCCTGATAAATCAGGGGTGGTTTAGATCCCTCTAAGGTATCTTACAAATAAATGCAGAGGATTTAGGTACCTGGAACACTGGGGCCTGTTGGAACAGGGGTGGTTTAATCCCAGTAATGGAAATGGGGGAATATCTTCAGGAAAAGGGTTATTACTTACTAGTAATAAACCTTGGGGGATCTTGGGGATATTCTGGGTGGAACTGGACAGTTTGAAGCGCTTGGATGGATGGATGGTGGAGCTTGGTGGACACTGTGAAGTTGTTGGGGAAGACAGGGCTAAAGAATAACTACTAAGAAGCTTACCAGACTGTGTTATAAAGATGTGTATATCTAATAAGAAGTGGGTAAGGTTGTTAGTGGGTATTGGTGTCAGCCTATGTGATGCCAAGGAGTACTCCTTCTAGCTACACAAGGTGCAAAATAAAATATAAAGAGCAATATAAAGCTCTGGGAGGATTTATAAGAGTTAATACCAATAAGAATATGAGGTATGAGCGGTAAAATATGATTAATTATATTAAATAAATTTAATATAATTAAAAATATGAGGGGCCTGATAAATCAGGGGTGGTTTAATCCCTCAAAGGTATCTTGCAAGCAGAGGATTTAAGTACCTGAACACACTGGGGCCTGTAAACAGGGGTGGTTTAAATCCCAGACAAAAGATGGGGGAGAATCTCAAGAGAAAGGTTTATCTACTTACTAGTAATAAATTACCTTACAGACTTGAGGTTCTTCCAGGGGGAAATTGGGCAGTTGGAAGCGCTTGGAAAGGGTGTTGGAAGAGCTGGGTGGACACTGGGCAATTTCAAAGGAGTAAGAAGGGGCTAAAGAACAGATACTAGGACCTTACCAGACAGAATAACAATTGTAAAAGCTATGTAAGTGGGTACAGGTGGTAGTATATATATTAAAGCATGGGGAGGCAAAATACAGGGGAGACAAGGGCTCCTTAAATGCCTTTCTGGAGCCCTGATGGCGAAACACAAGATGTATTTTTGGCTATGGGAACATTTAAAAGGAAGGGGTTAAGATTTAATACAAATGCATGTAGTTGTTTAATCAAATTTCCATATGTACAGGCTGTCTACTATGGGTACAGCCTGTCTAAGCTCTTTTGCTGGCATCTTGAGGCGCTTCTGAACCTCTGACAAGGTTTGTTAGATGTGTTGATCAAGGGTTTTAATTACATGTCAAAATGTATTGATCAAATATCACATGTACCTGTTGATCACATTTGTCAGAGTTTAATTATTTTGTATTGTGTACAATGTGAGATACATGTGTTTGTTTTTTCTGTGGGCGCTTCAAGAGACTCTTGTTTAAACTCTGTCATGCAGGCTCTTTGGGAATGCATGACTGCAGAGATCTGTCAATCAATAATTTCCCACTAAGGATATAATACATTTATTTTGAACAGTTGTTCAATAGTTATTTTCAGAAGGTTCTCATGTTATTTCCTTCCTCTGGTTCGTGGTCTTTGTCCCTCTGAATCATCCTTAGTGTACTTAGTATTTAATTAAATAAAATAAATAAATAAATAGATAATATAGTACATTACTATTATTATATACTTATATTATTAGTGTCATATGTATTTATTTTATTATGTTCTTATTTAAATACATTGTTATTTCGTGGTTTTGTACATGTATTTATGGTTTTTATTCTTTATTTTAATGTATAATAATTAATTCAGCGCTTTTAGTGGTAATATTCTTTCGAGTTGTTTTACTACTAGAAGTTTTAAGTTATCTGGGGTACTTTGGCTGAAGTACCCTAGGTTATTTTACACGCTCTTTAAGATTATGAAATAATATTTCCACTTATGTTATTATTTATTAGCATATTCATTGTTTTATACTTAATACTGTATTTGTTTATTTATTATGAATTTACTATGTAATAATGTGTTTATTATTTACATATTACTTTTTTATGTTGCTTTATCTTATTATTATTCATTTATTACTCTTTGTTAAATGATTAATACTATATTTTTGATTTTATGTTTATTTTGTTCTAGTCAGGTTGTCTCTGAACTAGTAGCAAGCTGACATTCCCTACCTTCAAGATAAGTCTCTCTGAAAAAAAAAATCACAGATTTCTCTCACTTACAACTACAAAAGACATTCATAATGATCTTTTGGATGCTCTGTAGTTTCTGAGGTGAATGGCGCCATCAGGGATATTATTTTCTGGTAACCATTCATCTTTATCTGCTGATTGATTTTTATACCTGATTAGATATAGTCTTGTGTCTTTTCCTTGTATCCTTTCTTTCTTATCTTTCAAGATTTTATGTACTTTGAGTTGATCAGAAGGTGGTGTATCCATTAATGGGATCTGCTGTGGAGGCATTGGCTCTTCTTCTTCTCTGGTAGAATAAGGTTTAATCAAACTTACAGGAAAAACAGGGTGTTTTCTTGACAATTCTTCAGTTAATATTACTTCCACCGCATTTTTCCCATGTAGTTGTTTAACTGTGAATGGACCTATAAATGGTGGTTTGAGCTTTCTACTTCCTCCTAAATTGTTGAAGTTAATTGTAGATAACAGAACTTTATCTCCTATCTGAAATTCAGGTTCTTTATGACTTTTGTCCCACCTGTTTTTATTATATTCTACCGCTTCTTCTACACACTTTTTAGCATGCTGATGCGTAGAATCTAACATCTTTTTAAAGTCTAGTGCAGTAGGATGTATATGTGGCAATTTATCATTTAGAGTATCTTTAGGCATACGTGGTATCCATCCTCTTTCCAGAACATAGGGAGCTTCTTTTGTAGAAGAATGTTTACTACTGTTGTATGCAATTTCCAGAGCAGGTAATAAGCTAACCCAGTCATGAGTATATCCATCGTGGTTCTTAAATTCAACTCCAAATGAGCAAAATCTGCGTAACATATCTTCCAGAGTTTGTATCATCCTTTCAGCTAAACCATCAGTTTGGGGGTGATATGCAGTGGAAAATGCTAGTTTAGTACCAAGCATATCATGTAAGTTTCTCCAGAATTCAGACGTAAATTTGGGGTCTCTATCACTGATGATAATTTTAGGTATCCCAACATCAGCCATAATTCTGTTCCAAAATAGCAGAGCTACTTCCATGGCCGTATCATCTTTATGATTAGGTATGAATCTAGCCCTTTTTGAGAATCTATCTACTACTACTAATACTGAGTTATATGAATAAGAACCTCCTGGGGGTAGGCCAGTCACAAAATCCATATTAATTATCTCCCATTTCTTAGTAGGTTCAGCTATTTTTTGAAGAAGTCCAAATCTTTTTCCTGTCTGTTTATTTCCTTTCTGGCACGTATCACAAGATTGGATATATTTATGGACTTGTTCTTTCCAGTTAATCCACCAAGCAGTACACTTGATTCTTTCTACAGTTCTTTCTTCAGAAAAGTGCCCAGAGTTGATATTATCATGGCATTCTTTCAAGATGTCATTAATCTGGGATGGGTCACTTAAAACAAGCACACTAGAGTGTCTGTTTCTAAAATATAGCAACCCATCTAGTAAAGTGAACTTTCCTAGTTTATACTGCTTGGATAATTCCTCTGGTAAGCTAGCTATTAATTCAGGTGCACTGTTCTCGTTCCTTAGTATCTCTACTAATTTTAAAAGTTCACTGTTGTTATCATAACTCTTTTGTACCAATTCATAGAAAGCTTTATCTAAATCACATACATGTATTCCTAGTATAGGAAATATATCTTCATCTTCAGGGTCATATGCTGGGTTATCTGGATTATTTGGTAAAGCCCATCTACTCAATCCGTCAGCATTTTTGTGTTTGGCTCCTGCTTTATGAATAATAGTCATATGGCCTCTATATTGTTGTATTGCAATTTGCCACCTAAGCATATGTCTGTTTGGAGTTTTCATGTTCATCAGAGTTCTTACAGCTGTGCAATCTGTTACAACCACAAAATTGGTACCCTCTAAGTAATAGTGTAACTTTTCTAATGCCCAAACAAGAGCTAAGCACTCCATTTGGCTAGCACCATACTTTTTCTCCGTACTTTTGATTTGCCTAGATATAAAGAGAATAGGTTTCTCCGTAGGTTTATCCTCTATTATAAATTCTTGATGTAATGCTGCTCCTAACCCATCCAGACACGCATCAATATATAATAGAAATGGTTTGTCATAATCAGGTTGTGCCAGTACTGGGGCAGTTGTAAGGAGTCTTTTTAATTCCTCATAGCTTTGTACTCTGTCATATGTCATCTCAAATATGGTGTCATGGTTGCAGAGAGCATATAAATCTTTACTGATATTGGCAAAATTTGGAACATGTTGGCGGTAGTAACTACAGAAACCTAAGAATGACATTATTTCAGTTCTATTTTGGGGCATAGATTTCATTAAAACTGCAGCTACTTTGTTTTGATCTATTGCTAGAGACAGTCCTGATACAACTCTTCCTAGTGCTTTGAGTTCTCCATATCGAAAGTTGCATTTTTTAATTGACATTTTCAAACCAGCTTCTATAGCAGTATGAAGTACTATATTGATTTTTTCTAAATGAGTTTCCCAATCATCAGAATAAATAATTATGTCATCTATATATACCATCATCCAATTCTGTCTGATAAAGGATCCAAAAATTGAGTCCATCATCCTCTGGAAGTGGGATGGAGCATTCTTTATCCCAAAAGGCATTCTTAAATACTCAAAGATTCCCAAATGGCATATGATTCTGAGGAATTTCCTGCTATCTGGTTCTATTGGTATTTGATGGAATCCCTTCAGTACATCCATGGTTGTAATGTACTTGGCTTTAGATAAATTATGTAGAGAATGATCTATTCTTGGTATGGGATAATAATCTGGTCTAGTATAATTATTCAAGGCACAGAAATCTCCTACCATTCTTGATTTCTCATTATGCCATGCAATTATAACAGGTGTAGTTACTTCTACCTGTTCATTATGTCCTACTTTTCTCAACACTTTCAGTTCTTGTAATTCTTTTATGTGAATTTCTAAAGCTTCTCTTGATTTAGGACTAGAGGGATAAGGGGGTCTTCTTAACTGAGGGGGGTATGGCTTGTTAACTGTAAGTTCCAACTTCATATCATGTCCTTTAATATTACCAATGGGTTCTTCTATAGTACAGAAGGCCTCTTTGTGTTTAAAACAAGTTTTCAGAACATCTATTTTCTGATCTTCATTCAGTATTTCACTTACTGCAGCTTGGGACAGATATTCCTCTTGGAAAGATAGTAATTCTTTTGGGACCTCAGGTTTGGTTGTAACATCAGATATTTTAATATTGATATTACAAATTTGGAATTTTCTTTTCCATTCTCCTCCAATAGTATAGAATCTATCTTTGCTTTGGAATATATCTATGCCATACATGCAGAATGTATCATTTCCCAGAATCAAATAATCACAAACAGCATCTTGTAGTACCACAAATTCTACCAATAATCTAAGTGATCCTTTAGAATGTGGAAAAATAAGAGGTATGGCTATGACTCCTACAGGTTTCATATTGGAGTTACAACTACTAAACTTGGCTTTTGGCATTGGCATCAGGTAATTTTCCCAGTCTGGATAGTTTTCTTCCAGAAAAATACTACTGGTACAAGAACAAAAGGCTCCTACATCTAGTAGTACTTTCATTTCCTTATCATTAACTATAACAGTGGTATAACTGGTCTTTCCCATAGTATAGCTCATTCCTGCCTCAGGTTTGTTAGTAAGGAGTTTTGCATCAGATACATGTCCTACTTTAAGTGATTTATCCCATTTTTGCGGTAAATTAGAATCTCCATGAATAGAGTTAATAGACAATTCATCTCCAATATCAGCTTGAATCACTGCTATCCTAGCTGTTTCCTCTTCAAATGGTTCACTAGTAACTATCTCAAACTGAGAATGGGTGTCTTCTTCACTGTCTGATCTAGATTCTACTTCTACAACATTTATCTTTCTGCGGGGATTAGGGCAATCAGGTTTCTTGTGTCCTTTTTCACCACAGTTGTAACACTCAGGTATTTTCTTGGGTACTTCTGCTGGATTGTTAGGTTTGAGAGATTCTTTCTGCACTTCTCTCTTCTCAGGCAAGTTGTTTCTTGTGTATTTTCTGTTCAATCCATTGAGTATAACCATTTCATGTAGTACACTACTGAATTCAGTTAAGTCTACTCCCATAGATGGCAGTCTACATCTCATTATAGATTCCAATGTTCCTTGACATTGACTTAGAAGTCTGTCATTGGCCTCTTTGTCAGTAACATTGATGTGTACACATTCTATTCTCTTCCTTTGTTTCAAACACCATTCAGCAGCTGTTTCTTTTGTTGGGTCAAAGTAATCACTTTCAAAGGCTTTACGCTTTTCATTCTTCCAAATCCTGGTACCATAATGAGCTTTGATCAACTGTTTCCATACAGACCAGGGTTGATTTCCTACAGCTCTGCTTTTAGTAATAAACCAAGAGGAGGCCATCCCTTCAAATAAAACAGTAAGTCTGGAAGTGATAACTTCATCATCAGCTTGGTAAGTCCTTACTATGTGATCAATATACTCAATAAAGCTGATATGGTCATACTCTCCTTTACCATCAAATTTGGGCCAATCTTTAAGAGGGGGCATTAATTTATGTATAGCTGTCATATCTGCTCCTTTATACGGTGTGGACATTCTAGGATTTTTATTTAATGGCTGATTTTGCATAAAGGGGTTATTGAACCTTGGTTGGTCATTATCTATAGGTTGAGCACTATTCCTATAGCTCAGGTTTTGTGGCTGCTCAAGATATTCATATGGTTTATTATCTTGGAATATACTATGATCAAGATTTATATGACACTGCAAGAAAAACTCGATCAACTGCCAGCAGTTGACATGTGGCATGCTCCAACAAAGCTGCCATGGTATCTCCACCCATTTACATATGCAGCTGTTTGGGCACAGTCACTGTGCAACATGCACAGTGACTGTGCAACATGCACAGTGACTGTGCATTGAAGCTTGGTTGATTCACCCTTTGAGAAAGGTTGGAGTAACACCGCCAGCTTCCTTAGAGTTTCCACATGTCAACTGCAGGCAGTTGAGCCAGTTTTTTTTGCAGTGTGAGGGGCTTCATCTCTATCTTGATACTTTATGGGTTTTATTTCTTTATCTCCATATTTATTCCAATCTTTTTGAGCTTGGTTAATCATTTCCTCTTGATTAGGGGAGTCTTTTTGTTCAGATTTCATTGTTTTTAATTGTTCTATCCCTGAAATTATAGTGGATAATTTCGAAATCACATTATCTTTTAACTTTAGAGATTCTATTTCTGAAGTTATCTCAGATATTTTATCATTCACACTGTTTTCTAAGTTATCTAATTTTTTGTTAATGTCCTTACTTAGGTTTGTTATTAATTCTTCAATTTTATCCTCTTTTTTCTCCGGTTTTTTTAAAGAATTAATAATATACTCTGCCATAGATACTTGAGAAGAGTGTAATTCTTCAAGGTAATTAAGAGTATCATTGGTGATTATCTTAGTTTCTTTTACAGTATCTTTGATCATCTCACTGTCCTTACTGATTTCTATTAATAACTCACAATGTCTCCCTGATAAATCAATAGGGAGAGGGGATTCTAATTTTCTTATTACTCCTGAAATACTCGAATTTAGACAACTGGTAGTATTTTCTAAACATTCCTCTATTTTGTTTGTTATAATTTTCAGGTTTGCTTCGTTGTTTACATCAATAGTAGTAATGTTATTGTTTAAGGATTCTAACGAGTCAAATAATGAATTAATTACATTAGGACTTAGTCGATGTTCTTGTACAAATTCGCGGCTACAAGGAGAAGATCCGTGGCCTTCTTCCAACGGGCTGGATCGTCGAAGTTGATCGAGGAAGAGCTTCGATTCTTCCCGCCCTCCTTCTTCTTGAATTTGAGGCCGGACAACTTCTTGGGAGGAGCTGGGAAGTGTATCTTCTTTTCCTCCCAAGGGTTCCAACCCTTCACATAGGTCTCGATCTCGTCGTTGGAGATCAGTTTTTGTAACGCTTTTTGACTGTCTTGAGCTGAGGTTAGTAACGCTCTCAGCTCGGCGGTCGGACCTTTTCGTAAGGAAGCTTGGCACTGTCTCCAGATGGAGACGTGCTCTTTCACCCGGAGTCTTATTTGCTCGTCCTTTGAGAGCACTTGTATCTCCGGGGTGGAAGGGCGTATCGGGGTATCCTCCAACGATTCTGGGGGTCTCTCGTCGACGTCCATCGCGGTTTCTGCTCCTGGACTCGGCGGTGGTGAGTCTCGCGGAGCCCGAATAATTCCTGGTATGGTCAGATCGATCGCCTTGCGAGTAATACTCGTCATTTGCATGTTCTTGACGCGTTGCTGGAGCTCTTTTGCGGCCTCGAGCTCGTGTTGGACTTGGGAGGAGACCGTGTAGCTCGGGGTTGTTGGATCTAGTTGATTTAACCATGTTGTCAGATTTTTTTATTATTATTTTTGTTGATTTGTTATGTGTAAAAAAAAAATGACTTACTTGCTCCTTTTTCTTGGGGATTATGGATCCCTTTGTCGACGGAAGGCGTATTATTTTCTTTTTCAAATGAGGCCACTAAAAAAATTTTTTAAAAGGAAAAATAAGTTCGTGTTTTTTTTATTTTTTTTTATTTTTATTTTTATTTTTATTTTTGTATTTTTGTATATGTATAAAAAAAACTTACTTTTTGATTGATATTTCTCTCGAGAAATTCGTTCCTTTTTATTTTTTAGATCTCGCAGATATTTTTGGAGGTTGATTTCCGCGTCAAGATCTCTTTCTTGGCGGATGTGAGAGTGGTAAGCGGCTAGAATCAAGCGTTCTTCTTGGGTAAGGAGATCCCAATCCGTTGGTACGTAGTTCTTGATCTCTTCTTCTCTTCTCAACTTAAGGTATCGTAAATACTGTTGAACCAACACTGCGTTTTCCTGTAAGTTCACTAGAATAGAAAAAAAAACAGATGATTAGTATATGTAGAGATGTTTGTTTGTATTTTTAATTTTCGAAAAAAAAATGAGATAATTTTTAGTTACTTTTTTTAAAGATTTTTATAATCCAAAAAATTTAAACAAAACAGAAATTTTTTTTGGTCAGTTTTATGGAATGGATTTTTATATGGGTTTTTTCTTTTTAAGAGATTATAAAAAATAGAGATATGTATTTTTGTAAGATTTTTTTTTTTTTTTTTTAAAAAAAAATGCGGATTTTTATTTCAGAAATAAATTTCAGAAATTTCCCGGCCAGACCCCCAATTGTCAGCCTATGTGATGCCAAGGAGTACTCCTTCTAGCTACACAAGGTGCAAAATAAAATATAAAGAGCAATATAAAGCTCTGGGAGGATTTATAAGAGTTAATACCAATAAGAATATGAGGTATGAGCGGTAAAATATGATTAATTATATTAAATAAATTTAATATAATTAAAAATATGAGGGGCCTGATAAATCAGGGGTGGTTTAATCCCTCAAAGGTATCTTGCAAGCAGAGGATTTAAGTACCTGAACACACTGGGGCCTGTAAACAGGGGTGGTTTAAATCCCAGACAAAAGATGGGGGAGAATCTCAAGAGAAAGGTTTATCTACTTACTAGTAATAAATTACCTTACAGACTTGAGGTTCTTCCAGGGGGAAATTGGGCAGTTGGAAGCGCTTGGAAAGGGTGTTGGAAGAGCTGGGTGGACACTGGGCAATTTCAAAGGAGTAAGAAGGGGCTAAAGAACAGATACTAGGACCTTACCAGACAGAATAACAATTGTAAAAGCTATGTAAGTGGGTACAGGTGGTAGTATATATATTAAAGCATGGGGAGGCAAAATACAGGGGAGACAAGGGCTCCTTAAATGCCTTTCTGGAGCCCTGATGGCGAAACACAAGATGTATTTTTGGCTATGGGAACATTTAAAAGGAAGGGGTTAAGATTTAATACAAATGCATGTAGTTGTTTAATCAAATTTCCATATGTACAGGCTGTCTACTATGGGTACAGCCTGTCTAAGCTCTTTTGCTGGCATCTTGAGGCGCTTCTGAACCTCTGACAAGGTTTTTTAGATGTGTTGATCAAGGGTTTTAATTACATGTCAAAATGTATTGATCAAATATCACATGTACCTGTTGATCACATTTGTCAGAGTTTAATTATTTTGTATTGTGTACAATGTGAGATACATGTGTTTGTTTGTTCTGTGGGCGCTTCAAGAGACTCTTGTTTAAACTCTGTCATGCAGGCTCTTTGGGAATGCATGACTGCAGAGATCTGTCAATCAATAATTTCCCACTAAGGATATAATACATTTATTTTGAACAGTTGTTCAATAGTTATTTTCAGAAGGTTCTCATGTTATTTCCTTCCTCTGGTTCGTGGTCTTTGTCCCTCTGAATCATCCTTAGTGTACTTAGTATTTAATTAAATAAAATAAATAAATAAATAGATAATATAGTACATTACTATTATTATATACTTATATTATTAGTGTCATATGTATTTATTTTATTATGTTCTTATTTAAATACATTGTTATTTCGTGGTTTTGTACATGTATTTATGGTTTTTATTCTTTATTTTAATGTATAATAATTAATTCAGCGCTTTTAGTGGTAATATTCTTTCGAGTTGTTTTACTACTAGAAGTTTTAAGTTATCTGGGGTACTTTGGCTGAAGTACCCTAGGTTATGTTACACGCTCTTTAAGATTATGAAATAATATTTCCACTTATGTTATTATTTATTAGCATATTCATTGTTTTATACTTAATACTGTATTTGTTTATTTATTATTAATTTACTATGTAATAATGTGTTTATTATTTACATATTACTTTTTTATGTTGCTTTATCTTATTATTATTCATTTATTACTCTTTGTTAAATGATTAATACTATATTGTTGATTTTATGTTTATTTTGTTCTAGTCAGGTTGTCTCTGAACTAGTAGCAAGCTGACAATTGGAAAGCATGAGGAGCCTTCTTTGGGCGGTTGAAGAGCTCCTTAAATAGTCCTGAGTTCCCTCTGGGGACCCTGTAGGTGTTATTGGCCAACTTGTGGGATCTTTGGACCACATTTTGGCCATTTATGCTTTCTTGGTGACGCTTCAGCAGCCCCTGCTTTGAATACACGTCACCAATTGATTTTATTATGATATTTATTATTTATTTATTCATTTGTATTGAAGTACAGTCTGTATTACATTAGTACTATTAATACTAGTGGCTTATCAGTATTTATAATAAGCCACAGTATTGTTTGTACTGTTTGTTTATTCAATACAAAATGTATAAGTTATTAATATCATTCAATATAATTAATTATGTAGTCCCCAGTATCCCTTATTACATATGTAACATATGTAAAGAGGTTACTGGGGCGTGGTTTTATTGATTTGGGGGTACCTGAGTGACTGTGGAGTCCGCGTGCCAAGCTGGGAGCCTGTAAGGGGCTTGATGCTTGCGCGGGGGCTTATATCTCAACTTTGGCGCGGGCTTTCAGTCACGCGGGTTGAACTTCAAGCTCTGCGGACTGCGGTACGCGGGGTTTGAGCAAAACACGGTGTAATTACAGTATCTCCCCTAATTTACACAACACCTCATTTCCGTGACTGGAAATGGGGTTTAAGCATATGCATATATATATATAAGCATTTTTAAGGCAAGTACTTTTTATTAAGAAGGTACTTGCTAATTCTTCTTTGCCTATTTACATAGTGAAGGAGTAAGATTTAAGGGGACCTATGAGTGAGGTACCCTAGGTTAATTTTAGTGTAGATTCAGAATATCAAATAGTATTCCAACTATTATTTGATTTTCTTATTTATTATTTATTTTTTATAATATGTTTTTTGTAAATCCTGTGACAGGTTGCTCTGTCATAGTAGCAAGCTGACAAGGAGGTTGTATACAACCTCCTCAACTGGAGGGATCCCCTCCGGTCAAGGAGGTTGTATACAACCTCCTCAACTGGAGGGATCCCCTCCGGTCAAGGAGGTTGTATACAACCTCCTCAACTGGAGGGATCCCCTCCGGTCAAGGAGGTTGTATACAACCTCCTCAACTGGAGGGATCCCCTCCGGTCAAGGAGGTTGTATACAACCTCCTCAACTGGAGGGATCCCCTCCGGTCAAGGAGGTTGTATACAACCTCCTCAACTGGAGGGATCCCCTCCGGTCAAGGAGGTTGTATACAACCTCCTCAACTGGAGGGATCCCCTCCGGTCAAGGAGGTTGTATACAACCTCCCCAACTGGAGGGATCCCCTCCGGTCAAGGAGGTTGTATACAACCTCCTCAACTGGAGGGATCCCCTCCGGTCAAGGAGGTTGTATACAACCTCCTCAACTGGAGGGACTCACTCTGCTCAAGGAGGTTGTATAACCTCCCCGGCTGGAGGGATCCCCCCCGGTCAAGGAGGTTATAAAACCTCCTCAACCAGAAGGACTCACTCCGGTCAGGGAGGTTATACAACCTCCTCAGAGGGAATCCCTCCGGTCAAGGAGGATTATTTTTCTTTCTTTGTCTATTTTTTTCTTTCTTTTTTTTTCCCTTTAAGGGGGGGGTTTTTTTTTTTTTTTTTCCCTTTTTTTTTTCCCGTTTTTTTCCCTTTGGGGTTTTTGGGTTGTTTTTTTTTTTTTTTTTTTTTTTTTTCCCTTTTTTTCCCTTTTTTTTCCCTTTTTTTTTTTTTTTTTTTTTCGTTGTCTTTTTCTTTTTTTTTTTGTTTTTTTTTTTTTTTTTTTGCCTTTTTTTTTTTTTTTTGTCCCCCTTTTTTTTTTTTTTTTGCCGTTTTTTTTTTCTTTTTTTTTTTTTTTTTTTTTTTTTCCTTTTTTTTTTTTTTTTTCCCTTTTTTTTTTTTTTTTTTTTTTTTTTTTTTTTTTTGTTTTTTTTTTTTTTTTTTTTTTTTTTTTTTTTTTATTTTTTTTTTTTTTTTTTTTTTTGTTTTTTTCTTTTTTTTTTTTTTTTTTTTTTTTTTTTTTTTTTTTTTTTTTTTTTTTTTTTTTTTTCCCCTTTTTTTTCCCTTTTTTTTCCCTTTTTTCCTTTTTTTTTCTTTTTTTTTTTTTTTTCCCTTTTTTTCTTTTCCTTTTTTTTTTTTTCCTTTTTTTTTTTTTTTTTTTTTTTTTTTTTCCCTTTTTTTCCCTTTTTTTTTTACCCTTTTTTTGACATTGTGCACTCTTTTGCTTCAGCAAACACTTTACATATATAATTTTTTCCATCTGGAGTGTGTTGAGATTCACATTATGCAATGTCATATGTCAGCCTACGTGATGCCAATGATAAATCCTTTTAGCTACACGTGGTGCAAAGAATAAGTTTAGAGACTATAAAGAATCTGGGTGATGAATAACAAGTCTAATTCCCAATTAATATGGGGAATTGTGATGTAAAAAAAATAAAGAAAAGAAGTAATAATTATATTAAATGAATTCAATATAATGGGAACCAGAGGGGCCTGATATATCAGGAGTGGTTTGGATGTTATGGTCTGATCTGTGGAGAGGAAGGCTCTGGGGTTCTGGGGCTTCTGGGGTTTCGGGATCCTATAATGTAGATTGCAGGATGAGGAAGAGATGTGGATCCTCGTCCTGACAGACTATATAGTGGTCTGTCTGTGACATGTACGTGATAGACTATCTACATGTGGTGCGGGCTTTAGTGCGGGCAGGCCCGCAATACGGCTCATAACATTATCCCCCTTTTAATGCTAAATCCTCCACTCATTTGCCAATCAAGAAAAAAGAAAAAAATTCCACCTCTTATCAATTTTGTTCCTTCCACCTCTTATCAATTTTGTTCCTCACTTCCTCCTCCGCCTCCGCCGAATGAGCAGTTCCCGCATTCGGAAATCTTGAATTAAATCCCGCTACCAGTTCCTCGCAATTCTTCAAGTTTTCCGCCGGTTCCCATGAGTTGTCTTTCCGTTCCAAATCCCTTCCAGCTGACCAGGTATTGGGTCTTCCCGCGTCGTCTTCTACAGTCCAGTACCTCTTCGACTTCCCACTCATCCCCGCCGTCCGCTGTAATTGGTTCCGGGTCTCCCTTCCGTCGTTCCGCAATTTCGTCGGGTCTGTGTCTGCGGAGTATTGATACGTGAAATACGGGGTGTACCCCCCGCATGGATATAGGGAGTGTTAGCTTATACGCGGATCTTGAGATTCTTTTACAGATAGAGAAAGGTCCCAGCCATCTATGTTCCAATTTTGGGCTGGGGCGGGTCGTTGAAATGTTGCGTCCGTCTAGCCATACTTCGTCCCCCACGTCCCATTCCGGTGTTTCCCTTGTTTTCTTGTCAAATTGGCCTTTCATTGTTTCTTGTGCCTCTTCTAAGCAATGCTTGAGTTCTCCTTGGACCTCCGCAAGTTTGCGGAGTCGTTCCTCTACTGCGGGGATGCATTGTTCTGTTGAGGGGGTTCCGCTATATGGCGGGTTGAATCCGTAGTTGGCTTTGAACGGGGAAACTCCTGTCGAGGTGTGGTCGTTGTTGTTGTAAGCAAATTCGGCCATTGGGAGGAGTGGGGCCCAATCGTTCTGTTGGTAGCAAACACAGTGCCGCAGGTATTGCTCGACTGCTTTGTTGGCAATTTTGGATTGTCCATCTGTCCTTGGGTGGTACGCTGTGGATGGCTGTAGTCTAATCCCCATGCGGGCGCACAATTCACGTGTGATTTGGGAGATAAAATACTTCCCCGGTCCAAGACAATTGTCTTGGGGGTTCCATGGAGTTTCCATACGTGTTCTGCCATCAGTTCCGCTAGTTGTTCCGCGTTCATGGTTTTCTTGCATGGGATGAAGTGGGCCATCTTGGTCAGTCGGTCTACTACTGTTAGTATGCTGTCACTCAGGCGGGATTCAGGGAGATCAGTGATCAAATCATAGCTAATGTCCGTCCATGGGCCTGCGGGGATTGGGAGGGGTTCTAATGTTCCGAACGGCCGTCGAGTGCTAGATTTGACTCTTTGGCATGAATCACATCCGTCTACGTACTGGTTTACAAATCTCTTCATTCCACTCCACACAAAACTTCTCCGTACTAATGCCAACGTGTGGGATCTGCCTGGGTGGCCTGCGGACTTTGTGTTGTGTCGACTTTTGAGGATTATCGTCCGCAATGCCGAGTCCGCTGGTACCACTATCCGTCCCTTGTCATAGAGTACCCCGTCGGCTTCCGCATACCTGTTGTGGTCCCCTGTTGGTTTCTGTAACAGCTTAATCCAGTCAGCCAATTTTGGATCATGTGGGGTCAGTTCTCTAATCCTGGCAATGATTTCGGCGTCAGACAACACTAGGTTGTCCGTTCCCGCATCTTCCAAATCAGTCCCCATCACATCCACCTCAAACCAATGTTCCCCATCATCCATTTGAATCGATTCGTCCAGAAACCAGCTGTCCAATTCCGCACATTCCGCAAGCTCCTCAAAAGTCCGCTTGGTGATGTTACCTGGCTTTAAAAGCTGACCAAATGTCAGCTTTTCTCCCGGTGCTGGGGCGAGGTCCGGTCTGCGGGATAGGGCGTCGGGTTTTGTCGATTGGCGTCCTGGTCGGAATATGATCTCGAAGTCAAAACATCCCATGGTCTCCGCCCATCTTGCCTGTCTTCTTGTGAGCTGCTTGGTTGTCATGAAGCTTTCCAAATTACGGTGATTGGTGTATACAATTGCCGTCAAGCGGTGTGGGTTCCCCTCCAGGAATTGCCGCCACTCCTTGAAGGCAGCCACAATAGCCAGTAACTCTTTGTCAAAGATCTCATAGTTGCGTTCCGCCTGTACAAGGGATCGGGACAGGTAAGCTACTGGGTGAAGTTCCTGGTCCTTGGTGCAAACCTGGGACAGTACCGCGCCGAGCGCGAAATCGGAGCAATCACATTCGAGTACAAACGGCTTGTACGGGTCCGCGATTTTCAGGATCGGGGCGGATGTGAAGGCGGTTTTGAGGGATTCAAATGCAGAGTTGCACTTGGCGTCCCACACGAAGGGGGTATCTACTCTTGTCAGGTTGTGGAGCGGTCTGGTCTTTCCTGAGAAATGGTTGATGAATCGGCGGTAAAAATTAGCAAACCCGATGAATCGTTGAAGTTTGGTGAAATTCTTTGGTGCGGGCCAGTCGGTTACTGCTTGCACCTTTGCGGGGTCCATTCTGATCCGGTTGCATGATATCAATAATCCTAGGTATTCTACCTCCGGCCTTGAAAATTCACACTTTTCGGGTTTCAGCCACAATTGGTGCTTGCTCAATGTGTCCAGTATACTGCCCACCGCTTCTGCATGGTCCGACCCTTTCCGCGTGTAGATCATGATGTCATCTAGGTATGCAGCGGTGTCTTTCCCAATCCGTCCGAGGAGGATGTCTTGCATGAAGTATTGGAAGTATCCTGGCGCTCCCGTGGGACCGAAGGGCATGGTAAGCGGGGCAAATTGACCTGCCCTGCAGATGAAAGCCAGCTTATCTTTGTCGCCTTCCGCAACTCTGAGGTTTCCATATGCGTTGCGGAGGTCGAGCTTTGTGAATGTGTCCGCATCCAAAAGGCTGTCAACTAAGTCCATTGTCAGTGGGAGCGGGTACTTGTTCTTCACCGTTACCGCGTTGAGTCTCCTGTAGTCAAAACAGGGTCGCAGGTTTCCGTCCTTCTTTCCAGTGAATAGTACCGGTGCCGCCCACGGGGATGTGGTCCGTCGAATGGTCCCGCTCGTCAGTCCTTCGGCCATCATAATATCAAGTGCCTGGTTCTCTGCTGGGGATAGCGGGATGATTCTTCCGGCCTGTGGGGTGGCTCCTGGGATCAGATCCACGCGGAAGTCATACTTTCTTTGCGGGGGAAGTCTCATGGCGCTTGATTTCCGGAACATGTCAAGGTGTCAGTGGTAGCATCGCGGTACCAATTCATCCGCGGTCCGCTCCGCAGTCGTGGCTTTCCCTTTTGCTGCCAATCGGGCCGATGTCGACCACGATGTTTTGGCCGTGCTGATCACTGCAGGGGTATGTCCTAGGGGGGAAAGAGGCTTGCCAGCTGTTTCGGGATTCAAATGCGGGGGAGATCTATCAGACTCACATTGCGGGGGTGTTATTGTGCTAACAGCACACACCCCCTCGTCACTAATCCTAGCTTTCCCCATGGGCCTATAGACCGTATGCGGGGATGTTGGCGGAGAGGACAATACTGCCTTGGCAGTAGCAATAATTTCATCGGGTACCTGGTCAGAGTGTTGAGTCTTGGGGTTCCTGGCGGGGCTTGCGAATCTATCTACAAGGCGTACAAGCTTGCCAGCTGTCTCGGGCAGTAAAGTATGGGGTGGGGGGTTGTCAAACTCACATTGCGGGGGTGTTATTGTGCTGTAAGCACACACCCCCTCGTCACTAATCCTAGCTTTCCCCATGGGCCTTTCGACCTTCTGCGGGGATGTTGGCGGGTAGGACGATACTGCTGCCGCAGTAGCACAAGTTTGGTTGGATACGGTTTCATCGGGTACGTGGTTAAGGTGTTGGGTTTCGGGATTCCATGTGGGGTTCTGGGGTCTATCTACAGGGTGTACAAGCTTGCCAGCCGTTTCGGGAATGATGTGGGGGATAGGGATGTCGAACTCACATTGCGGGGGCGTTATTGTGTTTAAAACACACACCCCCTCGTCAATCTTCCTAGCTTTCCCCGACTCGCCGGTTGGGGTGTTTTTCGGAATAGACAAAACCGCCGAAGCGGCCGCAATGTCCGGGGTCCATAGGGTACGGTTCGTCCAATTGATTCGGTGTCCATATCGGCGGATCCAGGGCATCCCTAGGATCCCATCATACGAGTCTTTCAGTCGTGTAATGATGAATCGGGACGGGCGGGGTTCGTCGTTCAACATTAGGTCTATCTCATGGGTTGCTCTGCTTGCGGACCTGTCAAATCCGAAGACGGTTCGCCCCGAGGCCGAAGCGGCCTCGAGGAGTCCCCATTGGGATGCGTACGATTCACTCAGAACGTCGTGGGTTGCTCCGGAGTCTATGAGGAAGGATAGGGGGGGATAGGGGCTTTGGGGTGTGGCTCTGGGAGTTTTGATGGTGCATGAAAGGAAACATCGGGGATCAATTTCATTTACATGTAATGTCTTACTAGCACCAATACTGCATGACAACTCCGCTACGCTCGGGAAGGGCACAACCTTCATTCCCGAGCGTCTCCATTTTTTGACTTATCGGCCCGTCCCTTGTTCACCTTGTCCGTCTGTCCCTCCGTTTTGAGCGCCGCCAATCCATCGGCTAGCTGTCGAATCTGGTCCTCGAGTGCGGAGACTGAGGCGGGTGTCCGTCCTTTCCCTTTCTTGTTTGGAAACTCCCGAGAGATATGTCCTCGCGTCCCGCAGCGGAAGCAAAGTCCTTCCCGCATCATGCGGGCCTTCTCGTCCTCGGACAGTCGACCGCTGATTGCAGATGTGTCCATGGCGTCGGGATCTGGCTGGGTCTTCGCAATTCCAGTGGTCGTTTCCGCCCCGTGCATCTCCGAATCAAGCTCCATGGCTAGACCCGCTGTCTCATTGACAGTGGTGAAAGTGGTGCGGGCCAGCACTAGTGCCGTCCGAATGTCCCGTTTTAAGCCCTGTTGGTATTGGCTGATGAGGGTCGGGACCTCCCATCCGGTGGCAGTAGCGTGGGTGAGGAATGTGTGGGTGTAGTCGGCCACGGTCCTCGTCTGTCGCAGCGTTCGTAACGCCCGTTCCGCCTTCCCTTTCTTCTCGGAGTCGAAATACATTGTTCCGAAATCCTTCGTCCACCCGTCGTACGAGAAGTCCGCCCCCTCCGTGACTAGGTCAATGTACGGGGCGGACCACACGGCGGCGGGTCCGGTAAGGTAGGACGCGGCAAATAACAGCTTTGTCCTGTCGTCAGGGAACATGGCGCTGTTGACCAATGTATAAATCGCCACTTGGCGGGCAAACGTTTCCGCCTTCGTCTCGCGTTCACCATTGAACTTGTCGGGGCATGCAATCTTTGGTCCGCGGGTTGGGGTGGAACCGGTTGGTCGGGATGGTTGGTCCCGTTGTGCTTCGGCCGCTCTTCGGCGGGATCGTTCGTTCTCCCTTGCTTGAGTCATCTCTTCAAGTTGTCGTCGGAGTTGCTCTACTTCATCCATCTTTTGGGTGCGGGTGGAGTTGGGATCGTTCGGGTTGTCTGTCTGGTTTTGTTCAGGTGTCTGGGTGTTGGTTTCTTGCCTTTGTCTCCGTAGTGTTAGATCCTGCAATATGTTATGGTCTGATCTGTGGAGAGGAAGGCTCTGGGGTTCTGGGGCTTCTGGGGTTTCGGGATCCTATAATGTAGATTGCAGGATGAGGAAGAGATGTGGATCCTCGTCCTGACAGACTATATAGTGGTCTGTCTGTGACATTTACGTGATAGACTATCTACATGTGGTGCGGGCTTTAGTGCGGGCAGGCCCGCAATACGGCTCATGACATTGGATCCCTCTAAGGTATCTTGAAAATTGTCAGCCTCTGTGATGCCAAGGAGTAACCCTTCTAGCTACACAAGGTGCAAAATAAAAGATAAAGAGCAATATAAAGCTCTGGGAGGATTTATAAGAGGTAATACCAATAAGGATATGAGGTATGAGCGGTAAAAAAATGATTAATTATATTAAATAAATTTAATATAATTAAAAATATGAGGGGCCTGATAAATCAGGGGTGTTTAATCCCTCAAAGGTATCTTGCAAGCAGAGGATTTAGGTACCTGAACACACTGGGGCCTGTAAACAGGGGTGTTTTAAATCCCAGATAAAAGATGGGGGGAGAATCTCAAGAGAAAGGTTTATCTACTTACTAGTAATAAATTACCTTTACAGACTTGAGGTTCTTCCAGGGGGAAATTGGGCAGTTGGAAGCGCTTGGAAAGGGTGTTGGAAGAGTGGGTGGACACTGGGCAATTTCAGGGGAGTAAGAAGGGGCTAAGAGACAGATGGACCTTACCAGTTGTAAAGCTATGTAAGTGGGCAATTGTAGTATATTATTTAAGCATGATGAGGTTGCCTTTCTGGAGCCCTGATGGCGAAACACAGGATGTATTTTTGGCTATGTTTAAAAGGAAGGGGTTAAGATTTAATACAAATTCAAATTTCCATATGTACTGGGGTTGTCTAGCTCTTTTGCTGGCATCTCGCTTCTGAACCTCTGTTTCCATGTCAAATCACATGTACCTGTTGATCACATTTGTCAGAGTTTAATTTGTTTTGGTATTGTGTACCATGTATTTGTTTGTTCTGTAAGTACCCTGTCATGCAGGCTCTTTGGGAATGCTGACGCAGATCTGTCAATCAATAAACTAAGGATAATATTTATTTTGACAGTTGTTCAATTATTATTTTCAGAAGTTTCTCATAAATATCCTTAGTGTACCTAGTATAATAGAATAAATACTAGTATTTACTAGTATTATATACTTATATTATTAATGTTATGTGTATTTATTTTATTATGTTTTTATTTAAATACATTGTTGTTTCGTGGTTTTGTATATCTATTTACGGTTTTTATTCTGTATTTTAATGTATAATAATTATTTCAGCGCTTTAGTGGTAATATTCTTTCAAGTTGTTTTACTACTAGAAGTTTTAAGTTATCTGGGGTACTTTGGCTGAAGTACCCTAGGTTATTTTACACGCTCTTTAAGATTATGAAATAATATTTTCCACTTATCTTATTATTTATTAACATATTCATTGTTTTATACTTATTACTGTATTTATCTATTTATTATTAATTTACTATGTAATAATGTATTTATTATTTACATATTGCTTTTTTATGTTGCTTTATCTTATTATTATTCATTTATTACCTTTTATTAAATGAGTAATACTATATTTTTTATTTTATGTTTATTTTTGTTCTAGTCAGGTTGTCTCTGAGCTAGTAGCAAGCTGACAAAAATAATGCATAAGACTTAGGTACCTGGAACACTGGGGCCTGTTTGTTGAAACTTGATGTCCTACTCGTGACATTTTCCATGAACTTCAATAACTGCGGAACATCTCAATACCTTTTGATCTTGGCTGCTTTGTGCTCTTTCCCATCGATCTAGATTAAAATCCACATTTCTTTCCCTCTCATCCTCATTACTCAACCCTTCCTTCCACCATCTAAAACTTCCATCTCTCTCCCATCTCACTATCATCTCCCACTTCTCTCATCTCTCTTCACTCCTCTTCTTTCCTTCCTTTTCACTTGACTCCTACACCTTCTCAACACCCTATCTAAACCAACCCAACTCCTCTAAAAACTCTCTTCAACTTGTGGACGTCTTGTCTCATCTCAACTTGGTGAGAAATAAATCACAAATCTATTATTTTGCTGATTAACCCATCTAACATTTTTACTCTTAGTCCTGTGTCATCTATTTACCAGTCCTGTCCACTACTCTACTCTTAGTTTTCTGTTAGAAAATCAACATCATCTACCAGGTATGCTTTCTCATTTCTCTTCTCTTCTCATTTCTTAATTATTCTAATCTAGTGTATTTCCAGTTCTCTGTTCTTTGTTTCTTAGTAATAAAACTTCAGATATTCTTCACTGTTGACACAGGGCTGGTTTAAATCCCAGTAGAAGATTAGTGTGAAATATCAATAGAAAGCGGTATTTTACTTACTAGCAATAATCCCCTAAATTCTTGAGTATTTCCAGAGTGCAAATAAGAAATTTGGAAGCGCTTAGAAAGGGTAGTGGGAAAGGTAGCTGATAACTTTAGAATTTCTAAGGGAACACATGGCGAAAGAATAATTATTAAGGACCTTCCTAGCAATTTAACAAGAATGCATCTATTGTAAAAGGTGGGTGATTTTCTAATGGGTATATTAAAGCATGAGGAGACTTCTTTGGGCGGTTTCAGAGCTCCTTAAATAGCCCTGATATCCCTCTGGGGACCCTATGGGTGTTAAAGGCCAACTTGTGGGCGCTTTGGCTAAGTACTGGCCCTCCTGGTGACACTACATAGGCTTGTGCCTTGGGTATAAGTCACCAAGGTAAATATATATTGTTTTGTATATGTTTTATTTATTTTAGTATATTATTTTATTAATTACAGCCTTGTAGTACATTAGTACTGGTTTGTATAATTAGTATCTGGGGCTTCTTTGTATTTTATAATAAGCCACAGTCCTTTTTTTATATACTGTTGTTTATTACTAACTGTACTTAATTCTAGTGTATAAAATAATATCAACATATTTCCTAGTCCCTAGTAATCTTTATTACATATGTAGCATATGTAATGAAGATACTAGGTGTCAGCCACCAAGATATTACATGTAGTATGTAACATGTAATACTTGAAACTGCAAGCTTGAATAATTTTAATTATTCTTCATTTTTATTATCTTTTATTTACATTGAAATTCTCAACAAAATGGATATTAGACTTCAGCATTTTATCAAATTGTATAACAGTCTAGCAGTTAAAGACTAGCTTGGAAATAACTGATATAAACAGAAGGGCCTGAGTTCAAGCCACACTCATGACCACATTCAATGAAAATCTTTTATTCTAATTACATCTATTTTTTACAAAAAATTAGTTATAATTTAATTAAAGAAAATCTTTGGAAAATTAATTTTCAAACATGCAATAAATGGATAAAGAACCATTTATTGGCATAGTTTTCTTCTTGAAAATCCTGGAAGATCCAAGATTAAACCATAGTAATTTATAGTATAAAATTATACATAAATAAAGGTAAATCTTTATGTAAAGTATAATAATTATGCAATAATCATCTATAAATTAATTCCCACCTGTTTTACTCTCCAGAGCAAGCGCTTTTCCAAGCACTAACCCCAAAGGAAGTTACAGGTACATGTGATTAAATAATATTTAGTTTAATTAAGAAAAATAGACATTATATTAATTTAATTAATGTGAAATAAATATGGCATCATTGTAATTAAAAGTGACACCATATACTACTGTTTACCACGAACAGGTTGATCATATTCACCTGTAGACATTTCCCCAATCCCCACTGTCAAATAAATTGCAGAGGGATTATTATAAAATATTTATTATTTAAGGAGGAGGTTTCTTCACCAAATTGAAGACATCCTCCCCCCATCAATTTTAACACACACTAGATAACTTATTATAAGCTACAAAGGCGCTCACCTTCTCCTGTAAGTAAGGAGGACTGGCCTTTACTTATATACTATCTTGATTAGTTAAAATTCTTCAAGCAAAATCCCCCCCAATTAATTAAAATACCTTTAATTAATTGGAAGAACCGTGTTCAAGTCTGGTTAGCCCTTCAGAGGATTTATTCCCATAACTGGAGTTTTGGCAGCAGGTTCATCACCTGTTTTTTTTGATACTTAGTGTTTTATAACACTTAAAGTAATTGTTCTTATTGGCAAATCTGTTCATTACACTTTATAAGTGTAATATTGTTCTTTTAGTCCTTACTGTACACGCCACAATAAGTGGAGTAGAGTACAGAAAGCTGACATACCTCATATCCTTATTGGTATTACCTTTTATAAATCCTCCCAGAGCTTTATATTGCTCTTTATCTTTTATTTTGCACCTTGTGTAGCTAGAAGGATTACTCCTTGGAATCACAGAGGCTGACAGGTAATCTGTCATCCCAATTGGGCCACAAATGTCAAATATGTATTTAGTGATGTTTACATATGTCTCTTTTGAGTTTTAGTATGTTTTTATTATTGTCTGATGATTATTATGTTTGTCATACAGGTTGTATATTCTACTATTCATGTTTATACTTATGGTTATAGTAGTTTAAGGTGGATTTACTACTAGAAGGAGTAAAGCTACAGGGGTACTTTGGCTGAGGTACCCTATGTTATTTTACATGTAGAATCAGAATATTAAATAATTTTATATTATTTATATGTTTTTATATGTATTTTTCTCTTTTTATGGCATAAAGAGTAACAATGTCTCTTTCATAAGTAACAATGTCTCTTTTATTGTTGTTTTGTAATAATGTCTCTTTTATTGTTGTTTTGTAATAATGTCTCTTTCATTATTATATTTTTATATATTTTGTTCAGGTTTTCTCTGACATAGTAGCAAGGCGACACTATTCAACAACTGGTTTGGAACTAGTTACAAGGAATACACCATGGAAGATCCAGGGATGCAGGAACAGTCAGTAACAATAGGATTTCAAGAATATGAAGAGAAAAAGTCAAGGATAACCTTTATGGAAGACCAAATGGAAAAGGAAAGGCATGAAATGGAGGAGAAGTTTAGAAAAATGGAGGAAATGATTCAAATGCTAACAGGACAAGGCAAGAGCACTGAACCCCAGCAAGTTCCCATTCCTGAGACTCCCCAACCTCAATCAAAATTCCTAGCCACAGGGTCTTATCCTGAAGCAAGCCGTACACAACAAACACGTTTTGCCACATCAACACCATTTCCCCAGTTCACAGGACAAGAATTTCCAGAGACACCTAATCCACAAACAGGGTATGAAAACTCAGCAGCTTACAACATTAACAGGTCCAGGATGAGGCCAGCTTTTACGCCCAGAGGAACTCTTCAAGAAAAACCATCCAAAAGTCCCGCAGATTCCCAGTTTGAGAAAAGTAGGATTATCACATTGCCGGAAGAAGGAACCTTGCGGGGATATCTGGAAACAAAGAAAACCAATCTAAATTTTGATGGAACAGAGGTGGAAGATTTCATCAAAAGAATTGAGAAAATGGCGTCCATTCAAGATTGCGGTAGTAGAGATTTAGCAAGGCAGTTACCTTTTATCATTCCCAACCAAAAGATAAGTAAAGCCATTGAACTTATGGAGGGAAATGAGACTAGTGATTGGGAAGTTCTAAAAAGAGATTTAATTAGGAAATGGGGAAGAGCTACACCACATAGGAGATTCAAGGAAGAGTCCATACCTCAACTTATCAAAAGAATTCAAGATTCAGGAGGAATCCACACCAAACAGGAATACCGGAAATTCATCGGGGAATATGAAGAAATGGTAGACTATTTTCTACGCATGGAATACCCAAATATTAATGAAAACAATGGGGAGCCCCTGTGGAAGACATTGTCCAAGGAGTTGAAAAATGAGGTCCTGAGGGAACATTCACATAAAAAGAAACTTAAGAAAACCAAAGATGGGAGACCCATTGTTCCCAATTTACCAACCTTGAAAGAATATACTGAACTGGCTTTGGATCTTTTGGACTTTGAGGATGAAGAAACTGTCAAGACAGAGACCCCTAAGAATATTGTGAAGTTACAGGACCCTAAGGAGGTATCAAACCAAGTTTCTTTGGAAGAGCAAATCAAAAATTTAACCACAATGGTGGAGAGTCAGAAGAAAGGAATCCCACCTCATTTTAATAGGCCCCCATCTCCGGGATTTTTAGAAAACAGGCCAAGATATTCCCCTCTTGAGTGTTATCATTGTAAAGGTAAGCACATTGTGACAAACTGTGAAATTTTACAACAGGACTTTCAAAATAGGAGAGTGCTGCGGATCCAAGGTGTGTATTATTATCCAAACCGCCTGCCAGTAGTATTGCGGGAGGATGCATCCATAAGAGAGATGGTACAAAAATTTTCACAAGAAGAGGCTGAAGATGAGGAGAAAGCCAAGGAAGGGAATCAACAAACAAAGGATTCAACTTCAGCAATAGCAGAAATTGAAGAGTGGGGATAATGGGTTCCACCTCAGACACATGATTTAGAGGATTCCTTACAGAATAATATTGGCTTTGGGATAAGGAAATCTCAAAGGATCCAAGATAAAAATGTGGGTGGAAGCCAGTCCCAAGAGCCTCCAGCAAACCAAGAAGCAATTAAGACAGCAAGAAGGAATAGCTATCCAGGAGCATGGATTGAAGAAGCTGAATCAGAGGAGGAAGCTAGTGTACCCCTGAAGGAAAAAGAACCAAAGATCAATCCATTTAAGAAGAAGCTTATATCAGAAACAAATAGAACATTAGAAGCCCTGTCAACTCAAGTGCCAGAATCAGTGAGGAGGAAGTTTTACAAACGGACTTATACACTCACATTGGAAGAAATTATCAAGATAGCTCCCCAGTTTCTTCAGAATTTACAAAACTCTTATGCTGAGGAGGAGTTGATGGACAAAAGCATCAGTATTGGCAAATTCAAACAAGGAGGATCTGAAGAAGATATAGAAGAGGAGAAAATTGGCCTCACCTATGCATGTCCAGTAGGCATGGTGGATATGACCTTAGCCAACAGGAAAATACGTACATTGGTGGACACAGGAGCAGAAATGAACATAATTCCTGAGGAGCTAGCTAGCCAGTTAGGATTGGTAACTACAGAGATCTTTATGAGACTCAAAGGGATTGGAGGGCACTTCACTCCTATAATAGGGATTGCGGAAAATATTGAAATCAGTGTATTCCCAGGGTATAAAAATCTGGCCAATTTCTTTATAGTAAAAGGATCAGTACATACAGTTCTAGGCAGACCTTTCCTAGCAGACTACAACATAAGGCTAGAATTATCCAATAAGAAAGGGGAAATTCTGAGCTTTGAAGATCCAGAAGGGAAAAGACTATGTATTCCAATATGTTTACCAAACACCCCGGGGTGGCATAAGGAACCACCTGCATTTAGGCAAAGCTGCTCGTTTCAAATCATGGATTGGGAGCTGCTTGATAAACTTTCCTATTCTGAAAGGAATGAGAATGTTCCTGAATGTCAGTGGGAAGATATGGAAAGGTTAGAAAATTTGCACCTTTGTAAGGAGAGAGAAGAGATACTACAGGAAGAAATATCAGTATCAGCATCCTCAGAATCAAGGGAGAAGGAAAGTGAACCAACCACAGAGGTATCAATAGAATACCCTTGGAATGTGCAGCTTACAGAGAAAGTTAATTGGGCAGAAGAATTGGGCTCCACACAGATTAATAATGAAGAACAAACAAGAATTGGTATCCAGGGAGCAGAGGTAGAGGCAGCCTGGGGCGCAGAACCTGTTTATAGAAATGAGGACCATCATCAAGAAAATTTTTATTGGGAGCTAGCCAGCCTTCCTTATAGGTTCAGGATTGTTTTTGATGAAACTACCCGGCCAAAGAGGATCAGAAAAGGGCAAGACTGGCTTATGGAACTGCCAGGTGGTCTTACAGACTCTTTGGACTTTATCCAATTAGTAAGTTATGTTGGGGAAAAGTCTTTCTTAAGGGAAGGTCATTGGCCATCTAGGTATGGCTTTGTGAGTCAGAATGTAAGGAAAAAAACTTTATTGGGGAGGGGGAAAGTTATGGTATAAGAGAAATGTTTGCAAATCTCCCAAGAAATTTGAGAACTTTCACTGCAGATTAAACTGCAGTAGGATTTCAGCATGAAAAATATAACCCACTCAGCTCAATTCTATTGGTATTTAAAATGTGAATTTTTTTTATTTTTTTTTACTGGGTTTTTTGAAAAAAATAAAAATAAAATAAAAAAATAAATAAAATAAAATAAATATAAAATAAATTTATAATAATAATAAAGCTAGCAATCATGTGTAAGGCTTTGAGTTGGATACTTATTTCAACTTTTATTGATAAAAGAATAAGAGGAAGATTCCTCTAATTATATATACATTATGTATGTATGTATATAGTACAATACAAAAAAAAAAAGAAACAAGAACATGAAGTACTACATGTTTTTTTTTTGGATATACTACTTAGAACGATATTACAGGGGGAGAAGGGTTTGAATCGGATGGCGAAGGGTTTGAACAAGGATGATGATACAAGCGACAAAAGGGGAGATGACAGGACCTCAACCCTATCAGTATGTTCATAGAACGATGACATGAGAGCAAATTTTTTTTTGACTTGCAGCGAAGAGGAAAAATGAAATGGTTGATGGGGGAAAAAGGAGCGAGGAGATGAAGAAGACCCTTCCTTTTATACCCTGGCCAGACTGCCTCGTCGGCAACAATAACTCCAATCAATAAGCGGAGTAAAGTTTTTGGGGTGCTTTTTTTTTATTAGCACTGCCTCCAAACACAAATAGAGAAGATCATGTGACAAAATAACTGACGTACTAGTTGGACGAGGACCGCATAGCCTAACCTGTATTGAATATTAAAGCTTCTTTTCAAGGCAATGAAGCCAAACAGAAGCACCGCCTGATCGACCTGTATTCGATTGGGTGACTTGTTTCCTAAATCTTGAACCTTCTTTCCTGGCAATCAAAGCCTGTACGAGAGAAGGGAGCCAAAGAAGGTCGCCGGCCGTCGTCCACTTAACTCAGGAGTTGTATAAATAAAAAGAAGAAATCAGCATTGGTTTTCTGAAAATATATATATAAAAAAAGAAAGAAAAAAAAAGGGGAACTTACGATTTGAAGAGACCAATACCAAATAGCAAGGCAAGATTGTGATTGGAAATAGTGAGGCGAGTCGCAATCAGTGGTGTTTGTGTGGAGATGATTGTGTAGTTTGCATTGGCAGAAGGGAAGCCGAGCATACTGTATTCCAGTACCGGCTGAGACCCACCTGGGCCAAAAAAACTAGGCCCAACTCAAAGCCAGGGCCCGGACCAAAGGCCAAACCCAAACCCGGGAGGCTAGGCCTCAACTTTGGAAGCAACTAGGCCCCCGCACAACTCAAACCAGGCAGAAAAGAGTGCCAAAGCAGCGCTCTCATCACTGCGCATTGCACAACCTCCCTAGAAAATACAGCATAAATAAAATTAGAAAATGTAAATAAATAAAAATGATGAAAGAAAAAAAAAAAAAAAAAAAAAAAAAAAAAAAAAAAAAAAAAAAACATCTTTCTTGAAATGAACACATTAACAGTGGAACAACCTTACATGATGAAGAGGATTGAAGATGAATGTTCAGCACAATTTTTAAGAGTGGAATTGTTGGAAAAAATCTGGACTGGATTTCTTTTGAAGATACTTTGGACAACTAGCCATTTTTGGGATTAAATATACATAACATTTGAGGTTTACTTACCTTAACAAAACCTGAGTTTTTATGGCGCGTGTGGTGAAACTTTTATATGGCATTAGTTGCACAAAGCTGGTTTGGTCCTGCATGACCAAAAACTGCAAACCAGCCTCTTAAAGTTAAATAATAATAAAATGAAAAAAGAGAAGAAGAAGAAAAGAGACTTCAATGCTTTACCACTGTTATCCCACATTATCAAGGGAAAATCATATATGTATATAAATGTGTATAATAAAAATAAAGGAGAAAATTAAATTAGAGGAACTTTGATGTCCTGTGTGACCATAAACTGCAACTTCAAGAGAAGTAATCAATTACACTACAGTGGTCCAGCGGTGCTGCCAATCAATATTTTGGACAATCAATTACATCAATATTCCTGGAGGATCAATAATGAAAATAATTCCATGGAAAGCTGGACGAAGCAGGGGAATAATAAACAAAGAGGGTAGAACTTGGAGATTTTATGGGGACTGTTGGAAGATTTCTGGACACAATGAAGTATGGGTGAACAGAGAGGGACACAAAACAGGAATCTGAAGAAGGATGAAATGAGATCACTTTGTTTAATTCAAATAGAAGTATAGTTAGGCCTTAAAAGGAGAAATGATGTGAAGGACAAAAAGGGGAAAAATTAATAGGAAATTAGGGAGTTATTAGTGTTTTTGGTTAGAGATCCTTCAGAAGCATCAACCATGGGCCTTTTCTTTTGGAGCAATCACCATGAAAGAGAATGAAAGAGTGTGCATTAGTATCCTGGGATTTGGACATGGACAAAGGGGGGGAAAGGTTATCTAGGACATACATATACTATAATTTGATATAAGCAGAATGAAATCAGTCAGATAATGGAGGACCAGTATTTGGAGTCACCTGGAAGTAGAAGCAGGAAAGTTGAACAATTTCACTTGGAAAGAGATCAAGAAAACATAGAATTAGCAAACTCTGATAACATAAAATAAAGCCTTGCGGGAAAAGAGGGCTGGGAAGAAGGATGTAGAAAGATCAGTTGATATGGAATGCTGTGGACAGCATTAAGTTGGGGGAGGATGTGGTATACCCACAGGAAGATCCTCAGGAGTCAAATAAATTGGTAAAAGTGATGATATTAATAATAGTTAACAGATCAGATCAAATTCAAATCCTAGCAACCAGAAGAACAGAGGACCAGTTTCCACATTATCTCTCTCTACACGTTTAAATGAAACCAGACAGGACATGGAAGAGGAACTTTCTATTTTTCAGGTTATCACAGATACAGAAAACAGTATGTCACTTCAGCCATACAGAGCAAAAGATTGGCTTTATTTACCAAGGAATAGAAGTGGAGGCAAGATTCATGACAGTGTACTAAACAACTGAAAAATTTTAGAGATATTTATAAGGGAGATAGGATTATTAGAGATAGTTATAAGGGAGATAGGATTGTTAGAGATATTTATAAGGGAGATAGGATTATTGGAGATTTAAGAGGGAGATAGGATTATTGGAGATTGAGAGCTATTAGTTTAGCTATTATTTTTTGAGTGAAGAAGTTTTAGAGTCACTAGTTATGAATCAAGGCAAGAAGCGGAATTCAGGAGGGAAAAAGAGAGATCTAAGTTAGTATGTCCAGGAGTATGAAATATTGTGGGAAACAAGGGATTAATTTAAAAATAGTTGGATAAATCAACCTATTCTAGATGGTGATCTTTGAAACAGGAATTCTGTGGACAGCATTAAGTTGGGGGAGGATGTGGTATTCCAAACCCTGTTTCAAGTATCAGGCAGGATTATATTCTTTCATTATCTTTCAGAAGCTAAAATAGTAGCAATATAAATGCATAATTGAAATCTAGGGTAAATTTAATCTATAAGTCACCCATTTATGTTAGGGTTTTGCATGGCTAAATCAAAAGTTATACAGTTACAAAGAATTAGAGTGAATAATAAGTACATAGTATATATATAGAAGTAGTATGTAGTTTAGTGTTACGTCACATGATGCAGCACATGATCTGTGGCACAGTCTAAGTACATACTCTCACCAGCAGAAATAGCTCACTTTAGTTCACAAGGTGCAGCACATGATCTGTGGCACAGTCTAAGTACATAACCTCACCAGCAGAAACAGCTCACTTTAGGTCACAGGGCGCAGCACATCATCTGTGGCACAGTCTAAATACATAACCTCACCAGAAGAAATAGCTCACTTTATGCACTCCATGCATGAATGCAGCGTAGAAGAAGAGACCCCACCAGCATAAATATCTCAATCAGAAATCCCACCAGCAATAATCCCTCACATTTTACTATATAAAGGGGAGGTAGTTCCCTCCCAGAAAGAAAATCATCCCAGTAGCATCCTAGGAGCATCCCACTGGTATCCCACACCCCATCATCTAGCTAGAAAAATAAATAAAATTACTCATCCATATAAATAGTGTGATCTTAATCAGGTGACCCACAACAAAATCTTTCATATCAGTTTAAAAATAAACAAAAGAAACAAAAAGGGAAATTGTGCTCTTTTAACTAAAGGTTAAGGAAGAGGGTACAACACTTTGAATAGTTCACATTATACCAAAACATCCATCTACTCATTTCCTCAGACTACATCTATAAATAAATAAATAAATCATAAAACATATCAATACTGTTCCTCATCAATTCCAAAAAGCTTGCATTCCATTTTTTTGTCAAACTTTCTGTAACAATCCATCTACTATCTACGCCCCTGATCCCTTCATCAAGCTCATTGCTGATTATTTGTAAGTTGGAATTAGATCCTTGTCTGATAAGAGATTACTACATAAACAGTTCTCTTAAAGAAAACAAAAAGAAAGTTATCAGCCACAACAACAAATAAAATTTTTGTATTAACTCTTGTAGTAAATAGAGGGGCAGGTCTTTCAAACCACCCTTAACAGTTGTAATAGATTCATACATACCTGAAAAACTATAACTGTTATTTCCCCCTCACAGAACTATCCCCGTCCCAAAAAGAGTTCTCACAACGCAGCCGTGCAGGTGTTTCAATACCTGGCCGGAACTAAACACGTAGGACTTCAGTTTTCCAAATTGAGCGGGTCCAAACTACAAGCGTTTGCGGATGCAGATTGGGGCAACTTCCTAGACACTTGAAGGTCAACCACCGGCTTTGTAGTAGTAGTGGGATTGCACCTGGTCAACTGGAATTCCAGCAAACAGCCGACTGTCTTGCTGTCAACTGCGGAGGCAGAGTACAAAGCGCTTTCAGATCTAGGGAGGGACGTAGCATTGTTTGCTAGTCTCATTAACGAGCTCAAGCTGGTTTCTGAAGTGAAGGACGTAATAGTGTTAATCGACAACAGAGGAGCAATTGACCTTGCCAACAGTGAAACATCGCAAAACAGCTTCCGCACAAAACATATGGACATTCAACTGCACTTTGTCAGGGAGCTCATCGCTCATCAACTCATCAAGCTGCAATATGTCAACTCCACGGCAAATGTGGCAGACTTTCTCACCAAAGCACTTGGGCGCTCAGTCATCAGACGCTCTCTATCAAAAATAGGAGTGCATCAAGGCCATGTAGCTGCTTCTCATCTGACAACAAGAAGCATGGCAGGCTGTAAGATTATAGCCCAGACAGACTCGCAGCAAGAGCCTCCGAGGAAGCTGCCAAGATTAGACCCAGCTGCATGGAAAGGTAAGCCCTCCAGCAGTCCAGACCTAAAACCTAAAACCTAGTTGGTTATAGACAACGCTGATGAAAAGTATTGCTTAACTCAGCAGATCCAGACGGACCAGATTCAATCAGACCACCAAGATCACTCGCCGATAGAATTGGAACAAGATCCTTAAGCACACTCTTAGGAAGAATCTCGACTAGTACAACTACAGGTAAGCTAGACGAGTCCTAAAGTGTTGCAGTCAGAACTAAAGAAACTAACATGAATCAATGTTCATGCAGACTCAGAAACAATTAACTCGTACAGGACCGAAAAGCAAAGACTGATAGGTTAGTAGTTAGAAAAACTAACGTAAGTCAAGCTTGGTCTCTAGATCTAAAGATTAGCAGGCTATTGTTCCGCTAACCAGACCTGCATCATTTGCATAAGACAGACAGATTGCTGCTGTTCTTCAACTTCTCTTTATTTGTCTTTCATTCAACAATTTCATCTCACTTGACTCAACAACATATTTCTCTTTACATCTTCTTTCTTGAAACATTTATTCTCATTATCACTCAACAAACTCCTCAGACAAGGCCCGAAACTCAAACTGCTTCTAGGTAACAAATCAACCACTTTGTCATAGAAATATTACTTGTTTTCATTTCTATTAGCCTGTTAGTTACACTGTCTAATCAAGAGAAATATTATTCTATTTGTTAGCATTCTTTCAGCTGCTGTGTCCTTGTTGCTGAAAGATAAAACCAGGGAACCGGCTTGTTTGACCAACTCCAAATTGTCTGCGAGCCATTCCACTCAAACTAGATCGCCATCAGAGAAATGATTCTCTCCTGATAATTTTGTAATTGTTGGAGGGTCCAGCGGGTCCAAGTGCTTTGGTATGCCATGTGCAATGATTGAATATGTGCTTGGGGTAGCTTCCAGATGTGGGTGGACTTCTTTTGACCACCTGTGTTTGTTAGCCATTAGGGGTTATCAAATATGACCAAATCCACCCTTATCTAATCAACGGGTTTCACCAAAATCCACACTTATCAAACCAGTCAATAAAAATTGCAAACAAATACATTATTTCACCAAGACGTATCAAGTATAAACCCCCAAAACTGCTATTTATAATCACAAAACCAGAAAACCCACCAATCACAACTCCTGATCAATTCTTGATCCTCCAAGATTCAACTTGATCAATCACACCTCCCAATACTCCACAATTCAGACCCACAAAGCACAACTCCCAATCATAAGTCCTCCACAACTCATGCAGGAGTCAAAATTGGATTGGGGAAGTGACAAGAGAGTTCTTGCTTGATGATATTGTTTTTAAGTAAGTTGACTGGGTTGAACTCTCAGCACCTCCATCCTCCTCACTCCTGAGCTTTGGCTGTTTTCAAACAGTATGACAAATACATCACCAATGTACGTTGTTTGCCATACATGTTCTATCAACAGACTCTGCACCAGAAGATTGGATTGGGGAAGTGATAAGTTCTTGCTCAATGATATCTTTTGCAAGTGAGTTGACTGGTTTGAACTCTCAGTACCTCCATCTTCCTCACTCCGGAGCTTTGGCTGTTTTCTAACAGTATGACAAATACATCCCCAATGTATGTTGTTTGCCATACATGCTCTATCAATAGCCTTGGAGCTGTCTGGCGAGCCTAAATTTGTCCAACCGCTTTCTTCTTTGGTAAATTTGTTTTGACTTTGCTCTTCACCCTCCAAAGCAAGAATGGCTTCAGAATGGCATGTAGGCTGGTCATGATATGTTGGGCTTGAGCTGTTAACAACGCTGCAGCAGAATCCGAAGCGGCTGTAACTGAAGATAAATCAAACCACTGCTTGAATGACAAGTAATCGTCAAAAACTTTGGGCAAGATGAAATTCAGTAAAGACCACAACTCTTTGAGATTTTTGTGTAGAGGAGTTTCCGTCAGGAGCAATTGGTTGGCACTTTGATACGACTTCAGCTCTTGGACTAACTTGCATTCCAGGTTTTTGAGTCAATGTGATTCATCAACAACAATGTAGGACCAGGCATTCAGCTAGCCGCGCGACCTCCCACTCCTCCTCACCCTTCTTATAATTTGTTTGAGTAAGAGTGAACAAGTCTCACTTACTTCTGTTCCACTCAATCCCCAAAGTTCTTCTTCATGGACCGCAAGGCTGTAGACGGGGCTAACCTGAGTCGCGTTACCAATGCTCTTTGGTCCCCATCTAAGGGGGGGGAGTGGGGAGGGAGGGATCAAGGAGAGATTGATGGTCCTCGTTCTCCCATTAACCAGCTAAAAAGATTGTAGTTTTCTTGGTATATTTATTGACCAGATGACACATGACCGCCCTGTTTCATTGTGAGATTCTTTCTGCAAAGATTCCGTGCGGGAGAATAGCCGCCTGAGCCGGCCGAGGCTGTTGAGTTTGCTTGTGATCATCAGCAAGGAGTGTTGCAAGCTCTCTATAAACTTTGAGTACTTCTCCTGCTCGCCATTTCCTCCGATGATCGCTCAATAGTGCTTATCCGTGTACTTGACCAGCTTACTATCCGCCTGTGCCTCCAGAAAGTCTTGCAAAAGACCAGTGCTTAAGAAGTGCCTTGAAACTTCTTCTTTATGATTAACAGTAGACAAAGGGTCCAACGGGACCAAGGACATCTCAAGATAATAATCTCGGAGATGGTCAAAGGAGAGGGAGACTTCCTTTAGAGCCAAGAGTGGTTTGTTAAGCTTCATGTAAACCTGAAAGATCAGATGAAGATAATCAACCGAGATCGGACGTCTGGCTCCATAGAGACTCTCTCTTCCGAACTTGGCAAGAAAAGATTTGTGTAAATCCTTGATCAGAATCCAGTGGCCGACCAACTCGGCAGCTTTGATGAGAGCCAGACAGCCATCAACGCTATTTGGTTCTTGGTGTTGATTGAGGAGGTTGTTTTGGTTTGAGGAGGAGGCGGAAGTTGGACATTGGTCGATTAACTTTTGAGAGATCTTGATGATTATTGGTTTGGCCGGGGTGGCAACCACCTTGAGGCCCCAGACACTGAAATTGACTAAGTTTTCAAGGGATTGATTGTTGAGAGTTCTGCGAAGTTTTTCTTCTTCATCGTTCAAATCAGTTGGATCTTGCTGTTTGTGACTCGCTCTCAATCCGTTTAAGACACCACCTTATTTTCTCTTGAGCTCCCAGATGGATTTGAACAAACTACTCCTGACGCTAAGGTTCTTGTCATCACCAGCGTAGATACCATGTACCATACCTGAAATCAGTTCTTCTCCAATCCCATCGCCAAATCTTCTGTAAATAAATTCTTGTATACTTTCATCATCAATAGATTGTGTTCTTGATTGCTCTGTGGTACTCAATACATCTTTTGTTGAGGGCAACAACACTGAAGCAACAAGCAAGTGAGTCGAGTGAGCTTGGTTGGTGTTGGGAAGGATTTGTATTTCAGAGAAAAGAAAGAGAGGAAGAAAGAGAGGAAGAAAGACAAACCTGAAGCAACAAGCAAGTGAGTCGAGTGAGCTTGGTTGGTGTTGGGAAGGATGAAGAAAACGAATCCTTCCCACTTGGTGCTTCAGTGTATATGTAGAGAAGAAGAGAGAGATGTCACAACTAGTGATATGTACATGAAAGGTGGAAAGCATAGAAAAAGATGAAATGAAAGAAGAGGAGACATGACAACAGGATTGTTGGTATGGATACCTCAACACCCCCCCTTGCTGACAACTTGGAGATTTAGACAATACCACACATTTCCCGGTGACGTTCAAGGAGAATCCTGGGAAGCGGTTTGGTAAGCATGTCGGCTAACATATCCTTAGTGGAGACATGTAAAATGGTGAAGATCTTGTCCTTCACGCAGTCACGCACAAAGTGATACCGAGCATCGATGTGTTTGGTGCGAGAGTGATGTTCAGGGTTATTCGCAAGAGCCTCAGCGCCTTCGTTGTCCACATGAAGAGGGAGTGAGGATCGGGGACGAATGCAGAGTTCGGTGAGAATATTGCGGAGCCATAGACACTCCTTGCACGAGTCGGCCATGGCTTTGTATTCAGCTTCACAACTAGATAGGGAAACGGTGGCCTGTTTCCTGGATTTCCACGAGATGGCACCGACTCCGAATCGATAGGTGTATGCAGACGTAGAACGCCTGTCTTGACGGTCTTCGGCCCAGTCGGCATCGGAGAAGCCGCAGAAATCAAGGGGACCTCCCAGGCGTAGGCGGAGATCCTTGGTAGAGCCCAGATATCAAAGAACACGAATGGCGGCCAGCCAATGCGATTCAGAGGGGTCTCGGAGGAACTGAGATAACTTGTTGACCGCGAACGAGACATCTGGACGCGTACACTGGGCAATCCAGAGAAGAGAACCAATCAGGCAAGAGTAGGGGCCAGGGGAAGCTAGCTCCGATTCAGAGCGTTTGGTAAGTTCTTTGAATGACCCGTCAGTTGGCATTCGAGTGGGGATGAAGGGAGATGAGAGGAATTCAGATAGCATGTCATCGACGTAGTGGGATTGGGAGAGGAAAACAAGATGATTTTCAAGATCTCGAGTGATCTTCAGAGAGAGGAAGTGGTGGAGGTCCTTGTCGGCTCCAATGGGGAAGCAGGAGCCTAGAGATTTGATAAGCGAATGAACAACGGAGGATTCTCCCACAATTGTGAGGTCATCAACGTGGACCGTGAGCGCACAGCTGAGATGACCATTCTTCAAAAGGAAATAGAGAGTGGGGTCGTACTGGGATTGAGAAAGACCAAGGGAGATAAGGGCAGAGTGTAGTTTCTGATTCCATTGCCTGGGTGCCTGTTTGAGGCCCTACAGAGAGCGTTTGACTTGACATACATATTCGGGGTGTTTGGCATCCTCAAACCCCGGCGGTTGTTCCATGAAGATGGTTTCCTCCAGGTCGCCATTGAGGAATGCAGTTTTGAAGTCGACTTGGCGGCCGACCCAGCTTTTGGAGGCAAGAAGACTGAGGATCAGTCGAAGAGTTTTGAGACGGAGGGTGGGGGAAAAAACTTCGTTGTAATCAACGCCGTGAACCTGAGAGTACCCCATTGCAACAAGACGCGCCTTAAGCTTCAGAATGGACTTGTCAGGTCGGCGTTTCACTTTGAAAACCCACTTCGACTTAATTATGCGGCGACGTTGAGGGCGGGGGACAAGGCTCCATGTCTGCATGCCGATGAGGGATGAGAATTCCTCCTTGGCAGCCTTGAGCCATTTGGCCTTGTGCGGAGAGCGTTGGAGTTGACGCCAGGTTTTTGGTGTGTCTATTGCGTTGTCCGGTTGGGTGGATTTGGCCCAGTTACCGAGGCGGTCAGGGGTTTTGCGGGAACGCCCGGACTGTCTAACAGGGGGAGGGGGAGGTACATTTGCAGGAGGGGGACGGAAAGAAGGAATGGGGGGGGAGGAACTATCAACATCTGTTACATCAGATGTAACGGGCGGAGCCGGTAGTTGAGGAGGGAGAGTCGGAGATACGAGAACCAGGGGAGAGTCGGGACCAGACGACTTACCGTCTGATTCTACGTCAGAAGCAATCGGCGAGTCGGGGATGGCTGGGGGGGGGGTTCTGGCAAGGTGAAATGAGGGGGGGAGAGTAGTGAGAGGCGTCGACAGCGATGGGGCCCTGTGTCAGCTTTCTGTACTCTAATCCACTTATTGTGGCGTGTACAGTAAGGACTAAAATAATAATTTACACTTTAATAGTGTAAAATGACAATTAACAATAAAAGATAAATACTTAAGTGTTATAAAACACTAAGTACAGCAATAAAACAGGTTATTACCCTGCTGCCAAAACTTCTGTTGAATGAGTAATAACTCAGAAGGGCTAACCAGATTTTATACACGGTTCTTCCAATCCAATTAAAAGTGTTTAATTGATTGGGGGGGTTTTGGTTGAGGAATTTTAACTAATGAAGATAGTATATAAATAAAGGCCAGTCCTCCTTACTTACAGGAGAAGGTGAGCGCCTTTGTAGCTTTTAATAAGTTATCTATGTATGTTAAAATTGATGGGGAGTAATCTTCATTTTAGTGAAGAAAACTCCTTCTTAAATAATAAAATAAATATTATTTCACAAGCTTCTTTTGAAGCAGTGATCAGGGCAAGATCACCAGGGGGAACTGATCATCCTGTTCGTGATCTGATGTGAAATATGGTGTCATTCCTATGTGGAATGACCCCATAATTATTTCACAATAAATGGCTTAGTGGGAAATAATTATTTCAACATAAAATAATTATTTCACTAAGATGTGCTTGTGAATAAATTTTCTGGGGGCTGAGGCTTAGAAAAGCGCTTGCCCTGAGTGATCAGTAATGTAAAATCACATGTACTTATGTATTTAATAAATACTACATAGTTATTTAATTATATACACATGTAATCTTATAGTATATATTACTATGGGTTATGCTGGGATTTTCCAGGATTTTCAAGGAAAAAACTATACCAATACATGGTTCTTTATCCATTTATTGCGTGTTTGCAAATTGGTTTGCCAAGGATTTTCCTTAATTAAATTTCCTTGGATTTTTGGTAAAAAAATAGATATAATTTTTAAATAATTTTATTATTATATTTTACGTGTATAATGAGTGTGGCTTGAACACAGAGCCTTATGTATCAACCAGATATTTCTAGGCTTTTTCTTAACTGTTACACTATATACCAATTGTTGGAACAGTTAAGTATAATTTCTGTTATAAACAGAAGATCTAGTAAAATAAATAAAGTAACAAATAAAATAAAATAAATAATAATATAATTAAACATTATTAATTATTCAGCTTGCAGTTTCAAGTGTTACATAATGTATGTAATATCTTGGTGGCTGACACTCACCCACACTAAAAAAGAGAAAAAAGGCTAATGTCTTTTTTCTGCTCTATAATTTCTTAGTAGAGAATCATTATTAATATCTTTAGCTTCTAACCACTTATCTTTGTCAGCTAAGGAGTTTTTGAATCTTACTAGATATTGTTTAATGCTTTGATTATTTCTCATAATTCTTCTATCATTGATGATTTTGTGAGGAATTAGATTTTCATCATCTATTATAGGTGGAACAGGAGTGTTCTTCTTAGCAGGAACATTATTATTTTCTTTGTCAGAAGTGATATACTTCTTAAGGAGACTAATTGGAAAAGTTGGATGCTTTCTATTGAATGGTTCTGTCAATATTACTTCCACTGCATTTGGGCCATGGAAAGCTTTGACTACAAAAGGACCAATAAAAGAGTCTCTAAGTTTCTTAGGACCATCCATGTTAGCAAAGTTTACTGTAGATATCAATACTTGATCACCAACTTTAATGTTAGCTTCTTTATGAGTTTTATCCCATCTTGATTTATTATAGTCAACTGCTTGTTTGATACAATCTTGAGCATGTTTTTCTGCTTTAATCATCATATTTAAAAATGATTCAGATGTTGGATGAATGTGTACTGTTTTACTAAGCACACTGGTTACAGGCATAACAGGAGTCCATCCTCTTTCTAACTCAAAAGGAGTTTTTCCAGTAACTGAGTGTTTGCTTGAATTATATGCATATTCAAGGGCTGGTAATAAAGATATCCAATCATGAGTAAAACCATCTTGATCTTTATAACTAAGGCCAAAGGCACAATATCTTCTAATCATGTCTTCCAAAGTTTGTATCATTCTTTCAGCTAAACCATCTGTTTGAGGGTGATAAGCTGTAGAGAAGGCTAATTTAGTACCCATTAAGTTGAATAAATTATCCCAAAATTCAGAAGTGAATTTTGGATCTCTGTCACTGATAATGACTGAAGGACATCCCACATCAGCAATGATATGATTCCAAAATAAAAGAGCTACATCCATTGCATTATTTTCTTTAAAGCAAGGAATAAATCTTGCTCTTTTGGAGAATCTGTCTACCACAACTAAAACACAGTTGTAATTTTCTTTGCCTGCTGGAGGTAATCCAGTCACAAAGTCCATGTTAATGACTTCCCATCTGGATTTTGGTTCATTGATTTCTTGTAACATACCATGTCTTTTACCAGTAGCTTTATTGGCTTTTTGGCACCTGTCACAAGAAGAACAGTATTCTATAACATCTTTCCTCCAATCAAACCACCAAGCTACAGACCTTACTCTTTCAAGTGTTCTGTCAGTAGACATGTGGCCAGAAAACATATTATCATGACATTCAAACAATATATCACTAATATGATTTTGAGATGTAAGTACAAGACTACAAGCATGGTTACTTTTATAATAAAGGAGTCCATCCAGGAGTACAAATCTTTTCTCATCAAATTTTCTTTTCCAAAGTGGATCCAATCCATTTAAAATACCAATATTTTTGAAGTCTGACTTCAGAGCTTCTACAATAATTGTAGTGTTCTTGTTTTTAGAGTAACTATCTACAATTGTTTCAAAGAATTCATCTTTGAGGCTAGTGATTGTAATACCCATGATGGGTAAATCTCTTTCCATATTTTCTTGATCATATGCAGGATTATCTGGAGTGTTTGGTAAAGACCAGATCCAGCATTTTTATGAATTAATCCTTCTCTATGAGTTATTGTCATAGAACTTCTCCTGTCAGCTTGCTACTATGTCAGAGACAACCTGAACAAAATATATAAATATATAATAATGAAAGAGACATTACTATAAACCAACAATGAAAGAGACATTATTACAAAACAACAATAAAAGAGACATTGTTACTTATGAAAGAGACATTGTTACTCTTTACGCCATAAAAAGAGAAAAATACATATAAAAACATATAAATAATAAAATATTATTTAATATTCTGATTCTACACGTAAAATAACATAGGGTACCTCAGCCAAAGTACCCCTGTAACTTTACTCCTTCTAGTAGTAAATCCACTTTAAACTACTATAATAATAAGTATAAACATGAATAGTAGAATATACAACCTGTATGACGAAAAGAATAATCATCATACAACAGTAAAACCATAGTACAACTCAAAAGAAACATATGTAAACATCCTTACATACATAATCTGACATTTATGGCCCAATTGGGATGACATATTACTAATGGTGATCATGACAGATGTTCTACATGGTTACCACTTCAGTTGGACACTCTGAAGCGCACACTTGAACCATATTACATGACAGTAACTGTGGTAATACTCCCATGTCAACCATTGACATCATTGCCAATCTGTCATGGCTCATCCTTAGTAGTTACTACTAAGAATCATGACACATGACAGCCCTCTCTAGCTCTCCTGTTTCGCCACCAAGGCTTCAAAGAAGATATTTAAGAGGCTCTTCTTTCCCCTTGCTTTAATCCCCATCATCTTTTATACATACAACATACATACATAGCATTCCACCAGTCATAGTAACCAGTGTCCTGCCCTGTAAGTTTGTCTATTATAGACCTGATCACTCAGCCCTCTTTCTCCACCAACTGCCAGTCTTTAGCCCATCAATTCAACCGCCTCAGCCTGTCCAGTAACCCATAGAAGTGCCCCTTCCTTCCAGAAAAGACCATAACAGTAAGTCCTTTCTTTCAGGAGTTGTGGCCCTTCTAGCCATCTTTACTGGGATCAAAACAACCCCTGCTTGCAGGCCCCAGTTGTAACAGGTCACCAATTTCCTCTGCTTTTGCAAGAAAACCTGTGGAGGGAACTAAACCACCCCTGCTTGCAGGCCCCTCCTTAAAAAATATATCCTTATATTTTTTTTATATCTCATATCACCACCATATTACCACCCTTTTCTATCTTTGCACCCTGTGTAGCTAGAAGGATCTTAGTCCTTGGCATCACAGAGCGTGACATCTCCATTCTTGAATTGAAATTTGCCATCTCAGCATATGTCTATTTGGTGACTTAAGATTAATAAGACTCTTAAGAGCAGTACAATCTGTTATTACTTCAAAGAAACATCCATCTAGATAATAGTACAACTTTTCTAAAGCCCAAACTAAACAAAGGCATTCTAGTTGAGATGCACCATATCTTCTTTCAGAATCTTTCAATTGTCTGGAAATGAAGACTACAGGTCCTTCAACTGGTAAGTCATCTTTAATTTGAACTTGGTGCAAAGCTGCACCTAATCCTTCCATACTAGCATCTACATAAAGTTTGTATGGTTGGGTAGGGTCAGGGTGAAAAAGCACGGGGGCTGTGGTTAACATTTCTTTTAAAGTATTATATGCATCTATTCTTTCCTTAGTCATTTCAAATACTACACTAGGGCTGATAAGTTTTGTCAGACTAGAAGATATGGAAGCATAATTTTTCAAATGTTGTCTGTAATAACTCATAAAGCCTAAAAAGCTTTGGAGTTCTTTTACAGTAGTGGGTACTGGTTTGAGTAGAACAGCAGCCACTCTATTTTGATCTATTCCCAAAGTAAGACCAGAAACTACATGTCCCAAAGCTTTGAGTTCATTAAACCCAAAGTGACATTTTGGCAAAGAGATTTTCATATTCATTTTAATGGCCCTTTTAAGGACTAGGTCTAATCTAGTAAGATGTTCATCCCAATCCTGAGAGAAAACAATGATATCATCTATGTAGATAATCAACCATCCTTCTCTAAGTTCATTGTAGAATTCTACATCCATCATTCTTTGGAAATGTGAAGGTGCATTTTTAATGCCAAAGGGCATTCTTAGATATTCATAAACACCTAAATAGCAAATAATCCTTAGATATTTTCTACTCTCAACACTGACAGTGTTTTGATGAAAACCTTTAAGTACATCCATTGTAGAGATATATTTGGCTTTGGCCAAATTGGTAAGTGATTCATTAATTTTGGGCATAGGATACCTGTCTGGGACAGTAACACTATTCAAAGCTCTAAAATCACCACAAAGTCTTGACTTGTTATTATGCCAAGCTATTATTACAGGTGTAGTAATATCAACTTCTTCTCCTGGAGAAACTTTTCTAAGGACTTTCAGTTTTAATAAAGTGTCTATGTGTTCTTTAATAGCTTCCCTGCTTCTGGGACTAGCAGGATAGGGAGATCTTCTTAATATAGGAGGAAAAGGTTTCTGAATGGTCAATTGAATGTTGACTTCATGTCCTTTTATTGCTCCAAACTCATCTTTAGGAGTATTGAATGCACTAATATTCATGTACAAAGTATTGTACAGCTGTGTAACTTGATCACTTGACAACTTCTCATATACATGAGCTTCCTCTTTTATTTGGTTTTTGAAAGGAATGATATTATTAAAGGAAGAGGAAACTCTAGTATCATAATGATACTGTACTGTACTATTTCCAATTGTAACATAATTGGAATCTGAATTAATCAGATTAATTTTATAAGCATGTAAATGATTATTACCAATTATGAAATATTGAGCTTTAATATCTTCCATTACCATGAAAGTCATGTTCATAGAAACTGTACCAAGTGTAATATCATAGTTAATTTTTCCTATGTAATTAAGTTTTTGATTACAACTTTTGTAAGTCTTGTTATCAGGACTAATCAATTTAGATTTATAATCTTTGTCTATTTGGGACAAGTATCTAGTACCAACACAAGATACATAGGCACCTGAATCAAGTAAGGTGTTAATAATTATGGTACTTAATTTCATTTTCATAACACTACTCTTTCCTTTGCTTTCATCTATATGAAAGATATTACCAACAATATCTTGAGACTCTTCTTCAAGTTCAGAGTCTTCATCAATTTCTGGATCTTCTGATTCTTCAGAATCTTTATTTTCAGCTATATTGTTAACAACTTTCTTTCTTCTGCAGTCTTTAGCTACATGTCCTTTAATATTACAATTTGTACATCTAACATCAGAATAAGTCTTATTTTTATCTGATGTAACAGGAGGACTTGCAACAAAAGGTTTGTTTTGGTACTTTGATCTTTTACCTAGATTAGTCTGATCAACTATTTCTTGTAAAACATTTATAAATGTACTGATATCAGCTTGAGTGGTGTCTAATGCACATTTAACTGCATAAGCCACTTCTCCATCACACAAGTCTAATAGTTTAATATTGATTTGTTCAATATTTAAGTAAGGTTCAATTGACTTAATCCTTCTGTACTGTTTAGTAACCCAAGATGATACAGAAGGATTATTAGCATCAAATCTTGAAGTATAAAAGGCTTTTTGTACCCTCCTTCTCCAAGTAGCATTACCAAATTTCTTTTCAATTTGTTGTTTCCACCATTCCCATGTTTGAAGACCAAATTGGGTTTTAATGCCTTTATACCATTGATTGGCAGAGTTTTTAAACAGTAGATTTAACCTTGAGATTATAATTCTATCATGTAAATCTATGTCAGATTTCAGGGTGTCAATCCATTCAATGAATTCTGTATGGTCATATTCCCCTTCACCTGTAAAGGTGGGCCAATCAGATGTTTTGGGAATAGAGGCTAACATTTGTTTCCTCACTTCTTTGTCTACATCTATTAGATGTGTATCAGCTTGATAAGTGTTCAAGTTATCAGAATTGTGTAAGTTAACATGAGAATTTATGTTTTTTTGATTTATATTCTTATGTTCTAAAGAGTTTAAGTTCTTTTCTTCAAAAGAATTTAAAGGAAGGTCTTCAACAATAAAAGATTTAACATTTTTATTTAAATGAGGGACAGATTGATTTAATTGAAGTGATTCCAAATTCTTAGTAAGTAAAGCTTGGTTCACTTTTATTTCTGATATGTCAGAAATAATTTCATCAATTTTTTGTTCAATTGATTTAACCTCTTTGCCTTTAAAACTTAATGTTTGAACTTCACTCTCCAGTTTATTTGTAACAAGCCTCAAATGTTCATTGAGGGGCTCTACATCTTTTAAGAAATATTTTTGTATTTCAGTAGTGATGTCACTACACATGTCCAAAATATTAGTCTGATTTGTGCAGACTTCTTCAATGAATTGAGATTGAGAGACAATTTTCTCTTCAGTTTTTAAGTTATTTTTATCTACAACTTGTTCTATTTTAAGAAACATATCAGATAAAGTATGTAAAAAAAATTCTTTAGTAACAATATCATCTATTCTTGATGATTGTTGGTGTCTCGAGCCCGTTGGTCTTGTCGAGAATGGTCTATGTATTGATAAGTCCCCTGTATTTGACGGGCCAGGCGGAACATCTCGCCGTAAACTGAATTGCGATATTCGCGCCTGGACATGCGGCGCTGCGTGTTGCGGCGCTGCGGACCGGCTTGAGCTCGGTTGGGCTGCTGGCGCCGGTTTTGCGCTGGAGGCGCTGGCGGCGCTGGGGGCTGCGGTTGCGGCGCCGGTACTGGAACCGGTTCTCTGACTGTTTCGACGGGATTCTCCACGTTGGGAGTGTCCGGCGTCGAGGATGCTGGATTGCTCGAGGCTTCTGAGACCTGGGTCTGACGAAGCGCTCTCCTTATGGAGAAGGGGTTCCACCCCTCCGTCAAGATCAAGGTCTTGGGAGTTCCCAAAATTCTCGTGAGACTGCGATGCGTTGCCAGGGCTTGCGTGAAGAAAAGATCCTTCATCGCTGTATCCGCCGATGAAGCTTCCTGGTAGCCTCTGAAGTTGGCTTGGTGCTGTTCCAAGATCACTCTGGCTGCCAGGTTTAGACTTGCGTGTACTAGGAGCAAGAGGGGGATAGTCAGCGATTTTTCCGGCTAAACGGTTGCTGACACGGGAGGAAGTTACTAACTTTCGTCCCGCTCCGCTATTTGGGCTGGAGTTTCTACGATCAGACATTGTTTTTAGAGAATATGTATTAGTTTTATATGTATTTTCGGTTAAAAGGAAATAATAAAAAAAATTATTTACGCGGGGTTATCGGGATCCACGCGTCGGCAGTGACTAATCGAGCTTCTCCAGGTGGTGGGGAGCTACGAACCTGGACAGGAGCGGCGTCTGGAATGACTATGTCCTCGTTCTGAGGAGTAGAGTTGGATCTGTTTCCGTCGTTAGATGAGCGAGATCGGCGGTTAGAGGTACGGCCACGGGGGACGAAAACTTCAGACACTAAAGACGAGGAAGTTGTTAGTTTGAAGGTAGGATGAATACGAATTTTTTGATGTAAGAAAGTCTCACTTTTGTTGAGTAATAAAGGAGTTATGATTTTTCGAAAAAATTCGAATTTTTATGATTCTTATAATAAGAATCTATATTTTTTAAGAGTGTATTTTTTGGGTTTTTTCCTGTGGGAAAAAAAATGAAAAAAAATAAGAGATAAGGTTAGTTTGATAATGTTTATCAAAGAATATTTTGAATAAGGATAAGGGATTTGTCAAAAAAAAATTTGATGAAATTTTCGAATTTTTATTTTGTAAAAAAAATAAATAAATTAATAAATTAATTTATATGAGGCCAAAAAGAATTTTATGGCCACTGTTGAGACACCAAATGTCAGCTTTCTGTACTCTAATCCACTTATTGTGGCGTGTACAGTAAGGACTAAAATAATAATTTACACTTTAATAGTGTAAAATGACAATTAACAATAAAAGATAAATACTCAAGTGTTATAAAACACTAAGTACAGCAATAAAACAGGTTATTACCCTGCTGCCAAAACTTCTGTTGAATGAGTAATAACTCAGAAGGGCTAACCAGATTTTATACACGGTTCTTCCAATCCAATTAAAAGTGTTTAATTGATTGGGGGGGTTTTGGTTGAGGAATTTTAACTAATGAAGATAGTATATAAATAAAGGCCAGTCCTCCTTACTTACAGGAGAAGGTGAGCGCCTTTGTAGCTTATAATAAGTTATCTATGTATGTTAAAATTGATGGGGAGTAATCTTCATTTTAGTGAAGAAAACTCCTTCTTAAATAATAAAATAAATATTATTTCACAAGCTTCTTTTGAAGCAGTGATCAGGGCAAGATCACCAGGGGGAACTGATCATCCTGTTCGTGATCTGATGTGAAATATGGTGTCATTCCTATGTGGAATGACCCCATAATTATTTCACAATAAATGGCTTAGTGGGAAATAATTATTTCAACATAAAATAATTATTTCACTAAGATGTGCTTGTGAATAAATTTTCTGGGGGCTGAGGCTTAGAAAAGCGCTTGCCCTGAGTGATCAGTAATGTAAAATCACATGTACTTATGTATTTAATAAATACTACATAGTTATTTAATTAAATACACATGTAATCTTATAGTATATATTACTATGGGTTATGCTGGGATTTTCCAGGATTTTCAAGGAAAAAACTATACCAATACATGGTTCTTTATCCATTTATTGCGTGTTTGCAAATTGATTTGCCAAGGATTTTCCTTAATTAAATTTCCTTGGATTTTTGGTAAAAAATCAGATATAATTTTTAAATAATTTTATTATTATATTTCACGTGTAGTCATGAGTGTGGCTTGAACACAGAGCCTTATGTATCAACCAGATATTTCTAAGCTTGTTCTTAACTGTTACACTATATACCAATTGTTGGAACAGTTAAGTATAATTTCTGTTATAAACAGAAGATCTAGTAAAATAAATAAAGTAACAAATAAAATAAAATAAATAATAATATAATTAAACATTATTAATTATTCAGCTTGCAGTTTCAAGTGTTACATAATGTATGTAATATCTTGGTGGCTGACACCCTGCGGTCAGCTACTGAAGGAAGGTGTGAAGTTGTCAACTTAGTAGGGGGGGTTGGTGGACGCATAGTAGTCGTGCCTAAAGTTGAAGAGTTTGGGATGGAGATGGGCCAGGGAATGTCGACCGAGAGAGATGGAGAGGATGTGGGGGCTTTGAGGCTGTAGGGAAAGATCGAATCATCAAAGAGTACGTCCCGGGTTTTTACGGTTGATTTGGACTGGAGGTCCCAAACTCGGTACCCATCACCGTTAGAGAGATAGGACAGGAGGAGGGCAGGCCTTGCTTTTGGGTCAAGCTTCAAACGGTTCGCCTCAGGAGTTTTGTACCACGCTAGGCATCCGAAGGGGTGAAGATTGTGGATGTTGACAAGGGGGCGTTGAAGAAGATCTTTGGGACTGTGAAACCCACTGGGGGTTGAGCAGGGGAGAGAATTGTAGGAGAAGAAGACGTGACGGAGAGCGTCGACCCAGAAAGATTTGGGGAGCTTGGCAGTAAGAAGTGAACAACGAATGAGATTACCTATCGTTTGATTTGTCCTTTCTGCAACTCCAGTAAGTTTGGGGGAATGGGGTGGGCCAGCATTGTGTTGAATCCCTGAGGACAATAGGAAGTTTTCAAAAGATTTGGAGACATATTCCCCCCCGTTGTCGGAACGAAGGGAGAGAATGTTAAATTTCTGATCTTTCTCAAAGAAAAGTTTGAAGAGTTTGAAACAGGAGAAAACATCCGACTTTTGTTTCATAGGATAGACAGAAACAAATTTGGAGAAGTCGTCGATAAAGGTGAAGAAGTATTTGTAGCCTTCTCGAGATGAAACTTCAAATGATCCAACGTTGGAATGAATCAAGTGGCCTGGCGAGGAGGAACGGTAGGGAAGCCGAGAGGTGAAAGAAACTCGGTGCATTTTGGACTGGATGCAGACAGGACACCTGCGCACCTCGGATTCATCGCAATCGGTGGGATGCACCCCAGTCGCAGAAAGGAAACGTTTTAGAGACTTGATTCCTATGTGTGAGAGACGAAGATGATAGTCCATGAGTGAGAGGGCGCGGGGAGAAGGTGAATACAGAGATGCAGATGACGCATGTACATCACCAGAGGGAAGGTAATAGAGGTTGCCCTTGCGGTAGCCACGACCAACAACAGTACCGGACGGTTGGAACAGGGTGGAATCGTATATGTCACATGAGTTGGCGTCAAAGACAACGGTGAGTTTCCTGTTGCACATGCCCGCCACTGACAGGAGGGGCTCGTGAAGACGAGGAACAACGAGGGCTGGGACTTGTTTGTTGATGTCCAGAGATAGGGGTAAGGAGCCACGATGGGTGCTTTTGACAACGGAGCGGTCAGCAAGACGAACATCAGTGCTGTCTGACTTGGCAGATAAAACTGAATTTATTTCCGGGGTCATAGAGATCGAGCAGCCGGAATCGATGTTCGCGTCCATTGATGTTTGAAAACTTTCAAATTGAGTTTGGGTTACAGCGTTCCCAGCGCGTTCAGGAACGGAGAAGTCTGACTCCTCATCATAGGAGTCATAGCCGAGTTCAACAACAGATGTCTGACCTGCTGAAGCTGGAGAGCGTGTGCGTCGAGGAGGTTGCCTTCGGTCTGAGTTTCCTTGAGCAGGCAGAGGTGAGTGAGAAGGACGTTCTGAGGAACGGGGAAGAGATGACGAGTGGTCGCTTAGGATACGAGCCGCACGTTCGCAGACTGATAAGTCATGGCCTTGGATCTTGCAGAAGGTACAAGATAGGGATTCATTGAAACAAGGACGGGACCTGCTGGAGGAGGTGTTGACTTTGGCCTTGGAGAAAGAGACTGAGACAAGATTTTCTGCGGAGAGACTCAGCCTTGAGGGCCGACACAATTTTTGTGGATGAGAACGTATCGTCGTTCATGAGGGATGATACGCAATTGAGCCAGTCGGTCGGCAGAGATCCAAGGAGGGCTGCTGCATGTATCTCATCGGTCGTAAGTGGCTTCTTGGGGGTGATGAGTGAAGAAAGTGTCTTGGCGCAGATGGCCATTTCGGTAATGTGGGAGTCAACATCGTCCCCTTCCATTCGGAGGAGGACAAGCTTTCTAAGCCAGTAGATCCGACCGCCGGCAGAAGAGTCTTGATGGGCGGATTGCAGTGAAGACCACATCCCGTGAGCATCGGCACCGAAAGACCGGATGAGCCTTAGATTAGAGTGGTGGACGGTTCGAGCTATGAATGAGCAGACATCCCGATTGTGTTTAGGCCACGTCACCGGACGATCCTTTGGTTCTGTGAGTTCCAGAACGTGGTCGAAGCCGAGTGAGCGGAGATGAAGGAGCATGACAAAACTCCAGTCAAGGTAGTTTGAGTCAGCACCGGGTGATTTGAGTTGGGGGATGCCTGCGACTTTGAGTGAATGATGTTCGGAGACATCATCCATTTGGGCGTCTGACATAACAATTTATGGTTGGGCTACCGAGGTGAGGAAGCGAGGTGGGTTTTAAGTGGAGCTTTCGATGTGTGTAAGCCGAGTGATCCTTATGAGGTTGCCGCGCGTTTAGTAGAGAAAATGAAGAGTGTTTTCAAGCGCAATCTGGGCTCATAACCTGTTGAGGGCAACAACACTGAAGCAACAAGCAAGTGAGTCAAGTGAGCTTGGTTGGTGTTGGGAAGGATTTGTATTTCAGAGAAAAGAAAGAGAGGAAGAAAGAGAGGAAGAAAGACAAACCTGAAGCAACAAGCAAGTGAGTCGAGTGAGCTTGGTTGGTGTTGGGAAGGATGAAGAAAAAGAATCCTTCCCACTTGGTGCTTCAGTGTATATGTAGAGAAGAAGAGAGAGATGTCACAACTAGTGATATGTACATGAAAGGTGGAAAGCATAGAAAAAGATGAAATGAAAGAAGAGGAGACATGACAACAGGATTGTTGGTATGGATACCTCAACATCTTTGACTATCAATCCAGGTATCAAGAATATCAGACGCTTGTGTATTGATTTTATTAACAAAAGTACGGAAGAAGGTAACTTTTGTAGCCCATTTTTTGTGTATACGTAGCAATTCTGAGCTGACTGTGAACAGGAGAAACAAGATCAGTCGGAACCAAGTCCATTTTCTTGAGAGGAACAGAAATAAAATAAAATTCACTCAAACCGGGTGGGTTTTTGGTATTACAATAACTGAATCGAGAAGGTTCAAGTCCCTGATCTACACGTAAAACTCAAACAGGATTGAGTTTTCTGTGCCTTATTCAACATAAGACATGAGGAAGTTCAGATCTGAGCCAAAAGGAAAATGCAAACATAACAACTGACCAATTCAAGAGAGATCAATCCAGCTAAAACCTTTGGCCTGACACTCCTAGGCCCAGACTTGAAGACAAAACTTGTCCAATTTTTCTTGTCATCAACCCTTGAGCTCTGGACCCAACCCCCAAACCTGTGCGCCGCTTGAGCTTGATCTCTTTATCGATCAGAGTGTTCAAACCGGCCAAGTTGTGATTGAAAATCCTACTCCAAGCCAATCCAATCCAATCATATGAGTCAATCTGGCCTGGCTCTGGCTCTGATGGACCTCTTGATTGATCAGTTTGTTCAGTCTTTCCGGGGGAGTTCCAATCAAGCTCAAGATTATAACCAGCTCTGAGACAATGATTGTCAAAGGTTTTAATATTTGCTTGTCTACTGATGCCGTTGCTGTTGTTGCTGTTGTTGTTGCTGTTGATGATGATGGATGGGAGGTGTGATGATTGCTTTTTTCAGGTGAGGTGTGATGAGGTGTGAAAATTACGGATTGGAAAGTGACGGATTTGGATGAAATACCAGGGTTTTTTTGATATTGGTGTTTTCAAAACCCGTTTGCTTTTTAGCTACCCCGTTTTGAAAACTCGTTGATTAGAAATTGTGGATTTGGCAATTTCTAATCAACGGGTTTTAATTGTGGATTTGGTTATATTTGATACCCCCCATTAACCATTTTTGGTGGGACTTGTTGTTTGAGAAAAAGCACACTTCACTGGACTTGAGATCCTGTGCTGCATGTATTGAGAAGCTCTTGCCTTCTACTTGTGCATCAATCTTCTGAAGAGCCTCATTTGCTTGTTGGACTAGGAATCCATGTGGGACTGACATGATTTTGGATTCATTTGGGTTAGAGTGGATGATTGCCTTGCCCGGTTTCAGTGATTTTAGCAGGATTTGAGGGTTTTTGGGTGGTAAAAGGTGGTGAGGTAGTGGTAGCAGACAGAATCCTGACAACCATGTTAGTCAAACCATGTGTTGATAATCTAATAGCTTATACACCACGGAAGCACTAAAAGTTGTCAAGGTGGTTTCAAAAACCAAATTGGTCACAGCCCCGGTTTTTGGGACAGAATTGGTTTGAACCTGACGGGGGAACCAATTCTGTTCCAAAATAAGTCACAGAAACCAATCTGTGAGAAATCAAAAAAAATTTCCTTGGGAAAATGGTTTCCATAACCAATTTCACAACTAAAATGTTCCGCCAACGGCTTTGGTTCCAAAGACCAAAACCGTTGGCACAAAGGTTGGCAAAACATTAATTATCGGCTAATTGGTTCTAAAAACCAAATTAGCTTTGCAGAAGGTTCCCAGAAATATTTCTGGAAACCCATATGACATTACACACAGCAGGATATCCAACAAGGTTGGCTGACGGTATCCCACCAGCCATCAAGGGCTTAAATCCGGCCCGGGGTTTGAAGGCCTCATATCCCTCTCATCCTTCACCAACCACTTCAACCAACGCCGCCACAATGTTGAACAAAGCATGTGAGGTCTTCCCTCTTTTAATTAAGGAACAGGGGATAATGTCTTACCTTTTGGGCTTGGCCTCTTGACAGACATGGTAGATATGGGTATTTTGTCCAACGGTCTGGATTCCTTGTTGACCAATGACCAACCAGGACTCTCAACAGAAACTCAAACGATGTAAGCTAATGTATGTTTTATTTGATGGGGACGGTTTGTTGGAGGACCCAAAGTTAGTTTTTCTTTCCCTTTCTCCGAATTGGACCCATCCAGAATTTGATTGATTGAATGTTGTTGACTTATGCTACTCAATGTTTCAGGAAGCTTGAAAGATTTGAAAATGGTACCCCAATCCAAGCAATGCTGAATCCAAGAAACAGCCTTGGCTCTGATCAAAGGATAGGAGAAATGAGTGTACCCGAAGCTGAGGTTGGGCTCGATCTATCGGATCAGACAATTGTTAATTTCTCTCACCCCAACTAGTCCCTCATCCAATTACCAATCACTCAATTGAGAACTTGCCGCAGAAGACAACGACGACAATGACGACAAACTGTTTCAAGAGATTTATTGAGTGACTTATTTATGATTTAACCTGTATTTGTTTTTATCTTTCCGGAAAAAAAGTGAGACCTTTTTTACCACGTCAAAGTTCAATACTTGCTCCCATCCCCAGGGAAAGAAAAATATCAGATATCGAGTTTTTCAAACAAGAAGCGACCCCATTCCTCTTGGTCACAAGAACTGACTGGGCGTTGCTGGTTATAAAAATGAACAACCTAAACAGTCATGCTGGTCGTCTTCATATCAAAGTAGATCTCAATGGTTAATAATATGTTTTCCCCTCTGTTAATTGTGGCACCTGGTGCCATTCTGTATAATACTGAGTCAACCAATCTGAAAACAGAAATGGTTTCCCAAACCATTCCTGCAACCAAATCTGGCTGCAGGAATATTATTTCCCGACCAATTTGGTTGCAAAAACCAATTGGCAAACAGAATTGGTTTCTACAACCAATTTTACTGGTTTTCAGAACCATTTGCCCCTACCATTTTGGGTGACAAGGCATGTGCCAACCAAATTGGTTATGTGTTAATATTCCTGAAACCACCTCAAGTGGTTGTGAAAATATTTGAAAATGGTTTGTCCGACTCCTTCCTCGCGAAGTCACCAGGGAATGAATGGGAAAATATTTCGAAAACCGGTTTAACCAGTTTTCAAAATATTTTTCTGTGTCCGTGGTGTAGATCCTGACAATTTTATATGTGGGAAGTAGAACAGCACAAAAAGATCAGATCAATTCATTCATCAAACACAGTTCCGGCACAAAAAACTTACACAATCCAATCTCACCTCAATCAGAACCACAACCTTTACAAGCCAAATTGACTGCCAGCAGTTGACATGCGGCAAGCTTAAATGAAACCTGAGCTCATGCTTTAGTCATGCAATGGTGGTGCTCAGTAAGAAAAGCTAAACTTAGTGTGATACTCTTTACATTAGGTTGAGGCAAAGCTCAACATTGGACACACTTTGCGCAGCTACCCAGCTCTACTGAGCATGGGGGTACTTGATACACACCTACACACCATGCCCCCTTATCTCGACCCGCCTATTCCTCCTCTACATGCCTCTCCCTCCCCTTGGAGACTTCCTCCCAGCAAACAATACAGGGAAGCCTTGGTCTACATACCCTCCACTAGGGCTCGTCGAGTGGAACCGCGTACCGTCCCACTCGATGGCCAGTTCAGATTCATCGAGTGGAGCACACCCTCTACTTGATGGCTGGCCCAGAACCAGTCATCAAACACCTCCACCCAACGGCCACTACATACAGTCCATTGGGTGGAGCATGGTCCCCTCGATAGCTGGTACAGTACAGACGGCTCATCGAGTGGAACCGCGCCTTCTCCACTTGATGGCCGCTACATAGGCCCATCAAGTGGAACCGCGCCTTCTCCACTCGATGGCCACTACATAGGCCCATCGAGTGGAACCGCACCTTCTCCACTCGATGGCCGCTACATAGGCTCATCAGTTGGAGGTCGTTGACCGTTTGCTTTTTCTTGTTGACAGGTTCGGGTAGCCAGCAGTAAAAATTGCTTGTTGGCTGATACCCACTGTGCACCCAAATCAATTCCAATGTCCCCCATCTCCCCAACCAATGCGATTGACTTGGTCAGGTGACGATCTTGAAGGATCACTTCATCCTTGTACCCCAAAGGTTTACAGCATCCCCCCCAGGAAATTCCATGTTCAGCTAACACAATTGAGCCTCAAAAGGAAAAAAGAGGGCTCACAAGAAGGAATACGTACGAATTGAAGGGCTGCTTCTCTTACAGCTGCAGCGGGATCTCTGAGTCCAGCAAACAGGAGAGTCTTCATACAGCCATCACTTTCTCTTTCGATAAAATAATCACTCAAGTGATCAAACAGTTTTGGTAAAAAGAGGATCACACGTTCTCTGACGGTCCAGCCGACAGTTCTGAGGGAGTCGGAATCTGGTGTACCAAAGTACTGAGTCAACTTACAAATGATCGAGCTCAGCTCTCCTTCGACGTCGATGTCACCGAGACTGGTGTCAAGAGTCTCTAATACTGATTCAGTGTTACTGAGATCGGGGTCTTCGAATAAAAAGAACTTGAGTACGCGTAGCCAGTCTTCGGTGGCAAGTGAAGTCGAGCTCTCGATTGAATCATTGACGACCATCGAGCAGGTTTGCTTGATGGGTGCCCTGATCAGCTTGATGAGTTCATGCATCGAGCGAGCTAACAACCGTCGAACCCTGGTTGGATACGAGACATCCATGGACAACTTGAGAAACAAGCTCCTTAGATCCTGCCATCGTTCGACACCCAATGTGAGTAAGACCGCGGGAAAGTTATACGAGCAACACATGGCTCGCTTGGTATCCTCGACCGATGTTGCAGATGTCCCAAAGGACGAGCTAGTCTGAGGGAGTTGGTCTTGACTACGATTGTTGAACTGATCAAAAGGGCCTAGGAGCAATGAAGGCGAGTCGTCGAAATCTATCGAACAACCAAATGATCGTAGCCGATCTGTCATTCTGTCTCCGAGAGCTTCTGACATCGATTGATGATGGGGTTCAAAGCCACTGAGAAAGTATTGAACGATTTGTTTGGGAACCGTAGACTTCTCAAGATGAAACACGTAGATCAGTTCACCTAAGATCTGATATCCAACAATCCGCACTTCACGATGATCATCACAGCTAAAGTGTTGGATTAGATCGAGGGAGAGTTCGGCTCTTGGTCGATGTTGTACCAGTTTGAGTAGGGCAGGTAAACCTAAACAAATCTGCTTTCGAACTTCGGGGTCCATATCAAAAGCGAAGGAGCGATATACATTGACCAATAGGTTCTCCTTGTCTTCATCCATGTCAACAAATGAATCCGGAGGGGAGGACGGAGTGGTTGTTGAGAGTGCGGATGGTAGATTGATCATCAATGTGGTCAGGGTTGAGGCGGCATGTTGTCGCAGCGCTCGACAGTCATCATCACGAGTTAAGTCAAGCACCTGTCGTAGGAGCTTATGATGCATAAAAGTGGCATCGAGGCATCGAGCTTGAGCTATTGACTCGATGAGAAGCAGCCCCACTTGCTGCCGATAGATGCAGTCAATGGAATCGTTTGGATTCAGGCTCTCGCTCGAGTATTGTGATGAGGCGTGGCGGGAGAAAAAGTTATCGACAGGAGGTAGATTCAAGGCTGAATTAGAGTTGGATGGGGAATCACATCCTTCAGGCAGGTTGGGAGATGGATTGAGTGAGTTCATGTCATAGTGTCCCTGTCTGTTAGATTGTTCAGCTTCATCGCCGCCCAGGGGTACGGTATCCCATTCATCCGATTCGCTCGCCTCGCTACGGTCGCGCCGCAGGAGGATGGGGTCAGGTTTTGAGGGTTGGCAGAGCTCACAAACGACTAAGCTGACAAGCTGGTAAGCAATACGTCTTCGAATCGGGTCACTAAATACATAATCTTCGTAATGTTCTTCACGATCGGTTCCATGATACTCGATCGGCAGGTAAGGTTCGCCAGCAATCAGCTTGATGTCTTCTGACCAATCGGGCAAAGGGCAATCCAAGAGTCGACAAAGAAAGGCTAGCAGGCCGTAGCGGGAGAGCAGTGCAATTGATCGATTGGTATCAGTGAGCAAGGTGATCAATGAGACGGTAAAAGAACCAATGGAGATCCGAGGTCGCTTGCGCCGCCCCTCAGAAGACCATTCCGAACAGCGACTCGATCCATCAGCCCTGGAAGATGAACCAATGGCTGAAGGGTGTTGACCATCATTGACGGGTGGCTCTTCAGTTTCTGTTAATGGACATTTACTAAAATAATACCACATGATGTTACACAATGATGGACTAAGAGCTTCACGAATTCCTTCATCTACATGTGATGAACGGCCGAGTCAGCACTTGAAGGACTGGGCAAGAAGAGGAAGAAGAAGAAATACCATCTTGTGCCAGTCCACTCAGGAGCGGTAAAACGTATTCAACCGCCTCGGAGATATCCACTTCCTCCAGGAGTTCAGGCAGCCGTTGAGAGACAATGATGCTGTTGGGGCGTGATGAGATGATGGTTTCAGCTTCTTGAATGTGCGTGTGTGGAAGGTAGAAAGGTGTGACTAACCGATGAATGTAGCGGCCATCAAGTGGAGGTGTGATTCCACTCGATGAGCCGTCTGTACTGTACTGGCTATCAAGGGGGCCATGCTCCACCGAATGGACTGTATGTAGTGGCCATTGGGTGGAGGTGGTTGATGACTGGTTCTGGGCCAGCCATCAAGTGGAGGGTGTGCTCCACTCGATGCCATTGAGTGGGATGGTACGCGGTTCCACTCGATGAGCCCCAGTGGAGGGTGGTATGTAGTGGCTACTGGGAGGTGTTCAGTGACTGGTTTGTACACCCTGGATGGACAAGCTGAGTTGAGTGTTTATCTTAGTCTGCTTATTGCACAGGCTAATTTGAGTTGTGCAGTTGGCTCAACCTTGCACTACTGAGTACACACCAGAGCTTGGCCAGAGCTTCATTCAAGCTTGAGGTAGAGCATGCCTGGAGCTCCTGCATGTCAACTGCTGGCAGTTGCTTGAGTTTTTCTTGCAGTGCAATCTCACCTCAATCAGAACCACAACCTTTACCAAGCCAAATTGACTGCACCTCACACAACAACTCAACCTTGACATCACATTTCCCTTTTACAACAACCTGGTTCATCCTCATTGTTATCTCATCTTATTGCTTTACCATCATCTTCCTTTCTATTTTTTCACATTTCACACCCTCCATCTCATAACATTTTCAACACATTCAGCCATTAAATCAACCATACCTCTACCCTTTTAGGTACAAGAAGCATAACATCCTTTTTTCTCTTTTGTTATTATCATGTATCATAAGCGCACAAGTAGATAAGCCTGATGAAGAAGTAAAACCTTTTAGTCTTTGCTATTCTCACAATAACAACATTGGATTTTGTTTTCAGAAACACGTAGGGCCAATTGGATTAAGGATTGGTTCATTCAATTGGTGGATTTTCCGCTCAAAGGATTACCTTTTTGGATTGACCAATTTGATCCATTCTTTTGTTTCGAGATCTCGCGGACCTATCTGGATCAAGTCTGTTTTGGCCTTTATCAATGAGTCTAGGGCCTTAGCGATTTCAGGGGTCAGACAACCAAGATCACTGAGACCACGAATGTGAATCAATTCTTGCAGACCGCCTTCGATGGTTGGATGTTTTGGTTTCCAGGCTGCAGCTCCCCTTAAGTTGAACAAGATCACAAGGTAAGGATTTGTGATGTCTTTGATTCCGGCGAAATCTTTTGTCCACTTGTAATTGTCCTTCCAGTTGACGTAGTTTTTGTGGTTTTTTACTTGGATACCACAAAAGGTGATATTTTTCACGTCCAGACAAGTAGAATTGGCGGTGGCTGACTTCGGCTTGAGATAGATGGTAAATAGTTGATCAATCCCATCTTGTCCAGGCTTGCATTGGACAGCTAAACCTTGGTATAAATATTCCATGATATCATGGACGGTAGGTGTGTACTGGATCTGGATAAAATGATTGAAGAATATGACTCCTTCATCCAACAGCTTCGCTTTAGCATCATCCACCAGTGGAGCAAAGTTCATCTCAAAGGGGTTCTTTCCAGTCAAAACTTGGAGGAAATCTGCCAATCGAACCGGATGTCCATACGGGATTGGATTCTTCCCAAAATCACCTGTGTTTGGACCTTTTTTTCCAAGCTTCTCTTTCCCAGGCAACCTTGAATCACCTTGATCGTCACTGGACAAGATTTAATCTCCATGATCGGAGTCTTCATGATCGGACTCTTCTCGAGTGGATTCGTCCTGGTTGGACGAGATTGAATCTCCATGATCGGACTCTTCATGATTGGACTCCTCTTGAGTGGATTCGTCCTGGCTGGACAAGATTGAATCTCCTTGGTTTGACATTGCGTTCGCAGGCATATCTTGCCGGTTTGTCGCCCTCTTCATAGTCTCTTGTATTGCACAGATCAATATAATCCTGCTGGCCAGTTCCCCAGCGTCGCCGATCGTGATGAGTCCTTCTTGGACTGCCAGGGTCAAGCCGTTGATGCAAGAGACCCAATTTGCATCACCTGATGCTAGAAACTTGTTAGCCGCGCTTGACTAGATAAGTTGCGATGGGTATTCAACAAAAACATGACCTCGAGTAGGGTTGATGTACATGCAGTGCGCTGCATGACTAGAAAGGAGCTCGGTGTTGAGATCCCAGGCCGTATACAACTGTGGTTGGATTATTGAACCAAGTATTGCAAAACTCTGCGATTTGGAAAGAGGAAGGGTGGGCTTTGTGTGAATAAGCTTTGCCTTTGCAATCATCACAAGTTGTTTGATGGTGGTCTTAGCGTTAAGCTGTGCTTCTGCTTCCCAAAAGTATAGGCCATAAAACAGTGTGCCATAACTCAGGAGCCGGTTTGGTGATACCAATTCCTTCCAGTTCGTGGGGTCAGAGGCCAATACATCAAACGTTTGAAGGCGATATATTGGGGGGAAAAGATCCCACCCTATATTGTCTAGTCTTGCGCTTGGGTCTTGTAGCAGCGGTGGGCAGAAATTGGCCACTCTTGAGGTGGTGTCGGTGAACAGGGCAAAGAATCCTTCGTTGGAAGGTATCTGAGTTAAGACCCGACGCAGCTCGCGGAACAGTGAAACCTGTTCAGGTTGGTTTTCCGAGTCAATCAGGTTCCTGGCCTTGTCAAATTCCAGTATTATCTTGAGGCGGTCATCTTTGATTGGACCAAATTTTGAAGAAAGCTTTGCCACCATGTTCTTCAGAGTTTTGATCGCGGCCTCGTCATCAAGACTTGTCAATTTTCTCATTTTCTCCCAAACCTTGCTAGCAAACTTCCCGTCGTCGTTTTTTCCATCCTTTGGGAAACTGTAAAGATACCAGGCAGTCACTCGGTCTTCTAGGCTATTTGGGGTAATTGTTTTTTTTGAAAAAAAACAATAGACTGTTTCAAGGATAGCAATCAACAGCATGGAGTAATGCAGCTGAGTGTTTTCGGGACGGGAGTTTGGAAGGACGTCGTCGGCAAGTATCGATCGTGATGGCAGGCCGGTCGAGGCCCTGTCTTGGAGACATATGTATACAACAGGTACTTTCTTCCCTAGCTCCATGAGGAGACGTGTTTTTCTGCTCATGGTTGGGCCGACGACTGTTGTATAAGGAGCCTTGAAGCTGTCTGGTGTCCATTGTGCTGCAAACTCTCGCAGGGTTTTTAAAACAGGGTCTAAAAGAATATGGGGCCTCAAACGTGTTTTTCTGCTCATGGTTGGGCCGACGACTGTTGTATAAGGAGCCTTGAAGCTGTCTGGTGTCCATTGTGCTGCAAACTCTCGCAGGGTTTTTAAAGCAGGGTCTAAAAGAATATGGGGCCTCAAATACTCGGATTGGAAACCTTTCTGAGCGATTCCGGTAGACCAGTTGTATCCCATGAGATCTTTGGAGTTGGCACTGTCTTTGCTGACCGCGCAAATGGGTTGCTGGAGTTTTTTAATCATTACATCGTGCGAAATGTTGCAAGAATCCTTTGGGTAACGCAGACAATAAGCGAGTTGGACCAATTTTCCGTAGGTAACCGGATGTGACATTGTTAGTGCACTGCAAAAGGGAACTATGCTAACAGTTAGTGTAGCTGAAAAGAATTCTACGCTAACAGTTAGCGTAGCTGAAAAGAGCGCTACACTAACAGTTAGTGTCAGCTTTCTGTACTCTACTCCACTTATTGTGGCGTGTACAGTAAGGACTAAAAAAAAGAGTATTACACTTATGAAGTGTAATGAACAGATTTGCCAATAAGAACAATTACTTAAAGTGTTATAAAACACTAAGTATCAAATAAAACAGGTTATGACCCTGCTGCCAAAACTTCAGTTATGGGAATAAATCCTCTGAAGGGCTAACCAGACTTGAACACGGTTTTTTCCAATTAATTTAAAGATATTTTAATTAATTGGGGGGGATTTTGTTTGAAGAATTTTAACTAATAAAGATAGTATATAAATAAAGGCCAGTCCTCCTTACTTACAGGAGAAGGTGAGCGCCTTTGTAGCTTATAATAAGTTATCTGGTGTAGGTTAAAATTGATGGGGGGAGGATATCTTCAATTTGGTGAAGAGACCTCCTCCTTAAATAATAAAATATTTGTATTAATTCCTCTGCAATTTAATTGTCAGTGGGGATTGGGGCAATATTGACAGGTGATTCTGATCAGCCTGTTTGTAGTAAAAAGGGAAGCATGGTGTCATTGAAAATGATACCATGTTTATTAATTAACTTAATTTAATGTTTATTTTTCTCAATTAAACTAAGTAATTCTTAATCACATGTACATGTAACTTCCTTTGGGGTTAGAGCTTGGAAAAGCGCTTTCTATGGAGAGTTAAACATGTGGGATTTAATTTATAGGTCATTACTGCATAATTAATATACTTTACATAAAGATTTACCCTTATTCATGTGTAATTTTTATACTATAAATTACTATGGGTTAATCTTGGATCTTCCAGGATTTTCAAGAAGCAAACTATGCCAATAAATGGTTCTTTATCCATTTATTGCATGTTTGAAAATTAATTTTCCAAAGATTTTCATAAATTAAATTATAACTTGTTTTAGTAAAAAATAGATACAATTGAATTAAATGATTTTTATTCAATGTGGTCATGAGTGTGGCTTGAACTCAGGTCCTTATGTCAATGACAGTTATTACTGATCAGTCTCTTACTGTTAGACTATTGTACCATTTGATAAAATGATAAGGTCTAAATTCCGTTTTGTTCAGACTATAAAAATTAATAAATAAAGAATAATAATTATTCAAGCTTGCAGTTTTTCAAGTATTACATGTTACATTATTACTTGTTACATAATACATGTAATATCTTGGTGGCTGACAGTTAGCGTAGCTGAAAAGAACACTACCCTTACAGTTAGCGTAGCATTTGTTCCAGTTAACACCTCTAACAATCAGCTAACAGGAAATTTCTGTAGCGTTAACTTTTTTTTTTTTGATGTCGCTAATGCTACGCTACCCGCTATTTTCTTTTTCAACAAATTTGGTTTAGCGTTAGCTGAAAAAATCTTCAGCTAACAGTAACTTTGTGTTAGCGTAGCGACAAAAGCTAACATTACGGTACACTACAGCTATTGTTAGTGTAGCGGGCCCACTGTTGGTTGTAGTAGACAGATTCTCTAAAAGAGCAAGATTTATCCTTGCTTCAAAGAAAATAATGCAATGGATGTGGCTCTATTATTTTTGAATCATATCATTGCTGATGTAGGATGTCCTTCAGTCATTATCAGTGACAGAGATCCAAAATTCACTTCTGAATTTTGGGATAATTTGTTCAATTTAATGGGCACTAAATTAGCCTTTTCTACAGCTTATCACCCTCAGACAGATGGTTTAGCTGAAAGAATGATACAAACTCTAGAAGACATGATCAGGAGGTATTGTGCCTTTGGCCTGAGTTATAAATATCAAGATGGTTTCACTCATGATTGGATATCTTTATTACCAGCCCTTGAATATGCATATAATTCAAGTAAACACTCAGTTACTGGAAAAACTCCCTTTGAGTTAGAAAGAGGATGGACTCCTGTTATGCCTGTAACCAGTGTGCTTAGTAAAACAGTACACATTCATCCAACATCTGAATCATTTTTGAATATGATGAATAAAGCTGAAAAACATGCTCAAGATTGTATCAAACAAGCAGTTGACTATAATAAGTCAAGATGGGATAAGACCCATAAAGAAGCTAACATTAAAGTTGGTGAACAAGTATTGATATCCACAGTAAACTTTGCTAACATGGATGGTCCTAAGAAACTTAGAGACTTTTTTATTGGTCCCTTTGTAGTCAAAGCTTTCCATGGCCCAAATGCAGTAGAAGTAATATTGACAGAACCATTCAATAGAAAACATCCAACTTTTCCAATTAGTCTCCTTAAAACGTATATCACTTCTGATAAAGACAATAAGAATGTCCCTGTTAAGAAAAACACACCTGTTCCACCTATAATAGATGATGAAAATCTAATTCCTCACAAAATCATTAATGATAGAAGAATTATGAGAAATGATCAAAGCATTAAACAATATCTAGTGAGATTTAAGAACTCCTTAGCAGACAAAGATAAATGGTTGGAAGCTAAAGATATTAATAATGATTCTCTACTTAGGAATTATAGAGTAGAAAAAAGACATTAGCCTTTTTTCTCTTTTTTAGTGTGGGCGAGTGTCAGCCACCAAGAGATTACATGTAATATGTAATACTTGAAACTGCAAGCTTGAATAATTATAATTATTCTTTATTTTTATTATTATCTTTTATTACATTAATAGTCTTAACAAAAAGAAAATTAGACCTTATCATTCTCAAATGGTACAATAGTCAAACAGTTAGATACTGGCTCAACAATAACTGTTATAAAGTTAAGGACCTGCTTTCAAGCCACACTCATGACACATTCAATAAAAATCATTTATTCCAATTATATCTATTTTTTACCAAAATTAAATTATAATTTAATTAATGAAAATCTTTGGACAATTAATTTTCAAACATGCAATAAATGGATAAAGAACCATTTATTGGCATAGTTTTCTTCTTGAAAATCCTGGAAGATCCAAGATTAACACATGGTAATTTATAGTATAAAATTATACATAAATAAAGGTAAATCTTTATGTAAAGTATAATAATTATGCAATAATGACTTAAAAATTAATTCCCACATGTTTAACTCCCCAGAGCAAGCGCCTTTCCAAGCACTAACCCCAAATGAAGTTACATGTACATGTGATTAAAAATTATTTAGTTTAATTAAGAAAAATAGACATTAAATTAATTTAATTAATGTGAAATAAATAGGGCATCATTTAAATTAAAAATGAAACCATATTTCACTTCTTACCACAAACAGGCTGATCAGATTCACCTGTCAACATTGCCCCAATCCCCACTGTCAAATAAATTGCAGAGGGATTAATACAAAATATTTATTATTTAAGGAGGAGGTTTCTTCACCAAATTGAAGACATCCTCCCCCCATCAATTTTAACCTAAACCAGATAACTTATTATAAGCTAAAAAGGCGCTCACCTTCTCCTGTAAGTAAGGAGGACTGGCCTTTATTTATATACTATCTTATACAGTTAAAATTCTTCAAACAAATCCCCCCCCAATCAATTAAATACCTTTAATTGGATTGGAAGAACCGTGTATCAATCTGGTTAGCCCTTCTGAGGATTTATTCCCTTAACAGAAGTTTTGGCAGCAGGGTAATAACCTGTTCTTATTTGATACTTAGTGTTTTTATAACACTTAAGTTATTATTCTTATTGGTACTTGATTTATTACACTTTATAAGTGTAAGATTATTCTTTTAGTACTTACTGTACACGCCACAACAGGTGCAGTAGAGTACAGAAAGCTGACAGAGTACTATAGGAGAGAAAGGGAATGGAGGAGTATGATTATGTAGGAGAATGTAAGTGGAGAAGTAGTGGTGATAGGGAATGAAAGGGAATGGGAATGGAGGAGAGTGACCGAAGTGGATTGAAGAAATCAGGAAGGATAAATCTTGATCATTCTGAGTTCTTGTAGTTGAGTGATGTCATTATTCAAGGAAGTGAGAATTAAATGTCACAAGTGATTTCACGGCATTGAAAATTCAACACAATGGTTGGTGTTTCATCATTTTTCCTTGTAGTATGGCAATCACTAAGTGGTTTGCCCTTTTATTAGTTGGTAAATAAAGATGTAACAATCCACAATCCTCCACAGTCACCACCATTTGCTTTCATCACAAAAAAAGATCTTAAGGCCCAACTGTCAGCTAAGTGTATGAAACACTGGCTTAATGTCTATAAAAAGCCAGGTACTATCACTGTGCTGAAAGGTTATCAGAATAATCACAAGTCTTATTCTCTCTATAGTGTCCAAACTATGCACAGAGGATAACCTAAAACTCCTTTGGAATTGTCCCTTTGATATACAAATAAGTCAATCAGGAGAAGACTAACAGCTAACCATATAGGTTTGGCTATCTTTCTGTCTTTTTGAGAGTGTAACAATGTAAATTGTTACCAAGCAGCTGGCAAGCACTTGAGCTGATTGGCTACTGTCAGAGGTGGTAGTCTTTCAGCAACTGCTTTCTAAGGAATAGTCCAAGGTCTAAGATGGGGATGTTCTAAGATAGCTTGATAACTAGTCCAGTAAATAAGGTGTATTGGATAAAGGGGATAACACTACTCTAAAAGTAGGAGGAGAATATTCAGAGTACTTACAAATATGGTACTGGGGGAATATGCTGAGGAACCAATCCTAGGCCAGAAATGGCCTCCTTTTATATTCTAGAGGTTCCTTGAGGAAGGTTCTAGAATGTTTATTCTGAATTCTGCTCTAATGTATTACAATTCAAATGTACCATGATGTAATGGGAATTGTATTGAATTGAGCACAGTATTTTCTATGTCCCCATGACCTCATGACATGTGTGTATAACCAATCACATCATGGGCCAATTCATTTAATAGAACAATACTGGGAAATTACCACGCACTTAGGTAATTTCTTTCTTATAAGCATAATATTAATATTCTAACATTTATGCAAATAAGTTTATTGTCTCTCAGCTTTTATGACAATAATTTCTTTAATCAATAATTTATACTTTTATTCCCTTTTTCTTAAAGTATCTTTATCATATGATAGAGTACTAGAAGGAGTAGGAATTTAGTGGTGGTTTGAGTGAGCTACCCCACTTAACTTTACATTCTGAGTTGATTGGTATAATAATATTTTATGATATGTTATTACTTACATTAGTAATACATTATTTTTATTGTATTTTTTAGTTTAGTCAGTGCTTAGGATACTCTGGAGTATCTCTAGGGCTGACACCAACAGTACGGGTGATTGAAGTCACCAGAGACACCTACCCAATCATCAAGCATACGGGCCAAAACCGTTGATTCATCTTTCATGTGTACCCAGTCATCACCTGCGACTTCAACCAGAAATGCTTCTCCAAGCTCCTTGGCCGCTTCTCCGGGCCATTTCAGTCATCCCATGGCTATTCCATATCCATGGTTTATGGGAGGAATGCCTTATGTTCCTCCAATAAACTATGGTGGGAAGCCCGGTTTTGGCTTCCCAGGAATGCCTTCAACACCCTACTCAGCCTCTCCTGCCGTACCCTCCAACATGAACGCTAACCCTACTGGCACCCAAGGTGCTGCGATTCCATTTGGATTTCCGGGAATGCCGGCAATGTTGTATCCAGCTGCCTCAGATATTCCATCAACCTCAACTACCAGCCAACTCCCATTGTCACCCACTACCTCAGATGATAGAATTGAGCTGGACAATTACCTACGCTTTTATCATGATGATCCCAGCTGCCCAGATGTGTCTGCTGCTCTCCAAGAATTAGGAATAAATCACTATTGAGGCTTTGCAAACATCCAAGATTACAAGCTTGAAAAATCTGGGATCAAACTTGTTCAAGCACGATCCCTGGTTACAAGTTTGAAAAGATTTAAACGTCATATTACCCGCCATTCAAATTGCTCAAATCACTGTAACCGCCGCTGATAGTCAATCATGTTAGCATCATTTTTCACAAGTGATAGTCAATAATTTCCACTTTTTTTCCCTCTCCAAACTAACTGTAGTCAGTCATTAGATCCCTAACTGGTCTCGTATTTGCAATGATGAAAATAAGATTGATCATTTTTAAACGTATTTGCAATGATGAAAATAAGATCAATAATTTTTAAATTGTTCTTTATGTCATTACCCCCAGTGATGAGAAGCCCCTTGATCAATCTTTTTCCTGTTGAGCTAAAACTCACTTGATTTTGCTCATTGTGATCTCAGTGTAACTTGGGCTGCTGAAATTGATTACATTCAACTTTGACAAGAGCACAGTTTGTTTTATGAAATATTAATTTCATTCAAACATCAAAATATGAGAGAAATTAAACACAAGAGAAATTAAACACAAGAGAAATTAAACACGAGAGAAATTAAACACGAGAGAAATTGGAGGTAGAAAAAACATCTCAAAGGCCATAGCCTGATCCAAAGAAAAGGCTCCTAGTCAAGTCTGAAGTGAAAACCAGACGGATGAACTCACCAATGACTGTGTAATCTTCTCAAGAGATCTTCACATTGTCTTAAATTAGCCTTATATACGGCAAAACCCTTTTCAATGGGGTTCAGATCCGGAGAATAAGCTGGCAAATAGTGTATCAGACATCCTTTTCCCTCCACAATCTTAGCTATCCAACCATTGTGGTGAATTTGAGCATTGTCCAAGACCAGGACACTCTGAGGAAATGGAAAAGGGTTCATCAATGGAATCTAGGAAATAATAAAATTAGTTATCCAGAAATACAACTGATATCTGATACAACCCACCAAGATATTCTCAAGGAAAAACTCAAAAGAGAAACGGTCAACCACATCCTCCTGGACCATGTGAGCCACTAACCCAGTCATTGAGATTGCTGGGATGATGTTATACTGGTGTTTACTTTGTTTGCATGGCACATGTGGTGTTCTCTGACCATCCTCTTGTTCTTAGCGCAACTTTGAGGCATACTCCTGATTCATCTGAAAAAGGAAAGTAATAAATATTAGAGAGATTTTATTTGATTAATAATGAGAAACTATTAAAAAAATTTCTCACCGGTAAATACAAGGCACGATGTAGGAATGCAAGCAATCCGAGCCAGAAAGACTGCCCTCTTGTCAGCGTCTTGCAAAGGATGGACTGTTTGCAATGTTTTTCTTGACATGTATAAGTGTTTGTGAAGCATGTTTGAAATTGTTTGCTTGCAAACAAGAATTCCATGTTGATCTGACAAAGCACGTTGAATCTCATCCAGATACATCGTAGGCTTATTGGTGACCAGCTCCTTGATGAACTGATGATCTTCAGTAGTCAACTCCAATGGTTGTCCCCTGGGAGCGTAAGTTTCTGGGTCACACACAACAGCGTGGGTTCTTTTGTATCACTCTACAAAAGAACCCACGCTGTTGTGTTTGGCACATTGAGTTGGGACTGATTTTGGATCCCAATGCCTGATTTATTTCCTCCAAAGTCTTACCATCAATTGCGTACCGGACTGCTAAGTATTTCAGCTCAGCCAAATATTTCTGAAAAGCCATAATGTGACCTGAAAAAAAATCACAAACTATGTCAGTGTTGGTTAAACTAAATCTAAAAAAAAAAATGACTTTACCGTGTTTTGCTTAATCAGTTATCAAATGTGTTTTTGCGGTGAATTTGTCAGTGGTTGCAGCCACGGATTCTCCTGTGCAGGCGTAATCGGGGCCGGGGAAAAAAAATCGGGGGCAAAAAAAATTTTGCGGTGAGAAAAAAAAAAATCTGTGAAAACCGCAAGCTTTCATAGAACAGCTGTACATATCTCTTCTTGTAGGGCTTTTCATTCCCCCAGTTCCTTTTCAGTCTTGACCTACTCCGTTTATCATCCAGAGTAGTTTTCACACGCATCACCGCAAGCCTTTCACCCTAGACTGAAGAGCCCCGCTTCAAATCCCAACTCCAAGTTTCAAATCAACTCGTTCTTACGCTGCACAGTGCATACGAAAACTCTGACAAATTAAAACAGCCAGAAACCTTTGCAAGTTCAATTAGGGTGAGTACTTGATCATTCAGTTTGAATGTTGTTGCAACCAAGATGCTCAGACGTTCTCTCTGTTGATTCCCAAAGTAAACAAACGATCCTATCGAACTCGTGGACCTACACCTGCAAGTTAGCCAAAAACCCGGTGCCAGATGAACGTGAGTCTTTTATCCCTTCATTCTTTCCTCAGACATCAAATCCAGTCGTTAACATCTCTATACCTACGTGCAGGATATTACGATGGAAACCGAATGGGTCGATGAATCGAGACCACAAGAGTCTGAGTGTGGGTCTGATAGTTCTAACCGCCTTAGCACCGAACGAACCCGCTTTGCCAATTTAAATCCAAAGCTCCCGCAAGACGTCGCAGACGCATTATTCTCAAATTTTGTTGATCAGCTAGCATGTATGTGAATCTGTCCTTTCATTTCCTTGCTAGTCCTTCCCTCATCAGCTGAAATTGGGCGTTCTGTGACTTGAAAGTGCATGGAATTCGCGAATTTAACCAGCAGCTGGCGGAGGTGTCTACGCCTCTGGTCGAATTGCCATATTTTGCCTCTAGCTGGAAAGCTATCACCATGGGGTCCCCGGAATATGCAGAACCTCTTCAAATGTTACATCCGGTTACCTACGGAAAATTGGTCCAACTCGCTTATCGTCTGCGTTACCCAAAGGATTCTTGCAACATTTCGCACGATGAAATGATTAAAAAACTCCAGCAACCCATTTGCGCGGTCAGCAAAGACAGTGCCAACTCCAAAGATCTCATGGTATACGACTGGTCTACCGACATCGCTCAGAAAGGTTTTCAATCCGAGTATTTGAGGCCCAATATTCTTTTAGACCCTGTTTTAAAAACCCTGCGAGAGTTTGCAGCACAATGGAGACCAGACAGATTTAAGGCTCCTTACACAACAGTCGTCGGCCCAACCATGAGCGGAAAAACGCGTCTCCTCATGGAGCTAGGGAAGAAAGTACCTGTTGTATACATATGTCTCCGAGACAGGGCCTCGACCGGCCTGCCATCACGATCGATACTTGCCGACGACGTCCTTCCAAACTCCCGTCCCGAAAACACTCAGCTGCATTACTCCAAGCTGTTGATCGCTATCCTTAAAACAGTCTATCGTTTTTTTTCAAAAGAAACAATTACCGCAAATAACCTAAAAGACCGAGTGACTGCCTGGTATCTTTACAGTTTCCCGAAGGATGGAAAAAACGACGACGGGAAGTTTGCTAGCAAGGTTCGGGAGAAAATGGGAAAATTGACAAGTCTTGATGACAAGGCCGCGATCAAAACTCTGAAGAACATGGTGGCAAAGCTTTCTTCAAAATTTGGTCCAACCAAAGATGACCGCCTCAAGATAATACTGGCATTTGACGAGGCCAGGAACCTGATCGACTCGGAAAACGAACCTGAACGGGTATCACTGTTCCGCGAGCTGCGTCGGGTTTTAACTCAGATACCTTCCAACGAAGGATTCTTTGCCCTGTTCACCGACACCACCTCAAGAGTGGCCAATTTCTGCCCACCGCTGCTACAAGACCCAAGCGCAAGACTACACAATATAGGGTGGGATCTTTTCCCCCCAATATATCGCCTTCAAACGTTTGATGTATTGGCCTCTGACCCCACGAACTGGAAGGAATTGGTATCACCAAACCGGCTCCTGAGTTATGGCACACCGTTTTATGGCCTATACTTTCGGGAAGCAGGAGCACAGCTTAACGCTAAGACCACCATCGAACAACTTGTGATGATTGCAATGGCAAAGCTTATTCACACAAAGCCCACCCTTCCTCTTTCCAAATCGCAGATTTTTGCAATACTCGGTTCAATAATCCAACCACAGTTGTATACGGCCTGGGATCTCAACGCCGAGCTCCTTTCTAGTCATGCAGCGCACTGCATGTACATCAACCCTACTCAAGATCATGTTTTTGTCGAATACCCATCGCAACTTATCTATTCGAGCGCGGCTAACGAGTTTCTAGCATCAAGTGATGCAAATTGGGTCTCTTGCATCAACGGCTTGACCCTGGCAGTCCAAGAAGGACTCATCACGATCGGCGACGCTGGGGAACTGGCCAGCAAGATTATATTGATCTGTGCAATACAGGAGACTATGAAGAGGGCGACAAACCGGCAAGATATGCCTGCGAACGCAATGTCAAACCAAGGAGATTCAATCTTGTCCAGCCAGGACGAATCCACTCAAGAGGAGTCCGATCATGAAGACTCCGATCATGGAGATTCAATCTCGTCCAACCAGGACGAATCCACTGGAGAAGAGTCCGATCATGAAGACTCCGATCATGGAGATTCAATCTCGTCCAGTGACGATCAAGGTGATTCAAGGTTGCCTGGGAAAGAGCAGCTTGGAAAAAAAGGTCCAAACACAGGTGATTTTGGGAAGAATCCGATCCCGTATGGACATCCGGTCCGATTGGCAGATTTCCTCCAAGTTTTGACTGGAAAGAACCCCTTTGAGATGAACTTTGCTCCACTGGTGGATGATGCTAAAGCGAAGCTGTTGGATGAAGGAGTCATATTCTTCAATCATTTTATCCAGATCCAGTACACGCCTACCGTCCATGATATCATGGAATATTTATACCGAGGTTTAGCTGTCCAATGCAAGCCTCGACAAGATGGGATTGATCAACTATTTACCATCTATCTCAAGCCGAAGTCAGCCGCCGCCAATTCTACTTGTCTGGACGTGAAAAATATCACCTTTTGTGGTATCCAAGTAAAAAACCACAAAAACTACGTCAACTGGAAGGACAATTACAAGTGGACAAAAGATTTCGCCGGAATCAAAGACATCACAAATCCTTACCTTGTGATCTTGTTCAACTTAAGAGGAGCTGCAGCCTGGAAACCAAAACATCCGACCATCGAAGGCGGTCTGCGAGCATTGATGCACATTCGTGGTCTCAGTGATCTTGGTTGTCTGACCCGTGAAATCGCTAAGGCCCTAGACTCATTGATAGAGGCCAAACCAGACTTCATCCAGATAGGTCCGCAAGATCTCGAAACAAAAGAATGGATCAAATCGGTCAATCCAAAAAGGTATCCGACTTCATTTTGAGCGGGAAATCCACCAATTGAATGAACTGTTGCCCCAACCAATCCTTAATCCAATCGGCCCTACGTGTTTCTGAAAACAAAATCCGATGTTGTTATTGTGAGAATAGCAAAGACTAAAAGGTTTTACTTCTTCATCAGGCTTATCTACTTGTGCGCTTATGATACATGATAATAACAAAAGAGAAAAAAAGATGTTATGCTTCTTGTACCTAAAAGGGTAGAGGTATGGTTGATTTAATGGCTGAATGTGTCGAAAATGTTATGAGATGGAGGGTGTGAAATGTGAAAAAATAGAAAGGAAGATGATGGTAAAGTGAATATGATGAGATAACAATGAGAATGAAACAGGTTGTTGTAAAAGGGAAATGGGATGTCAAGGTTGAGTTGTTGTGTGAGGTGCAGTCAATTTGGTTGGTAAAGGTTGTGGTTGTTCTGATTGAGGTGAGATTGGATTGTGTAAGTTATTTGTGCCGGAACTGTGTTTGATGAATGAATTGATCTGATCTTTTTATGCTGTTCTACTTCCCGCATATAAAATTGTCAGGATCTATAAGCTATTAGATTATCAACACATGGTTTGACTAACATGGTTGTCAGGATTCTGTCCGCTACCACTACCTCACCACCTTTTACCACCAAAAAACCCTATTGACCACACAACCACCCCAACTCACCCTGAATCCCTCCAACCACCTCCTTCCCCCACCCCCCCCCCCCCCCCCCCCACAAAAAAATCACTGTGGCGCTAGACGAGACGATGAATGAAGATGTTGAGCAAAATGGCATGTCGAAATGCGTCTTCAACGCGCCTACCCATCCAACCATCTGGATCACCCCCATCCTTGGCCTTCCTGGCATACTTAGCCAGCTACATAGGCAACCCGCAGAACAAAGCTCACAACAGTGCCATCATCATTGATCCAACCTCCCTAGGAGCTATCCAGATCATGATGGATGCAGAATCAACACGTCTGAACCAGTTGGAGCAACGTTTGACCCAACTTTTGAAGATGACGGAATCTAACAAGTTGCAATTGCAAGCCCTGGAGAACAATCATACCCCTCCCCCCCTGGATGTGACACCCCAAGCAGCAAAACTGTCTTACGCTAGAGCTGCAGGCACATCAACAGCACCCCAAGTCCCAACAACAGCCACTCCGCAACAAATCCTGCTAAAATCACTGAAACCGGGCAAGGCAATCATCCACTCTAACCCAAATGAATTCAAAATCATGTCAGTCCCACGTGGATTCCTAGTCCAACAAGCAAATGAGGCTCTTCAGAAGATTGATGCACAAGTAGAAGGCAAGAGGTTCTCAATACATGCAGCACAGGATCTCAAGTCCAGTGAAGTGTGCTTTTTCTCAAAGAACAAGTCCCACCAAAAATGGTTAATGGCTAACAAACACAGGTGGTCAAAAGAAGTCCACCCACATCTGAAAGCTACCCCAAGCACATATTCAATCATTGCACATGGCATACCAAAGCACTTGGACCCGCTGGCCCCTTCAACAATTACAAAATTATCACGAGAGAATAATTTCTCTGATGGCGATCTAGTTTGAGTGGAATGGCTCGCAGACAATTTGGAGTTGGTCAAACAAGCCGGTTCCCTGGTTTTATCTTTCAGAAACAAGGACACAGCAGCAAGGGTTGAGAAGTCAGGAATCTTTCTGGATTACAACTACCATCAAACCGCGTCCCCCACAATGCTTCAAATGCCTGAAGATGGGACATTTTGGTCAATGGTGTAGGGAGAAATCCCACTGTGGCAAATGCAGTGACAAGCATGTCACAATGGACTGCCCTGAAGGCATTGGAGGCATCAAGACCTGTGTTCTCTGCAAGGAGGGAGTAAAAATGAAAATTGAAGGGATCACCAGTATCAACCACACTCCATTTAACATCACATGCTTCTTTAAGAAAATGTGGCTTGAAAAGAGGAATATCTCAACTCAATGATAAATACAACTGAATTAACATATGTTTTACATTCTTCTTTTCCTCCTCCCTCTTCCCCTCCCCCTTTCCCCTTTCCCCCTCCCCCAAATTTAGCCATCAATCCTGTTAATAGTCCAATTAATTCTTCAAATGCAATGTATCAAGATTCTTGATTGCACATGGCCCATCTTTTTCAAGATGTGAAAATTCTTCAAGTAAATTGCCATGCCTCTCGCAAAATCACCCTAAGTGTCCTACAACAGTCTTCTGATTATACCTTCTTACTACTTCAGGAACCATGGGTTAACCCCTTTTCTTTTCCCCCTCCCAAACACCAGGAGTGGCAAGCCTTTACAGCCTTTGAATATAGACCAACCAAATGGACCATATGCATTCAAAGTTTGATGCATAAGGAAGTGCTGAGCCGCGTTTGGCTGAGGCTGAGAGTTGCAGCGTGACAATTACTCAGCCAAGTGGCTGCGGAACATTTCTTCTTGGAATAGATGTCACCCTCTCTCTCAAAGTGACCCTTAGGCTGATCAACATCTATAGTACCCCCAAAACTTTCCTGGCTGTATAGATCCTACAACACTGGCTCAACATGCACAACTTCTGAAGAACGCCAAGCATCATTTGCATGGATTCCAATCTCCATCACCCCCACTGGAACCCCCCAGGCATTTGTTCCAACCACATTCAGGCCCAAGAATTGCTTGCGGCGTGTAGCCAACATGGCTTTCATTTGGCTTCCCCTAAGCATATCCCTAGATTTTATTCATCCCAAGGAGTAGGATATACCATTGATCTATCCTGGGCAAATTTTCTTGCCTCAAAGCTAATTGTTGACACAACGGTTCCATTGGAAAATCACAGCTCGGATCATCAGCCAATAAACATGCAACTTAATCTTCAAGGGCCACAAAAAACCTTTCAGCAATCTAGGCCAAACTGGGAAGTTATCAAACCCTCTGTAATCAAATCTAAATTAAAGAATTTTGCTGATGCACACAGCTCTAAACGCTTTAAGTCAAAGGACTCTGAGGTTGAATTGCTCACAAATGGTCTTTGAGAGGTTCAGGACAGTCTTGATAGACTGGTAGCAATCAACAGACCAAAGGCTAAATTGTGGTGGTGCAAGACCACCCTGGATCCAATCATTGAGGTTAGGAACAGGGCACGTAAATGGTTCATACTAACTGGTAGCCAAGAGGCAGATTTTTGTTACAAACAGTGGAAATCTTACTTCAGGCACACAATCAAGATACTCAAGCAAAACACCTGGTGGATATTCCTCAGAGAACCCTCTGAGAAAATGGTTTTTAAGGCGCTGTGATTCACCAAAAAATCAAAATCCAATTCAATCCTCCCCCTCTGGAGGGGCTATGGCTTGATCACAACAGATAAAGGAGAACAAGCTAAATTGCTTTTTACTGGCACATCATGTATCCGTGCACCCGTTGATTTATCTGATATTCCAATCCTCTCAGCATCTAGATTTTTGTGCGTCCCCAACACCACCAAGGAAAAAGTCCTGGCAGGCATTAGGAAAATTGCCCCAAAGAAGGCCCCAGGTATAGACAGAGTTGCAAGTGAGTTGATTAAATCTGGAGCTGAGTATGTGGCTCCAATTTTCTCTGACATATTCAATGCATCTCTTTCCAGTTGCACTTTTCCCAGTCCTTGGAAATGTGCTGTCACTACCATAATTCCAAGGTTGGGAAAGATGATTACACTGATCCCAATTCTTACAGGCCAATTTCCCTTTTAAGTGGTTCAGGGAAATTATTCAAACTAATTATTGTGCAAAGGATGATGGCTTGGGCAGAGGAGCACCGAATTTTGGCTGATGGGCATCTAGGCAGAAGACAGGGTGCAGGAACAGAAGATACACAGGTGCTCTTGGACATGTGGGTCCGCCACAAATGGAAAGAAAACAAATTTGTGGCAGCAATATTCTTAGACATTAAATCAGCTTACCCATCAGTCCACCCCAGAAGACTGATTCACTATCTTTCCCATATGTAATGCCCAGCACTAGTAGGAATTATTGAATCCTTCCTTTCTGAGAGGCGCACAACCATCAGAATGGATGATTACACATCAGATCCCTTCAATGTTACAATAGGACTTCCTCAAGGATCCCCTCTCTTGGTCATTCTTTACATTCTATATAATAATTCTTTACTAATCAAAATGTTTGACTTAGATCAGGATGAATCAAAGATTTTATGGAGGGGCCAGCAAGCTGGGGTGTTTAGTTCCCTCCAAAGGTGTTCGTTCTAAAAGCAGAGAACTGACCCTTTGAAACTGGGGCCTGCAAGCAGGGGTGTTTAGTCCCAGTAAAATAGTTGCTAAGAAAGGGCCACAACTCCTAGTAGAAAAAGACTTACTGTAGTAGGCTTTGAGGGAAGGAGGTGGGGGGATTTCTTATGGTAAACTGAGCAGCTGGAAGCGGTTGGAAAGGTGGGCTGGAAGGCTGGACAGAGTTGGGGTTGAGGAAAAGAGGCTTTGAAGTCTTGAAGACTGATTTACTGGGCAGGACACTAGTATGCTGGACTGGTGGAATGCTGGGTGTAAATATGATAAAGCTGGGGAATCAAAATACAGGGGGAAGAAAGGGCCTCTTAAATGCCTTTCTGGAGCCCTGATGGCGAAACACCAAGTGGTATTTTGGCTATGGGAATACTACAAGGAAGGAGTTATCCTTAGTAGAAATAAATGATGTAATTTATCAAATTGTTACATGTACAAGCTGTCAATAATTAATACAGTCTGTCAGTAATCTGTAGACATCATCTGAGGGCGCTTCAAGAGCTCTTAGTTTGATGTACAACATGTATTCATCACTTGATCAATAGAATAAAAAAGAAATAATCAAATTATAGTACAGAATCTTATTTCTGTTTAATTTGGTTATTTCATATGTAAGGTTCTGTACCATGAGAGTTCTTGTCATAATTGCATGGAGGGCGCTTTTACAGCACTCAAATCAATTATTGGACAAGCAAACATCATGGGAAAAGTGTCAACATTTATTATTTTCCCGTGATTAAATAAGCTTGTCATTTATTTTAATTGTACAAGTTTTTTTAGACTTGTTTGAAGTATTCTGATGTTTTCTTTATCCCCTGTTTCGTGTCTTTCATGTGTTATGATATTATTTAACTTATACTGTATGTATTTGCATAAGTTAATAATAATACAAAGACTATAAAACAGCGTGATATTTATGTCAAAAGTTATTTAATACTTTATTTATGTGTTGAAAGGATAATTACATTGTTTATTTAAGTAATTATCACGTATTTCAAGGACTTCTACTTATTAGAATACTCTCATATTACATATGTTTATACCTAGTAAGTATTTTAGCGCTTAGTAGGAGTATTCTTTAAGTTAATTTTATTATTAGAAGGAGTAAGTTTTCTAGGGTACTTTGGCTGAGGTACCCTAGGTTATTTTACTTGCTCTTTCAGAATATGAAATAATATTCCCACCTATCTCAAACGTTAATGATTTATTATTTATTTTATTATTAATTAATTTATTATATTTGTTTATTGCATTATTACTACGTTAATAATGTTTATATTTTAAAATTTATCTTTTTCTTATGTTTAGTATAATTTATGTTAAATTATTACTTATGTAATAATGTCTCTTTCATATGTATTATTAATTAATTATTACTTTATTGATTGTTCTAGTCAGGTTGTCTGTGAACTAGTAGCAAGCTGACAGAGAGCTGAAGGGCTAGCACCTTTGGATAACAAAGGGACACGGCTAATCTAAAGTGCCAGCAAGATTGTCTGAAAAACTCCTTTAAAGTAGGAGAGGACTCCTAGTCACTCAAGATGAATCTCAGTGACCAGGGTGAGTTTGGAGAGTAAGAAGAGGAAAGCTTTTGAGATTTTAATTAAGCCCTACTCACTAATGTATAGTAAGATGAACATTTTTGTAATACTCTGGGGGAAAAGTATTTCCAGAATTTAAGACCTTCCCCATGTATCTTATTACAAGGAATAATAACACCAAGGTAAAACTCAAGGAGGTTATATTCCTTGGGGTGAATTTAAGAAAATAGTCTCCTTATAAGGAGATATAATGGATTTTAATTAAAAGGGGTAAATCTTTGGAGAGATATTAATCTCTTCTATCAATTCAGCCAAGAGTCATTTAACTTCTGTGAAATGGTAGTCTGTGACAGTCATGTGTGTGAGGAGACAAAAATCATCACTTGCTTAGGTTTACTGAAGATGCCTATAAAATACTCAAGAATCATTGTGACTCACATTCCTCAATTGACTTCACAATTTGCTTTCCTCAAAACATCAACTACTCTCTTCAAAATCATGTGCTCAATTTTATCAAATTTCAACTCAAGCTCAAGATTCTCCCAATTTCCCTGCTCAACTTGCTTCAACACCTCTCAACAACTAAAAAATCTACACTACTGCTTTTGTCCTGTTTGTTCTTTTTATTCTTTATCCTTTCGCCTCTTCTTTGTTTGATAAGGAAATCACTGAACGTTTCATTCTTTTATTTTTCTCTTGACTTTGTTTATATTTAAATGATCAATTGCTGCTCTCATTACTGCTCACATCTTCCTTCAATACCTCATTAGTCATATCAATATCTTACAAGATTGATAGTATATTTTCTCTCTTTCTCTTTTAGTTTATCTTATCATCTTTTTTTCTGATACTACTATTATTTCTTAGTCTGGTTCTGTTTTCTAGCAATTTCATTAAAATTCAATACTCCTACAATTTGCATCTCTTATATTATGTGATGAAAATTAATTTATTGTCAAGATGAATATTAAATGGAATTAATATGACAATTATGAATCAAGGAGTAATTGAACTTGTAACCTATTATGAATTACTGGTTCATTTTTTCAATACAAGTACTTGAACATTTTACTATTTGTGGAAATTTGTGCTATTTTCTGAGTCTCTTTAAGTCCATACATAAATTGGGTGTGCAACCCACACACCCATCTTATGAATATAACAAAAAGGGAATGCGGTTTGTACAGCCTTTTTATGTGTATAATTATGGGTATACCCCCATACCTATTTTTTTTTCAAAGTGTACTATGTAAGCAAACACATATCTGGGTTGGCGTAAATAATCCCACTCGCCTTTCAACCAGAGGAATCCCCTCCAGTCAAGAGACACACATGTCTCTCAACCGGAGGAAACCCCTCTGGTCAAAGAGACATGCTTTTCTCTCTGGTTAAGTGACACATATTTCTCCTTGAATGGAGGGTTTTCCTCTGTTTGAAATACATGTTTTTCTCTTCACCAGAGTGGAATTCCTCTGTTCAAGAGACACAAATTTCTCTTTACCAGAGAAATCCTGTGAGCCTGGGTCTCTAAAGTGAAAACAGTACACAAAGATGGGGGGGCAACAGTTGTATTTCAGAAAGACAAAGAAAACAACTGTAAAGAGAAAAAAAGGGGAAAGAGAAGGAAAGAAGGGATGATTATTTATTGATCTGAGATTTGAATAATCTGAGGGCTCTTATTAATGATAATCAACAACTTGGAAAAGTTGGAAAGCTGTTCCAGAGGCTTTGAGAAATGCAACAGCCTCTTCACACAATGGACATGTGGAAGGTATCTGAGAAGACAGAGTCTAATCAGCCCAGTTTTTTAGACTATGGTCAAGCTGGATAGTCAAGGTTCTTTAGAGGGGAACCTATGTGGTTTGTTTCAAGGAAAAACCACAGAAAAAGATTGAAGTATGACTGGAGGATCTCTTGAGAGGATTAATATTGATCTGATATGATGATTGAAGCTTGATTTGATCTGATTTGAGGAAGGATGATGAAGGAGGAAGGGAAAGGGGAAAGGGGGAGACAGAGAAGGACTACTTTCAGATGAGCAAGGTTCAGAAAGGGTACTGACTGACAATACTGGTAAGTCACTGGGTGAAAGACACCTTAGATTGGTTAGAGTGGTGAGCTGTAACTTGATGAATCCTTGGTGATTTGAGTTGGTGGTTCTGGGTGTCTTGAGGTTGTGTATCCTCCCTGCAATGGAGAATACACCAACTTCCAAAATTTTCAAGATTTCCTTATGTAATCTTACATGTAGATGTGGTTGGCTGCCTTGTTTCACTTGCACAGCCAGTTGTGGCATAGAATTATTTGTATAATTACTCTATGAAGGAGTTGAGCAATTACAAAGTGGTCAGTGAACAGTATGGTCAAAATTTAATGAGGAAAAAGAATTTGAAGTCAAAATGATGATTAAGATTAAGGATAAAAATATATGAGGCTTCATTCTTTATTGGGAGAAAAGTGAATAAGGCAAGCTTTAGGTCAGCTGTGATGAATCTCCTACGCTTGAGAGACGCATATTTCTCTTTGACTAGAGGGGTTTCCTCTGGTTGAGAGAATCAAATGTCTCTTTACAGTTGGGGTTTCCTCTGATCAAAAGACATGCATGTCTCTCAACTGGAGGAATTCCTCCCAGTCAAAGATTCATGTGTGTGTCTCTACCAGAGGAAAACCCTCCATTTGAGAGAAATGTGTTTCTCTCAACAAGACAAAACCCCTCCAGTAAAAGAGACATGTGTGTCTCTCAAGCAGAGGAAACACCCTTGTTTGATAGATCTGCATGGCTCTTTGACAGGAGGAGATTCCTCTGTTTGAACTACCCATAGAAAGGGAGTACACACCCTTTCTATGGTTATGTGGTATGGGCACATTCACATACAGGGTTATGCAGCTGCACACACCTTTATGTGTGCTGTCACACTCTTTTCAACAGGTGTGTGACCTTCATGGGAATGTAGGTTGTGCGCCCATCCAGTGGTGTGCTGACTCCCAAAAACAGGTATGCCCCTGGTGTGGGTGTGAGGCCATGGGCATGCATTTATCAATGGCAGACACAACTGTTCAGCTTCTAAAGCCAAGGGTGATGTTACCCATTTGGTTCATAAAAAGGGGAAAATTATTTTTCACTTTCTAACACCAAGGTTTACATTAGAAACTGAATTGTGGTTGTTTTTCTCTCTTATTTCTCACTTTTTAAATTTGTATTCACTTTTTTATCTCTTTTTTTGGAAATTATTCACACTTGTTTGAGATGCTGAATTGTGGGGATTTTTTCTTTTCTCCTCCTTTTTCTCTCTCTAAATCAGGTTTTGTCCTCCCTGAAAAACACATTTTTTCTTCCTTCTTTCCTTTTTTTTTGGGGGGGGGATTGATGAATCCACACTAACACTAGGGGCACACCCTTTTTTTGACAGGCGTGAAAAATTGCCACAGATGGGTGTGTGGTTTGCACGCCCTTCAGGAGGCTGCCTCCTTGACCAGAGGGACTCCCTCTGGCTGGGGAGGTTATACAACCTCTTCAACCGGGGGGAATCCTTCTGGCTGGGGAGGATATACAACCTCTTCAACCGGGGGGAATCCCTCCAGCCGGGGAGGTTATACAACCTCCTTGGCCAGAGGGAGTCCCTCTGGTCAAGGAGGTTTTATAAACTCCTTGGCCAGAGGGATTCCCCCCATTTGAGGAGGTTATACAGCCTCCTCAACTGGAGGGATCCCCTCCGGTCAAGGAGGTTGTATACAACCTCCTCAACTGGAGGGATCCCCTCCGGTCAAGGAGGTTGTATACAACCTCCTCAACTGGAGGGATCCCCTCCGGTCAAGGAGGTTGTATACAACCTCCTCAACTGGAGGGATCCCCTCCGGTCAAGGAGGTTGTATACAACCTCCTCAACTGGAGGGATCCCCTCCGGTCAAGGAGGTTGTATACAACCTCCTCAACTGGAGGGATCCCCTCCGGTCAAGGAGGTTGTATACAACCTCCTCAACTGGAGGGATCCCCTCCGGTCAAGGAGGTTGTATACAACCTCCTCAACTGGAGGGATCCCCTCCGGTCAAGGAGGTTGTATACAACCTCCTCAACTGGAGGGATCCCCTCCGGTCAAGGAGGTTGTATACAACCTCCTCAACTGGAGGGATCCCCTCCGGTCAAGGAGGTTGTATACAACCTCCTCAACTGGAGGGATCCCCTCCGGTCAAGGAGGTTGTATACAACCTCCTCAACTGGAGGGATCCCCTCCGGTCAAGGAGGTTGTATACAACCTCCTCAACTGGAGGGATCCCCTCCGGTCAAGGAGGTTGTATACAACCTCCTCAACTGGAGGGATCCCCTCCGGTCAAGGAGGTTGTATAAAACCTCCTCAACTGGAGGGATCCCCTCCGGTCAAGGAGGTTGTATACAACCTCCTCAACTGGAGGGATCCCCTCCGGTCAAGGGGGTTGTATACAACCTCCTCAACTGGAGGGATCCCCTCCGGTCAAGGAGGTTGTATACAACCTCCTCAACTGGAGGGATCCCCTCCGGTCAAGGAGGTTGTATACAACCTCCTCAACTGGAGGGATCCCCTCCGGTCAAGGAGGTTGTATACAACCTCCTCAACTGGAGGGATCCCCTCCGGTCAAGGAGGTTGTATACAACCTCCTCAACTGGAGGGATCCCCTCCGGTCAAGGAGGTTGTATACAACCTCCTCAACTGGAGGGACTCACTCTGCTCAAGGAGGTTGTATAACCTCCCCGGCTGGAGGGATCCCCCCCGGTCAAGGAGGTTATAAAACCTCCTCAACCAGAAGGACTCACTCCGGTCAGGGAGGTTATACAACCTCCTCAGAGGGAATCCCTCCGGTCAAGGAGGCTTCTTTTTCTTTCTTTGTTTTTTTTTTTCTTTCTTTTTTTCCCTTTTTTTCCCTTTTTTTCCCTTTTTTTTTTTTTTTTTTTTTTTTTTTTTTTTTTTTTTTTTTTTTTTTTTTTTTTTTTTTTTTTTTTTTTTTTTTTTTTTTTCCCTTTTTTTTTTTCCCTTTTTTTTTTTTTTTTTTTTTTTTTTTTTCCCTTTTTTTTTTTTTTTTCCCTTTTTTTTTTTTTTTTTTTTTTTTTTTCCCTTTTTTTCCCTTTTTTTCCCTTTTTTTCCCTTTTTTTCCCTTTTTTTCCCTTTTTTTCCCTTTTTTTCCCTTTTTTTCCCTTTTTTTTGACATTGTGCACTCTTTTTTGCTTCAGCAAACACTTTACATATATAATTTTTTTCCATCTGGAGTGTGTTGAGATTCACATTATGCAATGTCATATGTCAGCCTACGTGATGCCAAGGATAAATCCTTTTAGCTACACGTGGTGCAAAGAATAAGTTTAGAGACTATAAAGAATCTGGGTGATGAATAACAAGTCTAATTCCCAATTAATATGGGGAATTGTGATGTAAAAAATAAAGAAAAGAAGTAATAATTATATTAAATGAATTCAATATAATTGGAACCAGAGGGGCCTGATATATCAGGAGTGGTTTGGATGTTATGGTCTGATCTGTGGAGAGGAAGGCTCTGGGGTTCTGGGGCTTCTGGGGTTTCGGGATCCTATAATGTAGATTGCAGGATGAGGAAGAGATGTGGATCCTCGTCCTGACAGACTATATAGTGGTCTGTCTGTGACATGTACGTGATAGACTATCTACATGTGGTGCGGGCTTTAGTGCGGGCAGGCCCGCAATACGGCTCATAACATTATCCCCCTTTTAATGCTAAATCCTCCACTCATTTGCCAATCAAGAAAAAAAGAAAAAAATTCCACCTCTTATCAATTTTGTTCCTTCCACCTCTTATCAATTTTGTTCCTCACTTCCTCCTCCGCCTCCGCCGATGAGCAGTTCCCGCATTTGGAAATCTTGAATTAAATCCCGCTACCAGTTCCTCGCAATTCTTCAAGTTTTCCGCCGGTTCCCATGAGTTGTCTTCCGTTCCAAATCCCTTCCAGCTGACCAGGTATTGGGTCTTCCCGTGTCGTCTTCTACAGTCCAGTACCTCTTCGACTTCCCACTCATCCCCGCCGTCCGCTGTAATTGGTTCCGGGTCTCCCTTCCGTCGTTCCGCAATTTCGTCGGGTCTGTGTCTGCGGAGTATTGATACGTGAAATACGGGGTGTACCCCCCGCATGGATATAGGGAGTGTTAGCTTATACGCGGATCTTGAGATTCTTTTACAGATAGAGAAAGGTCCCAGCCATCTATGTTCCAATTTTGGGCTGGGGCGGGTCGTTGAAATGTTGCGTCCGTCTAGCCATACTTCGTCCCCCACGTCCCATTCCGGTGTTTCCCTTGTTTTCTTGTCAAATTGGCCTTTCATTGTTTCTTGCGCCTCTTCTAAGCAATGCTTGAGTTCTCCTTGGACCTCCGCAAGTTTGCGGAGTTGTTCCTCTACTGCGGGGATGCATTGTTCTGTTGAGGGGGTTCCGCTATATGGCGGGTTGAATCCGTAGTTGGCTTTGAACGGGGAAACTCCTGTCGAGGTGTGGTCGTTGTTGTTGTAAGCAAATTCGGCCATTGGGAGGAGTGGGGCCCAATCGTTCTGTTGGTAGCAAACAAAGTGCCGCAGGTATTGCTCGACTGCTTTGTTGGCGATTTCGGATTGTCCATCTGTCCTTGGGTGGTACACTGTGGATGGCTGTAGTCTAATCCCCATGCGGGCGCTCAATTCACGTGTGATTTGGGAGATAAAAATACTTCCCCGGTCCGAGACAATTGTCTTGGGGGTTCCATGGAGTTTCCATACGTGTTCTGCCATCAGTTCCGCTAGTTGTTCCGCGTTCATGGTTTTCTTGCATGGGATGAAGTGGGCCATCTTGGTCAGTCGGTCTACTACTGTTAGTATGCTGTCACTCAGGCGGGATTCAGGGAGATCAGTGATCAAATCATAGCTAATGTCCGTCCATGGGCCTGCGGGGATTGGGAGGGGTTCTAATGTTCCGAACGGCCGTCGAGTGCTAGATTTGACTCTTTGGCATGAATCACATCCGTCTACGTACTGGTTTACAAATCTCTTCATTCCACTCCACACAAAACTTCTCCGTACTAATGCCAACAGGCGGGATCTGCCTGGGTGGCCTGTGGACTTTGTCTCGTGTCGACTTTTGAGGATTATCGTCCGCAATGCTGAGTCCGCTGGTACCACTATCCGTCCCTTGTCATAGAGTACCCCGTTGGCTTCCGCATACCTGTTGTGGTCCCCTGTCGGTTTCTGTAACAGCTTAATCCAGTCAGCCAATTTTGGATCATGTGGGGTCAGTTCTCTAATCCTGGCAATGATTTCGGCTTCAGACAACACTAGGTTGTCCGTTCCCGCATCTTCCAAATCAGTCCCCATCACGTCCACCTCAAACCAATGTTCCCCATCATCCATTTGAATCGATTCGTCCAGAAACCAGCTGTCCAATTCCGCACATTCCGCAAGCTCCTCAAAAGTCCGCTCGGTGATGTTACCTGGCTTTAAAAGCTGACCAAATGTCAGCTTTTCTCCCGGTGCTGGGGCGAGGTCCGGTCTGCGGGATAGGGCGTCGGGTTTTGTCGATTGGCGTCCTGGTCGGAATATGATCTCGAAGTCAAAACATCCCATGGTCTCCGCCCATCTTGCCTGTCTTCTTGTGAGCTGCTTGGTTGTCATGAAGCTTTCCAAATTACGGTGATTGGTGTATACAATTGCCGTCAAGCGGTGTGGGTTCCCCTCCAGGTATTGCCGCCACTCCTTGAAGGCAGCCACAATAGCCAGTAACTCTTTGTCAAAGATCTCATAGTTGCGTTCCGCCTGTACAAGGGATCGGGACAGGTAAGCTACTGGGTGAAGTTCCTGGTCCTTGGTGCAAACCTGGGACAGTACCGCGCCGAGCGCGAAATCGGAGCAATCACATTTGAGTACAAACGGCTTGTACGGGTCCGCGATTTTCAGGATCGGGGCGGATGTGAAGGCGGTTTTGAGGGATTCAGATGCATAGTTGCACTTGGCGTCCCACACAAAGGGGGTATCTACTCTTGTCAGGTTGTGGAGCGGTCTGGTCTTTCCTGAGAAATGGTCGATGAATCGGCGGTAAAAATTAGCAAACCCAATGAATCGTTGAAGTTCGGTGACATTCTTTGGTGCGGGCCAGTCAGTTACTGCTTTCACCTTTGCGGGGTCCATTCTGATCCGGTTGCATGATATCAATAATCCTAGGTATTCTACCTCCGGCCTTGAAAATTCACACTTTTCGGGTTTCAGCCACAATTGGTGCTTGCTCAATGTGTCCAGTATACTGCCCACCGCTTCTGCATGGTCCGACCCTTTCCGCGTGTAGATCATGATGTCATCTAGGTATGCAGCGGTGTCTTTCCCAATCCGTCCGAGGAGGATGTCTTGCATGAAGTATTGGAAGTATCCTGGCGCTCCCGTGGGACCGAAGGGCATGGTAAGCGGGGCAAATTGACCTGCCCTGCAGATGAAAGCCAGCTTATCTTCGTCGCCTTCTGCAACTCTGAGGTTTCCATATGCGTTGCGGAGGTCGAGCTTTGTGAATGTGTCCGCATCCAAAAGGCTGTCAACTAAGTCCATTTTCAGTGGGAGCGGGTACTTGGTCTTCACCGTTACCGCGTTGAGTCTCCTGTAGTCAAAACAGGGTCGCAGGTTTCCGTCCTTCTTTCCAGTGAATAGTACCGGTGCCGCCCACGGGGATGTGGTCCGTCGAATGGTCCCGCTTGTCAGTCCTTCGGCAATCATAATATCAAGTGCCTGGTTCTCTGCTGGGGATAGCGGGATGATTCTTCCGGCCTGTGGGGTGGCTCCTGGGATCAGATCTACGCGGAAGTCATACTTTCTTCGCGGGGGAAGTCTCATGGCGCTTGATTTCCGGAACATGTCAAGGTGTCGGTGGTAGCATCGCGGTACCAATTCATCCGCAGTCCGCTCCGCAGTTGTGGCTTTCCCTTTTGCTGCCAATCGGGCCGATGTCGACCACGATGTTTTGGCCGTGCTGATCACTGCAGGGGTATGTCCTAGGGGGGAAAGAGGCTTGCCAGCTGTTTCGGGATTCAAATGCGGGGGAGATCTATCAGACTCACATTGCGGGGGTGTTATTGTGCTAACAGCACACACCCCCTCGTCACTAATCCTAGCTTTCCCCATGGGCCTATAGAACGTATGCGGGGATGTTGGCGGAGAGGACAATACTGCCTTGGCAGTAGCAATAATTTCATCGGGTACCTGGTCAGAGTGTTGAGTCTTGGGGTTCCTGGCGGGGCTTGCGAATCTATCTACAAGGCGTACAAGCTTGCCAGCTGTCTCGGGCAGTAAAGTATGGGGTGGGGGGTTGTCAAACTCACATTGCGGGGGTGTTATTGTGCTGTAAGCACACACCCCCTCGTCACTAATCCTAGCTTTCCCCATGGGCCTTTCGACCTTCTGCGGGGATGTTGGCGGGTAGGACGATACTGCTGCCGCAGTAGCACAAGTTTGGTTGGATACGGTTTCATCGGGTACGTGGTTAAGGTGTTGGGTTTCGGGATTCCATGTGGGGTTCTGGGGTCTATCTACAGGGTGTACAAGCTTGCCAGCCGTTTCGGGAATGATGTGGGGGATAGGGATGTCGAACTCACATTGCGGGGGCGTTATTGTGTTTAAAACACACACACCCTCGTCAATCTTCCTAGCTTTCCCCGACTCGCCGGTTGGGGTGTTTTTCGGAATAGACGAAACCGCCGAAGCGGCCGCAATGTCCGGGGTCCATAGGGTACGGTTCGTCCAATTGATTCGGTGTCCATATCGGCGGATCCAGGGCATCCCTAGGATCCCATCATACGAGTCTTTCAGTCGTGTAATGATGAATCGGGACGGGCGGGGTTTGTTGTTCAACATTAGGTCTATCTCCTGGGTTGCTCTGCTTGCGGACCTGTCAAATCCGAAGACGGTTCGCCCCGAGGCCGAAGCGGCCTCGAGGAGTCCCCATTGGGATGCGTACGATTCACTCAGAACGTCGTGGGTTGCTCCGGAGTCTATGAGGAAGGATAGGGGGGGATAGGGGCTTTGGGGTGTGGCTCTGGGAGTTTTGATGGTGCATGAAAGGAAACATCGGGGATCAATTTCATTTACATGTAATGTCTGACTAGCACCAATACTGCATGACAACTCCGCTACGCTCGGGAAGGGCACAACCTTCATTCCCGAGCGTCTCCATTGTTTGACTTATCGGCCCGTCCCTTGTTCACCTTGTCCGTCTGTCCCTCTGTTTTGAGCGCCGCCAATCCATCGGCTAGCTGTCGAATCTGGTCCTCGAGTGCGGAGACTGAGGCGGGTGTCCGTCCTTTCCCTTTCTTGTTTGGACACTCCCGAGAGATATGTCCTCGCGTCCCGCAGCGGAAGCAAAGTCCTTCCCGCATCATGCGGGCCTTCTCGTCCTCGGACAGTCGACCGCTGATCGCAGATGTGTCCATGGCGTCGGGATCTGGCTGGGTCTTCGCAATTCCAGTGGTCGTTTCCGCCCCGTGCATCTCCGAATCAAGCTCCATGGCTAGACCCGCTGTCTCATTGACAGTGGTGAAAGTGGTGCGGGCCAGCACTAGTGCCGTCCGAATGTCCCGTTTTAAGCCCTGTCGGTATTGGCTGATGAGGGTCGGGACCTCCCATCCGGTGGCAGTAGCGTGGGTGAGGAATGTGTGGGTGTAGTCGGCCACTGTCCTCGTCTGTCGCAGCGTTCGTAACGCCCGTTCCGCCTTCCCTTTCTTCTCGGAGTCGAAATACATTGTTCCGAAATCCTTCGTCCACCCGTCGTACGAGAAGTCCGCCCCCTCCGTGACTAGGTCAATGTACGGGGCGGACCACACGGCGGCGGGTCCGGTAAGGTAGGACGCGGCAAATAACAGCTTTGTCCTGTCGTCAGGGAACATGGCGCTGTTGACCGATGTATAAATCGCCACTTGGCGGGCGAACGTTTCCGCCTTCGTCCCGCGTTCACCATCGAACTTGTCGGGGCATGCGATCTTTGGTCCGCGGGTTGGGGTGGAACCGGTTGGTTGGGATGGTTGGTCCCGTTGTGCTTCGGCCGCTCTTCGGCGGGATCGTTCGTTCTCCCTTGCTTGAGTCATCTCTTCAAGCTGTCGTCGGAGTTGCTCTACTTCATCCATCTTTTGGGTGCGGGTGGAGTTGGGATCGTTCGGGTTGTCTGTCTGGTTTTGTTCAGGTGTCTGGGTGTTGGTTTCTTGCCTTTGTCTCCGTAGTGTTAGATCCTGCAATATGTTATGGTCTGATCTGTGGAGAGGAAGGCTCTGGGGTTCTGGGGCTTCTGGGGTTTCGGGATCCTATAATGTAGATTGCAGGATGAGGAAGAGATGTGGATCCTCGTCCTGACAGACTATATAGTGGTCTGTCTGTGACATGTACGTGATAGACTATCTACATGTGGTGCGGGCTTTAGTGCGGGCAGGCCCGCAATACGGCTCATGACATTGGATCCCTCTAAGGTATCTTGAAAATAATGCATAGGACTTAGGTACCTGGAACACTGGGGCCTGTTTTTTGAAACTTGATGTCCTACTCGTGACATTTTCCATGAACTTCAATAACTGCGGAACATCTCAATACCTTTTGATCTTGGCTGCTTTGTGCTCTTTCCCATCGATCTAGATTAAAATCCACATTTCTTTCCCTCTCATCCTCATTACTCAACCCTTCCTTCCACCATCTAAAACTTCCATCTCTCTCCCATCTCACTATCATCTCCCACTTCTCTCATCTCTCTTCACTCCTCTTCTTTCCTTCCTTTTCACTTGACTCCTACACCTTCTCAACACCCTATCTAAACCAACCCAACTCCTCTAAAAACTCTCTTCAACTTGTGGATGTCTTGTCTCATCTCAACTTGGTGAGAAATAAATCACAAATCTATTATTTTGCTGATTAACCCATCTAACATTTTTACTCTTAGTCCTGTGTCATCTATTTACCAGTCCTGTCCACTACTCTACTCTTAGTTTTCTGTTAGAAAATTGTCAGCCTCCCTGATGCCAAGGACAAGTCCTTCTAGCTACAGGTGGTGCAAGGATAGATGGTAAGAGTTATATAAACTCTGGGTAAGGTACAAGTTACAATTCCCAAAAAGATATGGGGGGATTGTGACGTAAAAATTGAGAGAAAAAATAGATTAATAATTATATTAAATAAATTTAATATAATTAAAAACCAGAGGGGCCTGATAAATCAGGGGTGGTTTAGATCCCTCTAAGGTATCTTACAAATAAATGCAGAGGATTTAGGTACCTGGAACACTGGGGCCTGTTGGAACAGGGGTGGTTTAATCCCAGTAATGGAAATGGGGGAATATCTTCAAGAAAAGGGTTATTACTTACTAGTAATAAACCTTGGGGGATCTTGGGGATATTCTGGGTGGAACTGGACCGTTTGAAGCGCTTGGATGGATGGATGGTGGAGCTTGGTGGACACTGTGAAGGTGTTGGGGAAGACAGGGCTAAAGAATAACTACTAAGAACCTTACCAGACTGTGTTATAAAGATGTGTATATCTAATAAGAAGTGGGTAAGGTTGTTAGTGGGTATTGGAAAGCATGAGGAGCCTTCTTTGGGCGGTTGAAGAGCTCCTTAAATAGTCCTGAGTTCCCTCTGGGGACCCTGTAGGTGTTATTGGCCAACTTGTGGGATCTTTGGACCACATTTTGGCCATTTATGCTTTCTTGGTGACGCTTCAGCAGCCCCTGCTTTGAATACACGTCACCAATTGATTTTATTATGATATTTATTATTTATTTATTCATTTGTATTGAAGTACAGTCTGTAGTACATTAGTACTATTAATACTAGTGGCTTATCAGTATTTATAATAAGCCACAGTATTGTTTGTACTGTTTGTTTATTCAATACAAAATGTATAAGTTATTAATATCATTCAATATAATTAATTATGTAGTCCCCAGTATCCTTTATTACATATGTAACATATGTAAAGAGGTTACTGGGGCGTGGTTTTATTGATTTGGGGGTACCTGAGTGACTGTGGAGTCCGCGTGCCAAGCTGGGAGCCTGTAAGGGGCTTGATGCTTGCGCGGGGGCTTATATCTCAACTTTGGCGCGGGCTTTCAGTCACGCGGGTTGAACTTCAAGCTCTGCGGACTGCGGTACGCGGGGTTTGAGCAAAACACGGTGTAATTACACTATCTCCCCTAATTTACACAACACCTCATTTCCGTGACTGGAAATGGGGATTAAGCATATGCATATATATATATAAGCATTTTTAAGGCAAGTACTTTTTATTAAAAAGGTACTTGCTAATTCTTCTTTGCCTATTTACATAGTGAAGGAGTAAGATTCAAGGGGACCTATGAGTGAGGTACCCTAGGTTAATTTTAGTGTAGATTCAGAATATCAAATAATATTCCAACTATTATTTGATTTTCTTATTTATTATTTATTTTTTATAATATGTTTTTTGTAAATCCTGTGACAGGTTGCTCTGTCATAGTAGCAAGCTGACAAAAATCAACATCATCTACCAGGTATGCTTTCTCATTTCTCTTCTCTTCTCATTTCTTAATTATTCTAATCTAGTGTATTTCCAGTTCTCTGTTCTTTTTTTCTTAGTAATAAAACTTCAGATATTCTTCACTGTTGACACAGGGCTGGTTTAAATCCCAGTAGAAGATTAGTGTGAAATCTCAATAGAAAGCGGTATTTTACTTACTAGCAATAATCCCCTAAATTCTTGAGTATTTCCAGAGTGCAAATAAGAAATTTGGAAGCGCTTAGAAAGGGTAGTGGGAAAGGTAGCTGATAACTTTAGAATTTCTAAGGGAACACATGGCGAAAGAATAATTATTAAGGACCTTCCTAGCAATTTAACAAGAATGCATCTATTGTAAAAGGTGGGTAATTTTCTAATGGGTATATTAAAGCATGAGGAGCCTTCTTTGGGCGGTTTCAGAGCTCCTTAAATAGTCCTGATATCCCTCTGGGGACCCTATGGGTGTTAAAGGCCAACTTGTGGGCGCTTTGGCTAAGTACTGGCCCTCCTGGTGACGCTACATAGGCTTGTGCCTTGGGTATAAGTCACCAAGGTAAATATATATTGTTTTGTATATGTTTTATTTATTTTAGTATATTATTTTATTAATTACAGCCTTGTAGTACATTAGTACTGGTTTGTATAATTAGTATCTGGGGCTTCTTTGTATTTTATAATAAGCCACAGTCCTTTTTTTATATACTGTTGTTTATTACTAACTGTACTTAATTCTAGTGTATAAAATAATATCAACATATTTCCTAGTCCCTAGTAATCTTTATTACATATGTAGCATATGTAATGAAGATACTAGGTGTCAGCCACCAAGATATTACATGTAGTATGTAACATGTAATACTTGAAACTGCAAGCTTGAATAATTTTAATTATTCTTCATTTTTATTATCTTTTATTTACATTGAAATTCTTAACAAAATGGATATTAGACTTCAGCATTTTATCAAATTGTATAACAGTCTAGCAGTTAAAGACTAGCTTGGAAATAACTGATATAAACAGAAGGGCCTGAGTTCAAGCCACACTCATGACCACATTCAATGAAAATCTTTTATTCTAATTACATCTATTTTTTACAAAAAATTAGTTATAATTTAATTAATGCAAATCTTTGGAAAATTAATTTTCACACATGCAATAAATGGATAAGGAACCATTTATTGGTATGGTTTTCTTCTTGAAAATCCTGGAAGATCCAAGATCAAAACATAGTAATTTATAGTATAAAATTACACATAAATTAAGGTAAATCTTTATGTAAAATATATTGAATATGCAATAAAAACTTATAAATTAATTTCCACCTGGTTGGCTCTCCAGAGCAAGCGCTTTTTCAAGCACTAACCCCAAAGGAATTTATATGTACATGTATTAATAATTATTTAGTTTAAATTAAGTGAAATAAACATTAAATTATTTTAATTAATGTGAAATAACTATGGCATCATTTTAATTAAAAATGACACCATCTTTCACTTCCTACCACGAACAGGCTGATCAGATTCACCTGCTAAATTCCCCCCAATCCCCACTGAAAAATAAATTGCAGAAGGATTAATCCAAATATAATTATTATTTAAGGAGGAGGTTTCTTCACCAAATTGAGGACATCCTCCCCCCATCAATTTTAACTCATACTTAGATAGCTTATTATAAGCTATCAAGGCTCTCACCTTCTCCTGTAAGTAAGGAGGATTGGCCTTTTCCCCTATATACTATCTTATTAGTTAAAATTCCTCAAAAACTCTGTTGAAAATATGTTATCTCTTTGCACGGTTACACAGAATTCTGTGTGCTTAAGCCCTCATCAGGAACACAGTCACTCAGCATCATAATCATTCTTTTCATCTTGAACCAGTCCTCCTATTTCCTTTCATCTTCCTTCCCATCCATTCTATCTTCTTTCCCTCGATCTATTCCTCCATTCTTATACTCCCAATCACTATCTATTCTCTTGAATCAACTACTCTTATCTCAGCCATCTACTCTTATCTTAACTCTCTATCTGTACTTCATCTCTCTATCTCTAATCACTCTCTAATCCACATCTACTCCACATCCTATTTTGACTTTGAATTCAACTTCCTTTGACTTCACTTAACACACCTCAGACTGAACTCACATTTTATTTATCTTTTAGCTCGTCCATTATATTATCAAACATCATCCTTTCCTAAATCCTTAATAACATATATTAAAATACTATTGTTCAAAGTGGTACGACTCATTCTTAATTCTCTTTATTGTTATTTTTTGTTCTAATCTTTTTTCTTTCCAGTCTGGTTTTGGTTCTTAGAAATATAAAAAGGTAATTCTAATAAACTACCCCCCAATAAATTAATATTACTTAATTATATTGGAAGAACCGTGTCATAATCTGGTTAACCATTCTGTGGAACTTTATTTCCAACAGAAGTCTGGTAGAAGGGTCATAACCTGTTTATTTTTTGTTACTTAGTGTTTTTATAACACTCAAGTAAATATTGTTACAGTTATAACTTTTTATTACACTTTTTAAAGTGTAAGAGCTTTTAATTCCTTACTGTACACGCCACAATAAGTGGAGTAGAGTACAGTTTGTTGACACTAGGGCGCTTTTTGTTGCCTCTTGTGTTATTTTACTGGCTCTGGTGTCTGTGTGCCACGCAGGGATGCCTTACTTATGCGTGGGGGCTTGTACTCAGAATTTGGGCAGGCCTTCAGTCACGCGGGTGATTCAAGCTGCGCTGACTGTGGTACGCAGGCTTGGAGTTAGTCACATAGGATTTACACTATCTCCCCCAATTTACACAAAACCTCATTTTTGTGACTGAAAAAGGGGTTTAAGCATGTGTAAATATATACAGGCATACAAGTACCTTTTATCTTGAAAGGTACTTGCTCAATGTTCAATCTTGATTTACATAGTCAAGGAGTGAGAATTAGGGGTACTTGTAAGTGAGGTACCCTAGGTTAAATTTGACGCAGATTTAGAATCTACTATAAATCTAAAACAATAGTCTCTTGGAGCCAAACAAACCATGCAAGGTTTTTACTGGATCAATACATGCAACTTAACGGGTCAACATTGGCCTGTTAGGTTGCATGACACAGATAATGGATCAGTTTCAATCCGTGTCTTTCTGCAAGTCCCTCCCCCAAAAACTGGGGGCTATACACTTGTATCAAATAATATTCTGACTTTTAATTTTATATTATTATTTTTATATGTGTTTTTTATTATTACTGTTTCAAAGCTTGCGACAGGTTGCTCTGATATAGCAGCAAGCTAAAATCATAGTCCAAATTACACTTAATAAGGAAATTGCTTTACATAGGTTGTCTACCACAACCATTTTTGACATTTCTAAAATGAATTAAATACCCTTGTTTTTCACTACAGCAACCAATTATGTTGCTACCAACGAAAGATAATACAATTACATAAATATTAGAATGTGGCAAGCAACCAAGTTACATTAATCAATGCATTTTGCTACCAACAAGTAATTACTCCACCTGCTACTACCCATTCACCATGAATAAATAGAGCAATTCTTCAGCTGAAATCTTCCATTCCTCCCACCAAAGATATCCCACTTTTACTACCATAATTCTTCAAAATAATAATCCAACTGCCTGCTACATACCCTTATTGCATCTTTGTTTTCTGGCCCACATGCATCTGCAATCAACTGGAATATTTATGAACTAAGAAGAGAATACAACAGGGAAACAAATTCTAGTTTCCACCAAAGGCAAATCAATTCTGAACTCAATGTTCACACCACACCTAACCCCAATAATCTCCATTATCCATCCTCTCCTGTACCTCTATCATTTTTCATCAACTCTCACAATTCCCCAACTTGAAAATCCACCCAAAAGATTGTAATCAATAATCAACAGCCTCCCATCTTCACCACCTATAAAATGATCCACAAACACAAAATTCAAGGTCCCATAAAATCTCTGAAGCTTCCCCTTTGGATCTACTTCTTTTGAAGATCTTATAAATTACCAGGGTTTTAGTAATCAAGGTTTCTATTTGGCAAGGGGTATGTTGGAAAATAGTCATTATTTGGAACAAACAATGACAGAAGCTGATTCTTGAATGACTTCATCTTACTAATTGAAAATACTATTTGGTATACTACTGGACACATTCCAACCTTCAAACCCTCTCTGCTTATGGAATTTTTCTTACAATTACATGACAGAAGATTGGATCCATCAAGGTTTTCAAGATGATGCCCTGATGAAAAATCAAATCATTGAAGTAATAAATCCAACTCCATAATTTTCTACAGTGTATCAATTCATCATTTCATGATCTGCCAAGATATTATCCTTCAGCTGGAAGTAACCACCTAATAAGAAATTGGATTTTGGATGAAGAGAGGTAACACTTCAATTTGGATGAAGTCAAATTGATCATGTGAATCAACTTAATCATCAGCAGAGATTGGCCTTTGATCAAATTATCCATGCCTGCAATCCAGAACAACCAGTATGTTTTTTATTGATAGAAATTTCAGTATCTTGCAATATATTCTCATCAAGCCCCCTTTTCTACAAGTCCCCGATCCCCTTAATTGGCTATGCCCTCGTAAATAAATAAATAATATTATATTATATTTTTCTCTACAAAATTCACTGGGTTCTTTACAGAGGACTATCATGTATTCAGATGTGTGATAAAGTAATAAATATGTGATAAAGTGTGAAATAGTTATAATGTGTTAAAAAATGTGTCAGCACTCCAACTGGACCTTGGCCACCTACTTCACGCCAGATAATCCGGGGGGTCTTCCAGATGGGGTCAAGAAAATTTATGCTGGGCGCCACGAGGGGCGTCGCGACTCGAGTCGAGGCCATTCTCACTTTGAACGATTAAGCAATGGCACCATTTAAAGCACGTGGCCGAGGCTCATACACGACGTTCCGAGGCCGAGGCCGAGGTGGATACAAGCCTGGAGGAGGGCGAGGCGGTGGGGGGACTAAAGTCAACCGGACGGCAGACGGGCTGGTGCTCGAGAATAACCAGGATCGCGAGGGCACGGAGAGTCTAGAAAAGTGGAATCGGGCAGAACAAGACCGAGAAATTGACGAGTCACTCGGGTTTGTACGCTTCGACCAGGGACATCCGAGGGTCGGCTGGCTCATCAACATCCAACCTGTAAGTTTCCACAGCCCGACCATTTCCACTTTCTTCGTCTTGATTTAAAGTCTATTGTTACTCTTTTGAAGACTCTTGTCCAGGAGGCTCTAGGTCTGCAGTCCGACAAAGCCGAAGGCCCGTCACAGCCCAGCGCTGCCGTCGACCTTTACTTCATTCAGGATGACGGTAACATGTTCCGGTCCACGCTCGTCTACCACCCGTACTTCTTCATCGCCAGTAGGGTCGGAAAGGAAGCCGAAGTCGAAGAATGGATCCGGAAGAAGTACGATGGCCAGGTGATGAGGGTCGAAGGCGTGATCAAGGAAGATTTGAAATTGGTAAGAACCCAATAGTCCTGATTTGTTGAGTTCAGCTCAGCTCACGCCCGTATATCCTTCTCTTTTTTCCGCTGTAGCCGAATCATTTAGCCGGTCATAAACGCCGATTCCTCAAGCTGGTCTTTCGGAACGTCGACCAGCTGTTGCGAGTGCGACGAGACTTACTAGCGGTAGCGCTCAGTAACAACGCGAAAATGGATGCGCTGGACAGCTATGCCGAGGTAGTCAAGGCGGGCAGGAACGAGTTTGATGGGATGGACATTGAAGACTTTGACTCTCTGGACTTTGGAGGCGTCCAGGATCCCCTCGAAGGAGCCTCCTCTTCCTCTAGGAAAGGAAAACTACGCAGCCTCGTCTCGAAGTCAAACTCCCGTCAGCCCGCCGCTACTCTACCTTCCGAATGGATTGTCGACATTCGCGAGTACGATGTTCCCTACTATCTCCGGGTAGCCATAGACAAAAGTCCGCAAATTTCTAGGAGATGACCCCACCGCAACTTTTTTTCTGATTTGCATGTTGTACGCATCTCCAATCTGTAGACTTGCGAGTCGGGCTTTGGTACAACGTCGCTATCGAGCAAAATGACGTCACCTGTACAATTATTCCAGAACGCGTAGAACGTGCTGAACCGGTAGTGATGGCATACGACATCGAGACCACTAAGGCCCCACTTAAGTTTCCAGACTCAGCCAACGACCAAATTATGATGATTTCGTACATGATCGACGGCCAGGTACCTCTTCTCACCCTTTCTTAAGCAAAGTTTTCAGAACCCCTGTTGATTCATCAGGTTTGATATTTGTTGGGGTAGGGCTTCTTGATCACCAATCGTGAGATCGTCGCCGACGACATCGCCGATTTCGATTACTCCCCTAAGCCTGAGTACGAGGGTCAATTTACAATTTTTAATGAAGACAACGAGGTTCGGGCTTTTTCCTCATTCATTGCAGTAAAAGGCCTTATTAACAATGTGTTTCATTTCGAAACATGATGGGAATGGTGGTTGCTTAGTTGGCGTTGATTCGGCGTTGGTTTGATCACATCCGTGATGCTCGACCCACTGTGATGGCCACCTACAACGGAGACAGTTTCGATTTCCCGTTTGTCTACGCCCGAGCGGCCGTCCATGGCCTCGACATGTTCAAGGAGATTGGCTTTAATCCCGACTCAGAGTCCGAATTCCGATCCCGAACTTGCATTCATATGGATTGTTTCAAGTACCTTCTTCGCCTTCACTTAAAACAGATCTAAGCTTTCGACTGACTTGTGTACTTGTCTTTCCAGATGGGTTAAGCGTGATTCTTACCTGCCTCAAGGCAGTCAAGGCCTCAAGGCCGTCACTGTAGCCAAACTTGGCTATAACCCCATCGAGCTTGATCCTGAGCTGATGACTCCGTGAGTAAAAATTCAGACTTGAACTCAATTATCAACTTTCAACATATTTTTTGGTTGGTCCTTCTAGATATGCGGTCGAGCAACCGCAGACCTTGGCGCAATACTCCGTCTCCGATGCTGTGGCGACATATTATCTCTACATGAAATATGTCCACCCCTTCATATTCTCCCTCTGTAACATTATTCCTTTGAACCCGGATGAAGTCTTACGTAAAGGCTCTGGTACCTTGTGCGAAACTCTTCTTATGGTAAGTGGCGCACTGTTGCCAATGATTTGAGTCGCTCATTGATTTTGATGGTTTCTTTTACTCGGGCTGAAGGTTGAAGCATTTAATGGTGATATCATCATGCCCAACCGTCACACTGACCCCCACGGCACCATGTACAATGGCCACCTTCTCGAAAGTGAAACCTACGTGGGTGGCCATGTAGAGGCCTTGGAAGCTGGTGTTTTTCGCTCTGATATTCTTTCAGATTTTAAAGTGGTACCTCGGCGATGTCAGCAGGTGTGACCCTCGCTTCCCTCAATTTGTAACATAGCCATTCGAGAAGCATTGATCTTGTCAGCTGACTCAATCGACTGCTTTTGTAGCTTATCAACGAACTGGATAGTGCTTTAAAATTTTCCATCGTCGATGAAGGGCAGTACGCATTGGAGGACGTTGTCAATTACAACGAGGTCCGAGCAGCAATTCAGGAAGCCTTGGAAACTATGCGTGATGAGCCAGTCCGGCAAGAATTCCCATTGATTTATCATCTCGATGTCGCTGCCATGTATCCCAATATCATGTTGTCAAATCGACTTCAGCCGGATTCCGTGGTCAGTGAAGGGATGTGCGCGGCATGCGATTACAACCGGCCCGGCAAAACATGCGATCGGCGGATGGAATGGTCCTGGAGGGGGGAATATTTTCCTGCTAAGCTGGATGAGTACAAGATGATCCGGAATGCCATCGAATCCGAAGTCTTTCCATCCAAGAAGCCTGGCCAACCGCCCCGCAAGTTTGGCGATTTGGCACCTGCCGAACAAACAACCCTTCTACACAAGCGGCTGGGCGACTATTCCCGTAAAGTTTACAGGAAAACTCACGAGACTAGGATCGAACACAAAAAGGCCATCATCTGTCAACGAGAGAATCCGTTCTACATCGACACAGTCAGAGCCTTTCGTGACAGAAGGTACACCTACAAAGGTCTCCATAAGACTTGGAAGAAGAAAGCAGATCAGGCTCAACTGGAGGGTCGTTCGGTGGGCGAAATCGCCGAAGCAAAGAAGATGATTGTGATCTATGATTCTCTTCAGCTTGCGCACAAATGTATCTTGAACTCTTTCTATGGTTACGTGATGAGAAAAGGTGCGCGGTGGCATTCTATGGAGATGGCCGGGATCACTTGTTTGACTGGAGCAAGGATCATCCAGGCCGCGCGTGAAATCATTGACGAAGTCGGCCGACCCTTGGAGCTGGACACCGATGGGATCTGGTGCATGCTGCCTAAGATCTTCCCCGACAACTATACCTTCAAACTTGCGAATGGAAAAACCCATGCGATCTCCTATCCTTGCACCATCTTGAACCACCTTGTCCACCAGAAGTTTACCAATGATGCATATCATCAATGGAATCCTGAAACTAAGACCTACGACGTCAGGAATGAAAACAGTATCTTCTTCGAACTCGACGGACCTTACAGGGCTATGATCTTACCCTCCTCGAAAGAAGAAGATAAGCTACTCAAGAAGCGTTACGCTGTTTTCAACCCTGATGGCTCACTTGCCGAACTCAAAGGCTTCGAGGTTAAGAGACGAGGTGAATTGCAGCTCATCAAGATCTTCCAAACTTCGATCTTCGAGAAATTCCTCGTCGGAGACGATCTCAAGTCATGTTATGATGCGGTGGCCCAAGTGGCTAATCGATGGCTTGATGTATTGTCAACCAAGGCCGTGAGCATGCATGATGAGGAACTAATCGATCTCATTTCCGAAAACCGAAGCATGTCTAAAACCTTGGCGGAGTATGGGGCTCAGAAGTCAACATCAATCAGGACGGCCAAGCGCCTGTCCGAATTTTTGGGTAACCAGATGGTTAAGGATAAAGGTTTATCTTGTCGTTTCATCATCTCCGCCAAACCTCATGGCTCGCCGGTGACCGATAGAGCTGTACCGGTCGCTATCTTCTCCGCTGAGCGCTCTGTTCAGCAACACTTTTTGCGAAAATGGCTCAAAGATAACTCCTTGGTCGACTTGTCATTAAGGTCGATCTTGGATTGGGGCTATTATACCGAACGGCTTGGATCTGTCATCCAAAAGTTGATCACCATCCCCGCTGCTATGCAGAAAGTTCTTAATCCGGTTCCCAGGATTCATCATCCCGATTGGCTCGCGAGACGATTGGCTACCCGTGAGGATACCTTCAAGCAGCATAAGATCGACGATATGTTTGCTCGACAAGCTCCTTTGTCAGCCGAAGATATCGAAGCTCTTCGTGACGAGAAGCAGAAGAAAACAGACGCTTTGGCCCGCAAGGAGCCGCCAAACCTTCCAGCACCTCCCAAGCCTCCAATCCACATTGATTATTCGGGATGGATTGCTGCAATGAAGCCTCTCTGGCGCGCGCAACGGGCGGCCAAGAAGGCAACAAATAGTTCCAATTTTGTACCAGGCAGCATCGCTTCGATGTTACATGTCCAGGCCTTCAAAGTGGCCAGTCATTCTTCACATCTAGAAGTTGTTCAGCTCTTACCTAACCTGCTGAAGCCCGGAGAATTCCAGGCTTGGGTTTTGTTCAACGATGTTCTCCAGTCGGTTCGCATTACCGTCTTGCGCGAATTCTACGTCAACCTCAAACATGAACCCCGTCCCGACTTCTTTCCAGAATCATGCGTAGCTGAGCCAGTTGTGAAAACCCTTCCCAGATCACAGGCCCGTATGAACCTCTTCAAGATATCTGTAACCGAGAAATCTTACATCGAGGATGCTTCTCATTATCAACAGATGGTCACTTCTCCGGAGGTTGAAGGTGTGTACGAACGTCAGCTCCCATTGCTGCAGCGCGCTTTGATCCGCCTTGGTGCAATTTGCTCCTTGTCTTCTCAAAGCCAACTTTCACTTGTAGACGGAATAGACAAAGGGTTTGAATTGTCCGACTTGATGAGCTTAGAAAATCAGGTCTCCCAAAGGCGATATCTTGATAACGGCAAAGCGGTTCGCTACGTTCTTGTTTATCACTTCCAATCTGGCAGCCGACATGCTGTTGGTATCTTCAATACACACGCTGCAGCCCAAATATTTATAACCGATCGCTCTACCGCCTCACAAGTTCCGAACATACAAAAGTATTACAAGAACGTGTTCAATTCACGGCTTGAAATCATGCAGAAACAATTGGGCGTTTTCGAGTACAATCCAAACATGTTGGTCGAGGTGACAAATGTCGCAACGGAGGCCCTAGCCCTGAAAGCTCTGAGTCGTGAGCTGGCTCTACTCAAAGGTCAAAAGACCGGTCCCGGCTACGTTTTAATGATGAATTCGACAAAGGATCTTTCTTATTACCAAGACAAGGTATTTTCGATTTCCAAGTATCCGGTCGTCATGTTTCATTCGAGTCAAGCCGACAACAAGTTTGAAGCGTTTGGCTGGCAGCGTTTTGCTGCTGAGCGGATGGTACAACACTACTTTCGTGCATCCTCCTTTCTCCGTGAGCGAGTCGTCCAGGCTGAACTATTCGATGTGCCTATCGCCAACTTTGAGACGGATGCGTCTCGAAGCTTAATGGACCTTGAATTTGCTAGAAGGCTCACGAAGGCTGATCATCTCGTCTGGTGGTCCTCGTCTCGAAGACCTGACCTTGGGGGAAAGGAGGTTGATCTGAATTCTGAGCTCGTCATGGATGTCCTGTCGAATCCTGAAATTAGTGTGATGGGTGCCTACTCGGATGCCTCTGTTGAACTCACCATCCGACACCTCGCCGTCAATTCGGTATTACAGTCTTCCTGGGTCTATGAGGTCTCAGGCGGAACTGGCAGCTCACTGGGCTTCCAAAACGCTTCGCACAACTTGGACGAATATTCGAAAGGCTCAGTCGCTTCCTCTCTCCTAGGGGATTCCGATTTGCCCGTCCTCACTTTCACCTTATTCCGGTCACTGGTCCGAGGCTGGATGGATGGGGCTGCAAGAGAAGACGACACGGGACATCACTTTGCGGGTCTCATCAGCCACTTTTGGAGATGGTTAAGCTCGTCATCTTCGGGCATGTTTGATCCTGCTCTTTATCGATTTGTTCATGGCTTGATGAAGAAAGTGTTCTCCCAATTGTTGGCCGAGTTCAGGCGTTTAGGAACAAGAATCATCTATGCAGACTTTGGACGGATCTTTCTTTTGACTTCCAAACCTAACTCGGCTAGCGCCTGTGCATATGCACAGTACATCGCAACAGCTATCAATGGGAGAGATTTATTCAAGCTTCTTGAATTAGATATCGTGCGCTTTTGGGAACAACTGCTCTGGGTGGACGCAACCAACTTTGCTGGTATCACCTGCAGTGATCCTACAAAAGAGCCCAACCCAGAAGCAGTTGAAAATCTCGATATGAACTGGAACATGGTCAATTTCTTGCCACCCGCCCTTCAACAGGATTTTCTACGCGTGGTCTGTCTGTATGTATATGATCTTCATCAATGTCATAATCAAGCCAGCAGCAACGACCAGGTGCAATTAGAAGTCGATCGAAAACAAGTTGAAGCTCAGCTCTTGCGGTCCCTAGTCAATGCTAAAATCACCCGCCAAACCTTAAAGATAGCCAATCAAATAATTGAGCGACAGAACCAAGCAGCAGCTGATCCTGAGCTCCGAGCCACCTTCGATTTCCCTCGACTTCCAGGCTCACACATCGCGATGAAGAAGCCGGTACTAGAGTTTGTCAAGATGGTATGCTTCGTGATGGAGCTGGCAGCGTCCGTGGCGGCCGAAGTCCGCCTCATGAAGCGTGTTTTACTTGACTTGATTGGCGTCCGAGAGTTTTCGAACGAAGCGGTCTTTAAAAACCCATGTATTCCGTTCAAGATTCCGGACACGATCTGTAGACACTGCAATGCCGTGCGTAGCTTCGACTTGTCACGAGACTCGGATCTTCTGGCTAGCGCATCGAGCCGTCGAGTCGGGCAGCCGCCAGAATGGCTATGCGCACACTGTGGCCAATCCTACGACCGGCTGGGGATCGAGGCTATGTTGATCGAGCAGCTCCACAAGCAGGTGGCATCTTTTCAACTCCAGGACCTACGTTGCTCACGCTGCGCTCAGCTCAAGGAAGACACGATGAGCCTGCGATGCCCGTGCTCGGGCGAATATGTCCTAGCCGGTGATTCCGGCTCACACGCCGATCGCCCCTCCTCCGCTCATCTCAAGAGACGCCTCGCCGTCGCCCGGTCGGTTGCCGAGGCCCACCAACTCGACGTCCTCTTGGAATTTGTCCAATGGCTCAATTTACAAATCTCTTGAAACCTCTTGTCCTAACATTTTAGAGACTGGCCTAGGTGGGTACCCTCGGATCTTTCGTGCTTGCAGCGTTGGCACGTGCTGACTTTTTCGTCTCCATTCCCTCTTTCTTCACAGGTCTTCAAGTCATTTGTTCGGATCAGTCTATAGCCCATTTACCACTTCAATCCCCCCCCCTTCGGTTTCTCAGTCACTGTCTTCATTGTTTGATTATTTGTAAAGGAAACAATCCGCTCGCATAACGCAAATACACCCATCCCTTTTCACTCATACCTATTTCGTTCTTTTCTTCTTTCTTCGATGATTTCTTTTTTCCATTCTGTTTCTTTCTTTTTATTTAGTTTTATTTCAATCTTCACCTAAATGTGGACACTGTAGATGTGAAATGTGTATGGGTTTCATTCCAAATGGGAAAGTTTTTGGTATTATTGAATTTAGTAAATGGAAACTTGAAGCTGGAAAAGGGCTCACTGAAGATGTAGGTACTCCGCAAGGGTTTGAGCAGGTTTGCGGATTTTGACAACTGTTCCTAAGGATGTTGTTTACTGATTCCAACAATGATGTGAAGGATTATTCATTTTTCAAATCAAGTCATATTCCCCTCAACTGACATCTTGAAATATTGAACAGGAGTTTGAAAATGTGTAGATCAATTCCACTTAATCAATTCGGATTATTTCAAATGTTATTATATTAATGATCGATGAAACAAAACAAGAACAAAACATGGGTAGAATGAGACCACTTTTTTTCTGTTCAGGTATGTAAGATATTTGACAAAAGGAAAAGAGTTAAGAACGTATGATAGAATTCATACACACGATACTAGTGTATATGTTCTCGTTACTTTTTTTTATTATCATCAAATTCATGCGCGTTCAAAATTTCATGAACCATCAAAACAAAATATCCTTTTTTTACAAAGCGATACAATCAAAAGTGATGATGGAGAAAAAACAATAAACATAAATGAGAAAAGGGTAGATGAAAACTGTTCTATATATATATATATTGCTCATGCAGTCACTGAAGCAGGGAAAGTGAAATCAGTCTGGTCTTGCTTAGCTTCTCCATTACCGGTGTATGAGATCCTCAATCTCAATCGAATCGTAGCCTAAATGTTTTCCATTTCCAAAAAAGGAAAGGAAAGCCGGATTAGAATGTAAAAAATTAGACTGTGGGGGACGTTCAGAGGAAACTTACACCTGGAGTGAACATGATTCTGAGTTGCTGTGTTTCGGTAATCCCAGGACTAATATCCGCATTAGATATCGCCAACATTTTCAATTTTTGGGTCTAGAAAAGAGAAAGATGAATTCAGCCAGGATATTAATTTTCAAGTGACAAGGACAGATATTTTACTTTGGGTACGGCAGCTTGAAAGACGACGTTTTGGATAGGACCCAGGCCATTAGCGACAAACTGGGCGGTGACGTCGAGGATATTATTAGCGTTGGGAGCCTTTTGGGGGACGAGAGAGATTTGCAAGCCATTTTGGTCGTAGGCGATGTAGTTCCTTGGAAGCACGGGGAGTTGTTCAGCATTAGCACTTCCCATGAGTTCACCGCCAAACATTGAAGATGTGGGTGGGGCCTGAGCTGCTGCTGTAGACTCGCCACCGAACAGTCCGAGAATGTCGTTGACTGAAGACTTGGGTGGTTGATTGGCCACAGGTGAACTGACGTCACCTGCTCCACCTCCAAAGATGTCGGCTAATAAATCCTGCGTAGTTTGCCTGGTTGCTCCTCCAGCCGTCTCACCTCTTGTTGGGGAAGTGGCAATCTCATCTCCCATCAAATCAACCAGTGACTTGAATTTGTAAAACCAAATCAATGTTGCGAACAATTAGATCCCTCAAAACGTTTCATAATAACCTCTTGCGTGGAATACTTGTTGGCTTACATCTTTATCAACTCGGGTGGATCCGACTGCTCGCTTTTCACTGACAGTTCCCATGACCGAGGCCTTCAATTCGGGGGGTGGCATCCTCTCCAAAACGCCGGTCTTGATATCGTGCATTGACAAAAGCTGACTGAACTCGACAGCCCGTTGCTGGATTTCTAATTCGGCGGAAGATGTGAACCTAGCGAGAATTTGGGTGATAGTTGATTGTGCGAAAGAGGACGGAGAGAGACGGGAAGAAAGCTTTGCCAGTGCAGTCAATGAGAACTGTCTAATTGTTTGATTGGGATAGGGCGAAAGTAGAACGAGATCGATCAATTCGATGATGTCCGAATCTTGAACCTAGAGGGCGGTGTTGTGGATTCAATGTGTGTCACTATGTTTTTAGAAGCGGTGAGTCTACTGACTTCTGGAATGGCCTCTTCTGACTCCATTGCTACTCCACCCCCGTGACTTTTGAGCATCAACTCCCCAAACTCTCCAATCACCCACAGCCCAGCTAATGTCAAGGACTCTTGAGATACGTCTTGACGCAATGCCAAGTAAAGCTTTTGGGTCGTGTATGCTTGTAGCTCGGGGGTGTGGCAAACTAGACGAACAAACGCTGATAGAACTTCTTCCCTGACGTAATTACCAGCCTAGTAAGTATACCCCAAAGAATTATTCCCGGGTAAGTAAATAGTAAGCTATTCGTCTGGAACGAATTTTCTCGAATCAAAATCTGAAGTTATCACACTGCTTACCAATTTTAAAACTCTCAGCATTGTATCAATATGCCACCTCTTATTAGGTGCAAATCGCTCGGCAGCAAGGCAGATTTGAGTAGTCATTCCGAGTTTGAACTCATTGTCCGCGACTTCAAGAAAGGCTAAGAGTTCTCGAATCATTACTCTGACGTTTTGTTCATTGACAAGCGCATATGAGAGCTCTAGGGCTCGTCGTCTGATGGATATGTCCCCGTCACGCAGACAATCAAGAATAATAGTCCGATGGCGCTGGACAGCGTTTGTGTCTATTCCAACGACCTTGTTGAGCGTGTTCAAAGCTACGTAACTGTAACCAACATTCAATCATAATTTGAGCGTGAATCAGACATGGTTACTTACCGAATATTGTTATCTCTATTGCCCAAAAACTTCCCCAGGATGTTGATAGCCATCACTCGTAAGCCAGATTCAGCTTCGATTTCCAAGATGGTGAGAACAGCTTCATACAAGATCGAGTTTCCAACATTTTTAGCTGCTTCCGTATTTGTCGCAACCTAATGGAACTCATTTCATCATTTTTCGGGTCACCCAAAGTCAAACAAAAGATCGAAAACAAAACCCAATGTACCTGAGCCAAAATGTCATTCATCGTTTCACTGGCATGAGAATCCCCTTTGCCCAGTACCCTCAACAATCGTAAGATTTTGACTTGCAAGAACGGATCGGTAATACCGGATACATCGTGTTCAGGAGAATACCCCGTTGTGACCAGTGCCTTCAGATGGCGGACCAACAAAGGGACTGCCTGGAGACATAAATAGGGAAATCTAAGTATAGATCATGATTAATTGCGAGGGCGAGCAACTGACCTTTCGAAACGTCTGGAGGGCCTCTGGATCTAGTGCGCACATTTCTGTGACCAGGGTAACACCACAAAGTAAGACGCCATGGTTTCGATCGGACAGTAAGGATGTTGCTTTGGTGATGAAGTGATCGAGTAATTCCGGTACTTTTTTGATGATTCGGGTGGCGCAAAGAGCCGCCTGGGTGAAGTCGCAAGAGCTGGATTCAGTGAAAAATCTAAATATTGAAGCAGTCAAGATCATGACATACCTTCTTACGAATATATGTGTTGCTACTTCCAATCAATTTCTCGACCTCGTTAACCAAGTCTCGCGACATTTCCTGGAAAGATTCGGTACAGTCGAGAGGTCAAAATCAAATCGTGGTATGCTCAAATGGATGTTCACCAAAAGTATATGGAAGGGCGGATGAAAGATCGTACTTCGGAGCTGATATTAGCAAACGTACAAAGCGCAAGACCGACAATATACATGTTGGCATGATTCATGTCACTTGTTGAGAGAGGTGAATATAACGGATGGAGATCAGTAATAAGGACAGAGGAGACAGATGATGATGGATGAAGAGATGGGAGCTTACTTCTTCAAACTATTAGTTACCAGAGTTAGCACTTCCTGACTTTCGTCCAAGAGCAGCATGATTCCAAGGTAGCCCAGCCGTTTATCCGCAAACCTGAAATATCACACATACATACGTATTTATCAGCAATAATGATCGAAATGGTCAGGGTTTTCCGTTAATTTTACAAAGTCAAACCTTGGCTGGGCCACTAGTTTCAAACATTCTATCTGGCCGAAATGAGCTGGGTGACCGAGCATGTGTATATAGAGTAATTTTGCCACCTAGATTCAAGAGGAATGTAGAAGTTAGTGCGAGTGGTTTGGGTCCCAGAATCCTAACCTCTTGCCAGTCATAATAGCAGGTTCGATTTTTTTTACTTCTTGTCTCCAATGTTAAACGTAATTCTTTGAACTAAGACTCACATTATTGTACCTGTAGGCAGTTTCCTCCTCCTTGAAACTGGTCCGAATGGCAGCGCTCTCCTTTTGAATGACGGATCGTTCATCGGCCAGAGTCTTGGTAGCCCGGATGGCCTTGATTAGTGCTTTTAGATTCTAATAAAACAAACGCCCGGCGTAAGGTTTTGTTGAACTGGGCGAAAGACAAACTCCATAGATTAACATGGGATGGAAGACTTACGTAATACATCTGTTCAAGATGGTATCACTTGATCAACCGACTGAGTCCCGCAAATGAGCTTGATATGCCGAGGATGAGCTCAATATGACTTGAAAGGTGTTGGGTGGTGGACCTAGTCGAAGAGAGATGGAGGGTGTCAGCCTGTCAGGTGTGCGGTTTCGATTATTCGCGGGCCGTAACGTCTCGGGAGGGGCAACTTGGGCCCGTTTACGATCGGCGGCGGCCAGGCTGACATCGATCGAGTGTTGCGCGCAGCAAAGTCATTCAAATCTTTTATTTCAGTTTCAACTAAATATGTATCATCCCCCACAAGCCACCCATCAAGAAGATAGGGGGATGGTGCCAAAAAAACTAATGGAGATGGCCTGTGAGAAGAAACTGATCTGCAAACATGTTGTGATTGTTGGGTCCAAGAATTTTTTTGGTCTTGCTTTTGTGAGTGTTAGAGCAAATTCTGGGCAGTTTTTAGAGTATTCTAAAAAATTGGCCACACAAATTAACCAATTGACAATTGCATGGGAAACTCCTGACTTGAATCCCATTTTGACAAGCTTGAATTTTTTAGGGGCTGTGTTTCTGCTTTTTTGGATGATAGGTTAATTCATTACCAAAAAAAAAATGCTTTGAAGGGGGTGGGTGATTGTAATCAACACCAGATTTTCTTTCTAAACATTTCTTGAGCCCATTCCTTCAACATCTTGTGGGGTTGGAGAATTTTGTGATTTGATCATTGCAGGAGGTAATGTCATGCAGTGGGTCTGACAGGAGATAATATTGAAGATAACAGACCATTCAATCTATTTTTGTAACCTTTTTGGGTTCAAGCTTAGCTTTGGTGGTTCAAGATCTCAAAAAATTACTGGTAAAATTTAAGTTAATGAACTAATTAGTTAAGCTGTGTCTAGTGTGCTACATGCATTTTCTGTTATTGTTATTTCTTCCTTTCTTTCATCTTGCAACAGAAAAAATAAATTGTCACTAGACTACAGGTGACAACAGCCTAGGTCCAATGAGCTACCCATCAGTAGTACAGTTGGCCTGATGTACAGCCCCTTGTAGGAAATAAAGGGGCCATTTTAGCCTAGTTGGAGTGGAACCAGAGCTAGGAAAAAGCTACAGCCATTGTTTCTTGATGTCACCAGATGTCAGGCAGCAATTTGTTTTTCCTGGTGGGCCATTTCTATCTCATGTCACATGTAAAATTTAATGCAGTCTACATAGTTTATTGAGACATCAGACGTGGAAGAATTTCTCTCCTCATCCTTCCACAAACATCACCCACTTGCCATTGTCTCATGTCTGCTGTTCTCAGGTATGTATCTTGTTTTCTTTTTTCTCTCATTTCTCTTTCTTATTTATTTTCTACATGTGAAATGATATGTTATCCTTGAACCAAGATCACCCACTTGCAATTGTCTGATCCCTGCTGTTCTCACCTTTTTCTTGCTTACTATTTTTTGATTAATTAACCTTGAAAAGGTGGAAAGCAAAGTAATTTGGATGTTGGTGAATGGAGGGAAGAAAAAACAATTTTCCTAAGGATATGTAAGCCTTCTAGGAACTTTGCCATGTAGTATTTTTTCTGTAGATGCAGATGATAGCTTTCTTTTGGAATATTCAAACAATTAATTCCTGAAAATCTGTATTCATGGGTTCAATGAGAGGCATCAACCAGATCTTGCTTCATTGATTGGATTTTTGGGGAATGAATTGAACACAGAAAGTTGGTGGTGGTTGATACACAATTTTATGTACACACATAAAAGATTTGATTTGGGTGGGTTCAGATTGGATGAGCTGTGGGGTCGTTATACAAGTCTCTTGACCCAAATTGGTACCATGGTTCTCAAAAGCCACTAAGTTTTCTGGGTTAGGGTGTTCTTATGAGGATATGAAGAAACAGTTAAGCTGAGTACAGAGGAAAAGAAAAAGGCTTTAACCGTATTTAAGAAAAATAACTCATTAATTTTTTGGATCACTTGAGAATTGGATGGTGTATGTTGGGAGCAAGGAGTGGTAATTACCTACAGGGGAATATCTTAAATTTCAAGCCTTGATTTTGAAGTTGGCTGTGTGTCATATCCAGCCCTGAAATGGCTGGTTAGGATATTTGCAGAAGGGATATCAATGATGTGATTGTGGTCCTTGAGGCTGTTCAATTGTAAGACACAAAAACACAATGGAAGATATAGACTTGCTGAAGTTTTTGAACCTACACAGTAATCACCAATATTTCAAGAGTTTGGTCTCTATTCTGATAAAAATTCAACCAAAAAAATTCGGGGGAGTAGCAGTTAGGTGATATTAAGTAATTGAATGGGTAAATTTATTTGCCTGATTTAAACTTCCTTCTACTCCCCTTATCTTTTCTTTTTTTCTGTGTTTTTGAAAGTAGTTTGGGCAAAAGAATAAACATTTATGAAGGCTGATAAATGCTTCATAGTTGTGTTGAATCCTTGGAGAGCTAATGACAAAATTGGTAAGAATAAATTGTCTCAAAGTGGATACAACTGGAAGCTATTCATAAATTTAAGAAACCACCACACAAAAAAAAGTATCCAGAAAAAATGAGAGAAATAAAGGGGGGTATCAAATATGACCAAATCCACAATTATCTAATCAACGGGTTTCACCAAATCCACAATTATGAAACCAGTTGATAAAAATTCCAAATAATGCAATTATTTGCACCAGACGTGTCAAGTATCAACAACAAAAACCCCATTTATAATTACAAAAACCACAATCCTCCACATTTCAACCAATCATAACTCAGGATTCAAACTTGCCAAATATACAACCCCAATACAATCAATAATCCTCCACAATTCAACCCCAACCAACAATCAATTGCTGCCAATACAACTCCACCCAATCACCAACCCAAACTTGTTCTTCAGTTTTCCTCAAAATTTGGTAAGTTTAGTTGATTATGAACTTGCTCTTAGAAAAAACGTCAATCCATCATTCCCTGATCCCAGAACAATGCCTATCAAAAAAACGAATAAATTCATTGCCAGAAAAGGAAAAGTGATACCAAAGATGTCAGCAAGCAGGAAGAAACCATCAAGAAGCAAGAACAACATGTCTCTGAAAATGATCCAACCTCAAAAACTACTTCTCACCTAAAGAAGGACGACTTCCTCATAATAATTGACTGGCTCAAAATCCAAAAGAATCATGATTTGTGCTTTGGAACTGGCAGTTGGAAGGCCAGCCAAAGGTAAGATTAATGGATTTGAGCTTATGGTAACCAATCTGAGAAATCAATCCCCTTCACAAATCAATCTAAACCCCAGGCAGATGAAAGATTGTTTTAACAGCTACAAGGACAAGTACAAGAAAACACATACCCAATCCCTCTCCACTGGCTTTGGACTCACCGATGAAGACCAATTGGCAGGAATTATCACCATTGATGAGAAGCTTGAAAAAATGTGTCCACATTTCCATGCTATGCATCAGCTGATGGGGAAGAAACCGTTTGTGACGCCCTTGTACAAAGTCAATGCTCAAAACGGTGATGAGAGCTCTGACTCTTCTGGTCCCAAGGACAACAACTTGGACAAAAATTGTGAGAAAGATGACTCAGATAATGTTTCTTTGGATTCCAACAACTCTAGGGCTCCAGTTGTAAGATTTATCAGTTGTTTCATTGTCTTTTTTGATAATTTCTAATATATTCAATATTTTTTATACGTGATGACTTAGTCAGCAATCTTGGAACCTTTAGAAACAAATGAGAATAGTTCTGAAGGAGGCAGGGACGGTGAAGAGGTGCGTTTGAATTTCTTTTTATTACTTATGCAATTTCTTCTTCAAACAATTGACCTTGCCACTAAATAATTTAGGACAGAGTTGGACCTGCCAGTGTTTGTGACAATCCGTCTGTTGAGTTTTCTCTGTCTTCTGTTCCTCCCAAAATTCTCTTCTTATTTTTGTCTTCAAATCAACTTGGCTGGATTAGACTACACCTCATATTATACTTGTTTTTTGTAATTACAACTCAAGTTCTTATAGCTGTTTTTTCCTTTTTCTTTAGTCATTTTTTGATTTAATAAATCTGATTAGTGAGAATTAACAACTCTTTCTATTTGTGACTCATATAATATTTTTTCTTAACTAACTCATCTAGCCTGACTAAAAGAGAATGAGAAGCCTTGTCTAGTTTGTTTTTTCTAAGAACTTATTGTTTTGTCTCTCAGTTTATTTTATTATTCAATTAGCCTTTATTCATTTTTATTTCTCAACCACAATTTGTCACACTTGTATCTAGACTATAAATACATAGCCTAGTATGAGCAATAACAATATCATCAGTTCTCCTCAAAAACCCAAGTCCCCACCTTTTGAGTCTCCCAGATTCTGTTCAAAACTTTCCTTCCTTTTTTCATTTTGCCAAAAATCCAACACCGTCAGATGAAAATGAAGTGGTGATCCTGTTTTGTTATTGGATCAATTAATCACTGTTTTTTGATTGATTAGCTAAAGTCCCATTTCTTCCCATGTTTGACATTAGCAAGGACCGGAAGCAAGTATTTGTTCTAGTGGAAAGGCTAAATCATCTAAGTGCTATCAAAGGGCTGTGGATTCCCTCACTGCCAAAGAAAGGGCTCTTGACACAAGTGATTCAGAGGATTACTTTCCATCCAATTTTTGAGAAGATGCTCAGTCACCCTGCAAGAAGAAGAAAAACAAATTGTGCACCACTATGACACCTAACAATGCGGCATTGGATTCTCCTGAAAATTTGAACAAAGTGTTGCCAACTCAAACACCCAAGGAGAAGCAAAGGGCATCAAACAGTGCAAATATCAATCCTTCCTAAGAGCCAATCAACCTCAGGGCCCAATACCCCCAATCATTTCTCCCAACATGAAGAGTATGCGTTGAAGAGGGATGCAGGCCAGTTGGAAATGTGATCCTTGCTCTGATTTTATTTAACTGACATGCTTCTTCAAATTAATTCTTTATTAGGAAAGTCACAAGTGGCTTGTGACAGCCTCAGTTTTGAGATGTTGAAGATTGAACAACAGGTTAACAGCAATAATAAGGGGTTCAAGTTAGAGGAAAAGAAATTCAACCACTCAATTGAGCTCAATGAGAAGAAGTGGGATCATGGAATTAAATTAGAGGAAAAGAAGTGGGAACATGGAATAAAATTAGAAGAGAGGAAATTAGACTGGGAAAGGGAGGAGAAGGATAAGGACCAAAGGTTTGAGATGACCAAGATGGAATGTTTGGCTTGTCAGGAGCACATCAGTAAGAAGTATGACCTGGTGACTCAGTGTGTGGCTCATGGGAAGAGTACAGAAGAGATTGAATGCTTGGCAAATTTATTCAAATAGTCCACCTTGTTTGGCTTTGTTCCCACCCAACAAATTATTTGAAACATTGCATGTTACATATTAGAAAGAAAATGAAAAAAGCAAACTATTGATTATATTTCAAAGAGTTATCTAAAATAGCATCCATATCTCTAATTATCTAGTTGATTTTATTTGGATGATTAATATAGTGACCATCTCTAATAAGCTGAATGGCTTTTTGCGTTTTCTTGGGCAGTTGGCAAGATAACCTCATTCGTGTATGTGAAGAGTTGGGAGCAGTTTTTGAGGGAAGGGTCAGTTGAGAATACGCAGTGGCTTTTCATGCACACTCAAATATACCATCAAACCCTGCAAAGTTTATGCCACAAGAATTGTCTGGGGAAGCCAAATTCTCCTCCAGTGACTTGAAGATTATTCTTGACTAGCTTCCCAGTGTGTTTCTCAACAGGAATCCATAGGACAAAGCTGAAGGGTGAGACAGTGGCTCCTGGTGGCAAGATTCATCCTCTCCTTGCTCCTCACTAATGTGCTGTGACTGTTCTAGATCAAGAGGAAGAGCACATTGCCAATGTACGTTACAGTTCTTACTTGATCTTTGACCAGTCACTGGCACATCAGCTTGGATTGGGGAGGGGATGGGCCAGGGGGTTTCAGTTTGATTGGGTTCAGAGGCCAAAGATTTCTCCCCTCCTTCCTTGTCACTAATGTGCTGTGACTGTTCTTGATCAAGAAGAAGAGCACATCACCAATGTATGTTACAATTCTTACTTGATCTTTGAACAGTCACTGGCACATCAGCTTTGATTGGGGAGGGGATGAGCATGGGATCCTGGGGTCAGTTTGGTTCAGAGGCCAAAGATTCCTGTTGTTTCAGCCAAGTAAACGTTGTGAGCCGTGGGTTCTTGCTGAGGTTTGGCAACTCTTGTGACATTTTGGGGAGGTAAGGGCTAATAAAAATTGGATGAGTCCAAGTCAGTTCAAAATTGATCACTTGTGCAAGTATCATGACAGCCTCTACTTACCTTGATTGGTGGTAGGGGCTCTTGAGGGGATGTTGTTTGATTGCAGTGGTAAAAAATAAAGCCCAGGCTTGTTTGGTGTTGAGCCTGGATGAAAAAAAAAACATGTCAGCTTCTTCCTTGATTGATCGGCAACCCAATCAAGCAAGGATGACAGATAGAATGAAAAAAACAGAGCCCCTACTTACCTTGAGAGGCTTTAGGGGCTCAGGAGGAGCGATCATTTGATTGCAGCGCTAGAAAGCGTCCAGGCTTGGTCGGTTTTGAGCCTGGATGAAAAAAATCAAGTCAATTGTCTTCCTTGCTTGATAGGCGACCCAATCAAGCAAGGAAGACAGATACCATCAAAAAAACAAAACACAGGGCCCCTACTTGGGCGTTGATAAACGCACGCCAAGCGCGCACGCCAAGCGCGCACGCCAAGCGCGCACGCCAACGCCAACCCGCACGCCAATTTTTTTTGGCGTGCGGGGCCTACACGCCATTTTTTTTTGGCGTGTAGGGTCTACACGCCAAAATAAATTGGCGTGTGAGACCTGCACGCCAAAAATGGCGTGTGGTTCCCACACGCCATTTTTTTTTGGCGTGTGGGCCCCGCACGCCAAATAAAATTGGCGTGTGGGCCCCGCACGCCAATTGTTTGGCGTGCGCTCTCACACGCCAAACAATTGGCGTGCGGGTCCCCCCTCGCTCACATAATCGAGTGGGAGGGACCACTCGATTACGTGAGCGAGGCCGGCTGACGAGGTTATACAACCTCGTCAGCCGGGAGGACTTCCTCCCGGCCGGCGAGGCTATACAACCTCGTCGGCCAGGAGGAAGTCCTCCTGGCTGACGAGGTTGTATAACCTCGTCAGCCGGGAGGACTTCCTCCCGGCTGACGAGGTTATACAACCTCGTCAGCCAGGAGGAAGTCCTCCTGGCCGACGAGGTTGTATAGCCTCGTCGGCCGGGAGGACTTCCTCCCGGCTGACGAGGTTATACAACCTCGTCAGCCAGGAGGACTTCCTCCTGGCCGACGAGGTTGTATAGCCTCGCCGGCCGGGAGGACTTCCTCCTGGCCGACGAGGTTGTATAACCTCGTCGGCCAGGAGGAAGTCCTCCCGGCCGACGAGGCTATACAACCTCGTCGGCCAGGAGGAAGTCCTCACGGCCGACGAGGCTATACAACCTTGTCGGCCAGGAGGACTTCCTCCTGGCTGACGAGGTTGTATAACCTCGTCAGCCGGGAGGAAGTCCTCCCGGCTGACGAGGTTATACAACCTCGTCAGCCAGGAGGACTTCCTCCTGGCCGACGAGGTTGTATAGCCTCGCCGGCCGGGAGGAAGTCCTCCCGGCTGACGAGGTTGTATAACCTCGTCAGCCGGCCTCGCTCACGTAATCGAGTGGTCCCTCCCACTCGATTATGTGAGCGAGGGGGGACCCGCACGCCAAACAATTGGCGTGCGGGGCCCACACGCCAATTTTATTTGGCGTGCGGGGCCCACACGCCAAAAAAAAATGGCGTGTGGGAACCACACGCCATTTTTGGCGTGTGGGTCTCACACGCCCTTTTTTTTTGGCGTGTAAACCCTACACGCCAAAAAAAAATGGCGTGTAGGCCCCGCACGCCAAAAAAAATTGGCGTGCGGGTTGGCGTTGGCGTGCGCCGTTGGCGTGCGTTTATCAACGCCCCCCCTACTTACCTTGAGAGGTTGTAGGGGCTCAGGAGGAGCAATTGTTTGATTGCAGCACAAGAAAGCGTCCAGGCTTGGTTGGTTTTTCTTGGCTGGGTCCGAGAAGCAAACCTAGAAGCAAGACCTGGTCAGTTAAACAATTTTCCTGATATAGAAAAGATGATAGCTGACCTGATGTGATCAAATGATGAGATCATGTGCTCTTGAGGGGAAGGATACAGTTTGAATGCCAAAAAAATGGGTGAGAAAATTTTTGTTCAGTTTCAGCTTTGGAGGGATTGGAGAATCAGATTTTGATGGCTTGTTTTTTCTGGGGCTAGACAGAGATGGTTTCAGGGACTGTACCAAAGAAATCTTTTTGCAAAAATGAATCAGGCTCCATAATCACTCATGTGATCATGAATTGATCAGAAATTTATTAACACAGATCATTATTTGAGAAGCCCAGCCCTCTGTTGAGATGTGTGCGCTTACTTATTCAAGAAAAAAGCACACTCAAACCTATTTTGATCCAACAATAAATGCCAACAAGGCACCAATGTGTGTAAAAACATTATTGATTTTATTGGAATTCAAGAAGAAAAGAGAACAAATATCTGTAATGAAGCAGAGCAATCATCAAAAATTGGCACTGCAAGGACCCAAAATCAAATTCAAGAGTCAGAAAGCTGGCAGTGTATTGTTCTGCAAGTGAATTTTGAATTATTCACCTTAGTCAAAGAGTGCAAGCATTATGGGGCGTAACAGTCCACGTAAACCATCATTACTAGATCCAACGTTTTCCAACAAGGGCAGGGCTGCTTCTCGTTCCTCCTCATCATAAAGTTCATGCCACTGATCCTTGAGGTCGGCTAGAAGATTATGCAGAACAATGCAGGTGATGATCCACTTGACCGTTGTCTTCATCTCACGAGGGTTCCTGATTTGTGATCAAATTTCTTGCAAACTGGCAAATTGACCCTTTAGAATAAAACTGGTATGTTCAATTCATACTCTTGATTGGGCTAGATGGTAATTGAAGTCCACATTCTCAGGTATAAGTAAATCAGAACCTTTGTATGCTGGAACGGTATGTTGATTGCTTGAATAAGCATAGTCGGCCAGGAGGAATTGGTGTTGGTCAAAGAATTGCTCTGGATTTTGAGCAAGCTTCATATTTGAGAAGACATAACAATTGTGACAGGATCCTGGGTAGCCTGCAAGGTACAATATGAAATTTTTGTTTATGTCACAAACAAGAGTGACCAAAATGGAGTAACTGTTTGGAAAGCAAACAACACATCAGCTAAGAATCTGTAAAATAGTGGAACCAATGCAAACAATCCAACCATTTTTTTCTATCCCAATAGTGGTTACTGTCCACTGGTGGCTTTTGACTCAATGGAATGGTTTTTCCATCAACAAAGCCAGCACATCCAGGGAAGCCTTCATCTTGCATGAACTGAGATGATTCCATACATTCTTCTTGAGTCGGCCAAGATACCAAGTGTGATTGCATTTGATAAAGAATATTGATCACCCAACATGTGTAAAGGTTGATCGTTCCATAGCCAACTTGGAAGAGATTCTTGAGTCTGAACACAGCAGCACCGTTTCCGTTTGATCCAAGACGGCAAATAGCAATAGCAAGTTGGACTGATGGGTCTTGTTGAGGATTCTGAGAGGAGTTGTGAAAGATTGGATTTGACTCAATCAGTTGAAGAAGATTTAGGAAACATGGGAACAACATTTGAAAAATCTGGAGGAAGCATGATTGAGGAAGTTCTTGAATGATTGAAAGGTCATATCAAGGATGGAATTGTGTAGTGGTGCCTCTGGCATTGAGGTATTGTTCCTGGATTTTTGATCAACAATAAAGGTAGAAATCTTCAAGACCTGAGTCATTGTTATCTGATTCAAAAATCAATACTGTTGCAGCAGAGTTGGCCACTTGAAATAGTTGCTTGTGTTGAGAGGGTGCTTGTTGCATGATTGGTTGAGGTGACATGTGATGTTTTCTTGGTTTGAAAAGAGTCAATGGATTGAACGGTGAAGCATGAGCTGATGTGAGGTGTGATTTTAAATGGGTTATTTTAGAAATGAAGGATTTGGATGGAAAACCAGCGTTTTTCATTTCCAAAATCCGTTTGCTTTTTAGCTACCCTGTTTGGAAAACCTGTTGATTAGAAATTGTGGATTTTGCAATTTCTAATCAACAGGTTTTAATGTTGGATTTGATCATATTTGATACCCCCTAATATAAAATCCCCAAAGGAAACAGTAAAAAGATTTGACAAAAATTCAACGATGTGTTAGAATTTTTCTAGGATTCATCTTACATGGAGGATATTTATATAGAATATCCTACTGAGTTTTTTAAATATAACACAGAACACTTGTTTAATTTTATTTTGTGATTTTATGGAAATAGTGAAAAAGAAAGAAAAATAGTTGTCTGAGGACAACCTCCAACCTAGAAATAGGTCTGCAACAAAGGCAATTTAAGGGTGGGAGGGTTTGTTTAACCAATAAGGGAGGACAGATTCTCTTCCTTTGTTTAAGGGCAATTCTTGGTGGAATAATAAAGTATGAAATGGTGCTGGATAAACAGGATACTGGCTAGAAGGTTACTTCAAAGATTTAATAAGGCAATACTAAGAATTTATTTCTAGTGGTGAGTTAGAAATCTGGGTGAAAAACCAAAAAGGCAGTAAAGGGGTATATTTATGTATGTTTTCTTTCCTTCAGCTTGGAGTACTTCTTTAAATAGTACTTGGCTGGGTGCTTTATTGCCTGTATAAGTACATGTATAATTCTAAACCTCCTTGTTGAATTAAAATGTGGGCTTAAGCTGTATGTAGACCATGTGTCCTGTAATTAATCTGGAACATGGTGTTTGGGGCTTAGTGTAGAAACAAGTGGCTTGGTATTCTCAATCTGGAATAGCGACTAGTCTCAAAGCAGAAACCATTCATTTGTACTGTTATAACATGTGTTCCAGTATCTTATATGGGTTATTTCTTCCCTTTAGATGATAATCCTTATCTTTCCATGGATAAGGTAATTATCCTATGAGTTTCACATATTATAAGGTATGTGTTTTGTTTCTTATGGGTTATCTGTTATTACATAAGCTACAAGGCTCTATTTCCCTTTTTTATAAAGGACTTAAGTTTGTTTGAAGTCTTTAGGGCAATAACTATTGGCCTAACTGTAGTTTTAGGACATGTTTATTGTCTCTAAGTCTGACAGTATTCCCCTCTTTGTATCATCCCAGTATTATAGTTATATATGTTCATCCCATTCCATAATTAAGTATGTACAACTCCACATGTGAGCCTGGGCCTCTAAGGTGGCAACAGGAAATGAGTAAAATGGGTTCCTACTGGTTTTATTTAAGGATCAAAGGAAATGCAACTAGTGGAAAGGAAAGGGGAAGGGAATTTTATCCTTTAATTCTTGTAGAATGAATTCTTTGAGTGCTCTGAAAATAAAGAATGGGCTCAACCTGGAAAAGTTGGCCAAGTTTTGGTAGAGAATTTAAGAGAGCAACAGCCTCCTCAAACACTAAGGAAACAGTGGAGGAAAAACTGCATTAGTTAAAATAATCAGCCCTCATTTTGAGCCTTATAGTCAAGGTTGTAAAAGGGTAACCTGCTTCTGATGATAATGATGATTTTTTGATTTTATTTGATCATGAGATTGATCTTGTTGCTTATGACAGAAAGAAAGAGAGGGAAGGAGGGAAAGAAGGGTGAGGACAGTAAAGGAAAACTGTCAGATAAGCAAGGTTAAAAAAAAGGACTGACTGAAAATACTAGGAGTACTGGGTGAAAGAGGCCTTTCTTGGTTAGAGTTCTGAGCTGTAACTTGATGAATCCTTGGGTTTCTGAGGTTGTGGTCCTGGGTGTCTTAAGGTTGTGTATCCTGTCTGCAGTGGAGGATACACCAAATTTGAAAGTTTCAATGTTTGCTGATGTAACCTTACATGTAGATTTGGTTGGCTGGCCTTGTTTCACTTTCCCAACCAGCTGTAGTGTGAAATTGACTACTAAAAAAATCTACAAAGGAGTTGAGAAATCCAAAAGTGTCCAGTGAAAATTAAGGTTAAAAATTTGATGAGGAAGCAGAATCTGAAGTCAAAACATGGCTTTCACTTGAGGGTAAAAATCTATGGAATACTTTTGACTGAAATAGGAAAATAAGCCAGGATTTAGGTCAGCTAAGATGAATCTAAGGCTGAAACCATACCCCATCACTACCACATAAATCATTCATCTATTTCCACACGCTACACAGCTTGACATATTTATCCACAAATGTCCAACTAATGCACATTCCTGAGTCAAAAGTATAATTTTTGGAGGGGATAAATGACAAGGACCTGAAGAATTGATAATTTGCGGGTGTTAAAGATGCCCAACAGAGATGAAGATAAGTAGAATAAAGGAATCTGATGAGATTCAGTAATAGTCGGAGTGGTGTGAGAAACGGCACAACGACAAGTTTTAGTCAAAAATAGAATGAAACGGTTTTCCTTTCTTTAGTTTTGATATTTTTTATTGACTTAAGAAAAATAAAGGAAACAAATATAATGAAAAATATACTGACTCTAACCTGAAGAATTGATAATTTCCGGGTGTTAAAGACGCCCAACAGAGATGAAGATAAGTAGAATAAATGAATCTAATAAATAAGGAAAGATTGAGAAAGAAACAAGAACATATTAATATATAATCAATGTTAAATCAGAAGTAATTGAGATAGTAGATGATGATGTACCTGATGAGATTCAGTAATAGTCGGAGTGGTGTGAGAAACAGCATGAAGACAAGTTTGAGTCAAAAATAGAATGAAACTAGAAATAATAAGAGGAAACAGATAAGAATACAAATAGAACATAAGTAACCAACCAAAAGATGAGTTGAGTTGAGTGATGGTAGACTTACCGGTTTTTCCTTTCTTTAGTTTTGATATTTTTGATTGACTAAAGAAAGAAAACCCGGAAACGGGACTTGAGGTTCTGAGTTTTTTTTGGGCAGTGGAGCGGCGTTGAAATTGCATATGAACTTCATGTGTTGATTGAATAAATGACTGAATACAACAAAATTCAATAAAAAGGTGCATAGCTTATGTATTATTAATTCACATCTCCTTCTTTCACAAAGCCCAAGGACATGCCAACTCATGATCTGATACGACTATGTGTCTTTCCATAATGATCATGCTGTCTAGTTTTTACCAGACTTTATTTTGGTTATTCATCTCTATTCTAACCTGTTTATACCTTCCAGGATCTCCCAAAACCTGTTTCCAGCTGTATTTAGTACACAAAAGGGGCTCTACCCTGATAGAGCTGGAACCAGAAACTCCCCCAAGGGGAAAATATATTTTGGTAGGTGGACTATTTATAGGTAAAATCTATGTATGGGGCGTTGATCAACGCACGCCAAGCGCGCACGCCAACGCCAGCCCGCACGCCAATTTTTTTTGGCGTGCGGGGCCTACACGCCCATTTTTTTTGGCGTGTAGGGTCTACACGCCAAAAAAAAAGGGCGTGTGAGACCCACACGCCAAAAATGGCGTGCGGTTCCCACACGCCTTTTTTTTTTTTGGCGTGTGGGCCCCGCACGCCAAAGAAAATTGGCGTGTGGGACCCGCACGCCAATTGTTTGGCGTGCGGGGCCCACACGCTCACGTAATCAAATGGCCCCTCCCATTCGATTACGTGAGCGGGGGGATGGATATGTATATCCCCATACACATAATACATGTATGTATTATGTGTATGGGATATACACACCCCCCGCTCACGTAATCGAATGGGAGGGGCCATTCGATTACGTGAGCGAGCCCGAGTCTGTTTCCGGACTGGGGCTCGCTTATGGTCCTGGTTTTTTCAACCAGAACCACAACAAACACCGCCCACCGCTCTCCAATCCAATCAACAAAAGCGGAGAGTCTGAAAATCCCAAAAAAAAAAAAAAAAAAAAAAAAAAAGAACAAACAAGAACAAAAAAAAAACAAAAAAAACAAAAAAAAAAACAAAAAAAAAAAACAAAAAAAAAATGAGAAGTAAAAAAATGAGGAAACAACCCCAAAAAAACCAAAAAAAAGGGTTTTTTTGGGGTTTAATTTTGTGGAAAAGCCCACAGGCCCAGGGCTCCAAGACCCAACTGGCCCAAAGACAGGGCCCAATGGCCGTAAGAAGGGGCCCGCCTCTGCCCATCACCTCCCATGGGCCCACAGGCCCACTTTGATGCTCCAAAGGGGCAATAAAAAATTCAAAGGGGCCATTCAAACCCCCCAGGCAGCTCAAAGGGCCCCGTATAAGCCCCAGACGCACACCATCCCCCCCAAAAGTGGCCCATCTCAAACACACCTTGTCAGCCTGCTACTAATTCAGAGACAACCTGACCATAGCAAATTATATCAATATACAACTTATATTCTTAGTCTCAAAAGAATGCACACCTTACGTCTTTTGTTTCGAAAGAAATAATTAAAAACAAAACATATAACACAGAATCTAGTTATAACTTCTAAAGTATAAAGAAAACTTAGAATATTATTTCAGATTCTGAATCTACACGTAAATTAACCTAGGGTAGCTCAGCAAAAGTACCCCTTAATTATTACTCCTTCATATCCCTTCACAAGGCCTTCAAGGTTTTATATGACTTAAAGATCTACATAACCTTGAATATATGCTAGTAGACTATGTAATTAAGGTTAATAGAGCTCGGGTATGATGCATAAATAAGGTTTACATCATCATTTCCATAGTTACATGTACCTTGCACCTGTAATAGAAGCCACAACCAATGCCGCGGCAATACTTTTTCTACTAAGGCCAAGATAGCCCAATTGGTTGGTTGTAAATAGAATACTGGTCCAAAAGGAAGGAAGACACGAAAGTACTCACCTTACTGGGAACATTAAACCACTTTGGGCCTTTTGAAACATGTAACTAAGCCCTACCGTAACCAAACCAGTTATACAGGTAACTAGGGCTTAGTAGGAGACTAGACCAGGCAAAACTGAGCTTCTGCTTCGCCTCCAAGAGCCCAGAATGGATATATAAACAGCCCTTCATTCCCACGAAATGATATCCCCATCTTCATTTACATTTACCAGCTTTTACCAACCATATCAACCAGTCTTATAGCCTGTTATATAGTCCAGTTTTTGCTTGTTTTATACTTGAAGTTCATCCAACAACCTTTCAACTTTATCAGCACTCATCACCAACCTGTTACCCAGTTATTTGAGCGCCTCAAGACCAGTCATACTCCTCCTGAAGTTATCTTTCCTGGAAATAAACTAGTGAGTGTTATTTCCTTATATACTTCAGTAGTATACTACTGTCTGGGCATACTCTTTTACCAAAAAGACCAGAACCTTGGAGGGCACAATAAACCACCCCTGTAACTCAGGCCCCTCCCTTAATAAAAACTTTATTGTTTCTATTAAAACCTTTTCTTTTAAATCAACCATTACCCATTTCCCCTTGACACATACCCTTGTGTTACCACCTGTTTTTTTGCTTGCACCCAGTGTAGCTAGAAAGATTCCAGTCTTTGGCATCACTGAGGCTGACACACCTCTTCCTATTTCCATTTTTTTTCACCGTAGATATAGTAACACGTGCTGACAAACTCTCCCATTCAAATCCAAACAGATTCCGCACAATTCACCAAATCACCAGCAAACGATGTCTCACACTGGTCATTACAACTCCTCAAGCAATCAGCCTCCACGCCCATACGGAGTCTATGAGGTTGACCCCAACCATCACCCTCACGCCCCACTTGGTAACATGTATCAAAATCAAACCTCTGCGTATGGAAATTCATACGTGCTTGGCCAACCTGCAGCTCCAATCAATCAATCAGGCCACCTAGCAACTAACTATGGCTACCCAAGCAACCAATATGGCCAAGCCCCCCAGCCCCTTACTGTCCCCTCAGCCCACCCAGCCACCTACAGCTTCAATGACAACAACTACAGACTGGAAATCCAGCCAAACCCTGTCCCCCCAGCCCACCCCGTAGCGCAGCCTGTGTTCCGCCCATATGAGGTACAATTGCCTCAATTCACCCACTATCACAATTGACCTCCAGCCTCTACCCATCAGCTTGATCCAGCCCAACCATCCTATCTGGCTCAGCCAGCCCTCTACGCACCACCTCATATAACTCAAGCCCCACCATCCCATCCGTTTCCGCAATCCCATCAAGCAACACAAATCTCAAACTACTGGCAGCCGGGACCCCAACCATTGTCCCACCCGGCCAACCCATTCACTCTTGGACCCACTCACTTCCAAGGCCTGCCAACCTCTCACAATTTCCCCGTTGGCCAACCATCAGTGCCCGCTCCGCCGCAGACAAATCAAGTCCCTTCCATACCCGTCATGCAAGATATGCAGCCATCTCTGGGGGAAATAACCTCCTCTGCGCCATTTAGCCCTCAAATTTGGCCACCTGCACAACCAAGTCCTCAACAGTTTCCCCCAGCAACGTTCAGCCCTCAAGTCCTTCAAACTGTGGCTGAAGGTGAGTTTTCAAATACTTCTCCACTTTGTTTTCATATTACCAAGAACTAATGTTTACCTACTCAATTCCCCAGTCAAATACCCAAGGATCACAGCTACATCTCCTGGCGGGTATCAACCTGCACCACCCAGCCCTCAACTGTTTCCCCAAGCAAATTTCAGCCCTCAAGTCCCTCAAACTGTGGCTGAAGGTGAGTCTTCAAATACTTCTCCACTTTGTTTTCATCTTACCAAGAACTAATGTTTACCTGCACAATCTCCCAGTAAAATACCCAAGCGTCACGGCTACATCTCCCGGCAGGTATCACCCTGCACCACCCAGCCCTCAACCGTTTCCCCCTGCAACTTTCAGCCCTCAAGTCCCTCAAACTGTGGCTGAAGGTGAGTCTTCAAATATTTCTCCACCTTGTTTTCATCTGACCAAGACCTCATGTTTACCTAGTCAATCTTCCAGTATACCCGCTCAATCCTTTAGGACGTTCACCGCTGGCCCCCGCAATGTTACCCGCCGCCAATCAACCGCATAAAGTGTTGATGAAATCTGAAGATGTACAATCTTATGATTATTCAGTTGGCAGTAAGTTCTTCTAGTTTCTTAATTCGCCCCCTTGAGGCAGACTGGCTGAACTGCTTGTGTTTCCAGATGCAATGGATGCACCACCCGAATTCCTTTTCACATGTGTCACTGATCTCAAACACTTTGTCACCACATGGGCCCACGAGCATGGTTACGCTCTGAAAGTTTGTGCTTCCAAGCGGGACAAGAACATCTACTTTGCATGCACAGTTGCCGGGGAAGACCAAACCTCAGTTGATGCTATCCGGTTTCGAGAGTCTAGGAATAAGCGACTGGGGTGCTGCTTCAAAATATCCGGCCACAAACCGACTTCAGTAAAACTCAAGGATGCACCATGGGAACTCCGATGCCGAAAGACGATTGAGCACAATCATGGTCCAATCAATCTGGAACATGTAGTCATCCACAAGAAGCTCTCTGTCAAAGGCCAAACTGAGGCTGCTCGCTTATCGTCTCTTGGAATGCAACCCCAGGCAATTGCTAGACTCCTTACTAGCAGTGAGGGAAGGTTTGTAACCAACAGGACGATATACAACACAAAGCAGGCACTGAGGGCAGAGAAGAGGGCTGGCAACACCCCAATCGAGTACCTCCTACGTTGCCTCAACGAATCCAATTGGACACACAAGGACGTTTACGACACAGACGGGAAGCTCCTTTACTTGTGGTTTGCGCACCCAGGATCGTTGCTTCTTGCTCGCAGGTTCCACCATGTGGTCAACATTGACTGCACTTACAAGACAAACCTGAACAACTACCCCCTGCTGCATGTGGTTGGCCAAACTGCAACCAATCACAGTTTTTCGATTATTTTTTGTTTGATGCGAAACGAGAAGAATGAGGCCTACTCATGGGCTCTTGATAAGTTGAAGTGGGTGGTATATTTGACTAATCACCTATTCTCATCATAAACTGACTGTACTCCGGTGCCTGTGTGATACCCATAGATCTATATGGGACGCTGACCACGCGCCAAAGGTCTTTGTGACAGACAGGGAATCGGCACTGCGTAATGCTATCTCAAAGCACTTTCCGAATGCAACCGCGAACTTGTGCATGTGGCACATTGATCGGAACATTGTGACAAACTGCAAGCAAGCCTTTGCTGGCGATGGCAAAGAATGGGCCAAATTCATGAGGCTCTGGCATGAGGTCGCACATGCCCCCAATGAGGACACCTGCAACTCAAAGTGGGCTCAACTGACATGGTACCTAGTCACTCGAACTAACGTCTACGAATACCTGTACAAGAACGTCTGGAGCGAGCGACAGAAGTTCATGAATGCGTGGGCCGGAATGACACCCCATCTAGGAAATCTGACTTCGTCACGATGTGAATCTGCCCACAGCTGGCTGAAAACCTATGTGACGTCGGCTAGGTGCGACTTTGCAACACTTTTCATTACAATTGCTGCAGCAGTGGACCGACAACTTGACACAGCCCACACAAACCTGGCACACGAGTTACAGAAGGGATTAACCGGACTACCAAATGCCTTCAAGTCCCTCAGCTGCAAAATCTCCTGTCATGCGCTCAAGTTGGCCTTGTCTCAGTACAACAAGTTCATCAAGATGAAGAAATCCAAGCCTGGGGATCCCAGCCTTCAATGCAAAGGTAATTTCCAGGCTGGCTTGGGCATTCCGAGTTCGCACACTATTGAATGTTTGGTCCAGGGGAAGGGAGATGTGGAGCCTTCTGATTTCCATGTCCAGTGGCATCTGGCCTATAACCCTGACGGTCCAGTGAGTCCTCCTGATGTATGACTTGTTCATGTCCCTCCTAGCTAATCTTCATCTATGTTCATTGCAGGCTCTTGATGAACCACTGTACGACTTTGACAACGATTTTGAGGATTTCAAGCAGGAGATCTTGGCGTCCCACCACCCCTCGGCGTTAGAAGCAACAATGAAAAAATTACGAAGGGTCCATGCAAACACACACGTGGTTCCGCTTGCAGAGCCTGATCCTATCCGAGTGAAACACAAACTGGAAAGGCCCTGGAAGAAGAGAAAGGGTAGTGGGCGAGTTCAAAAGCGCGATGACACCCATGCAGAAATTGTGGAAGCGCAAATCCAAAAGGCGCAGGCAAGGAAAGCAAGACAGAAGGCCGGTGTATCAAAAGGAAAAGGGGGTAAGCGACAGTTCAAGCGCGCGCAGGCTCCATTGGACACCTCAGCTTCTTCCTCTGGGGACCTGGATGAGCTACCCAGTGTGGAGACACTCATGCGTAAGCAACTTTATTGCATGTCTTTTTAAGAGGCTGATAACTGATGGACTTACTAAGCAGTCAAGAGAAATCACCCCCCACGAATTGGCAGCCTCACTATTGGGAAACGGAATCGGGGGTCTTCCAGTTCAGGAACATCACGGCGCAAGGAAAGGTGGCAGCCCAAGTATGGTAGTAAGGATGGTGTAACAGATGAAGATTCTGATTCTGCAGATGCAGTTTCAGATGAAGATTCTGATGCCCCAGATGGGGAATCAGATGAAGAATCTGATGCCCCACATGGGGCATCAGAAGAAGAATCTGATGCCACAGATGGGGAATCAGTTGCAGAATCTGACGCACAAGGTGGGTAATCAGATGAAGAAACTGATCCCCCAGTGGATTCCTCCTCATCTATTGAGATGCAGGTTGAGGAAAAGCTGCTGTCACCTCCAGAAGCCTCAAGAAAAGCCTCAAGCTCTCATGATCAGTTGCTGGGTGAGGCCAGGCTACATTCACCCCCGACAGCCAAGGTAAGTACTATAACTTTGACATTAGATTATCAGGGTCTGATTCCATTGTATGTTTCATAGGACCGGCATGTAGATGCTGAGGTTGCACCCAAGGCTGGCCGAACAAGACAGGGGAATACCAACCCTGATGTTGCAGTGAGTGACTCAAGCTTGACACGGACAAGGAGGAATGCACTGACTCTAACTGATAACCAACTTCTCATCATTCTTGTCAGGCGGAGCTTCCACCATGGATCTTAAAATACCTGCATTCCACTTATAACCCTGCAGGTGATGGGAACTGTGGTTATGCATGTGTGGCACATGCATTGGCAGCAGATAGACCAGAGGGTCCCTACGCTAAGGCCAATGGGTGGTACCAAGTGCGAAAGGATGTGTTAGAAGAGATGGAAAAGAACAAGGCACATTGGACAAGATACCTTGGGGGGCCTTCAGAATTCGACCGCGCTTACGGACGTGTTCAGGTGACTGACCCACGTGGATCAGTCCCCATGAACAAATGGATGAGCAAGTTGGATGTGGGACCGATTCTGGCCAATGCGTATAACCGGCCATTTGTCTTCCTCAGCAGAACAGGCGGGAGCACCACATATATTCCCGCCACTGTTCCCCCGGACCCTAAACCGCTGCCAGCCCTCTTCTTATCATTTTTCAATGATAATCATTGGATACGTGTGATAGTCAAGCGGACCCCCACGATTCCCTTTCCTCTCCCTAAAGTCTCCCGGTTATTTCACAAGAGCCCAGCAGCTGCTTGGCTAGACTGTGTTTCCCCTTCCACTACTCTTCACTCATTGATACCTAAAAGATTAAATGTACCAAGTTACTGCAAGTAACACTAATTATTATTATCCTTATTAATATTTACCATTCTTATTATTCTTTAATATTATTCCTTTAAGATCTCTAGTGAATATTATTAGTATTATTAATTCATCATTATGACTTTAAGAAGTGATAACATAGTATTATTAAACTACAATCTTTACAATAAATAATATACTCAATTTAAATATACTTAAATTAATAATACCTTGATTAACTAACACATGAATAATTCAGGCTACTCTGTGATAATAAATAATAGAGTGATAATATAGTATGATTAAACTACAATCAATCTTTACAATAAATGATATACTTAAATTAATAATACGTTGATTAACTAACACATGAATAATTCAGGTTACTCTATGATAATAAATAATACTTATAAGATGTGACAATAACAAATGACACATACGCAATGATAAGTTAATATTTTATTAATATTAATAAAAGGGCCTTTAATATAATAAGGACATTAATCAAAAAACCCAGTTTTTCCGCGTTTACACCCGCTTTTCTGTGCAGCTGCGGCTGCGCAGTGCACCCGGTTTTCCGCATTTACACCGGGTTTTTTGTATTGTTAACTTTGAAGCAAATAGCACGTGGAGCGCGGCATTTGATGAACGTGACCTCCCCAATCATCCTCATTTGATATTTTATTTAAAACAAATAAAATAAACAATCAAAACAAGGAATATAAACAAAACAAAACAAAACAAAAATATGGAGGGCGGCATTTTAAATAAGTAAAACCAGTAAACATTATTTATTTATCAAAATTTTAAATTTATTTATTATACTTAAAGGGGTGTGGAATTTTGTGGTAATTTTTAATTTGCAAAAAAACTGTGTCTTCTACTTGTTTTGGCCAATCCACCCGGTTTTTTTTGAATTTAATTTTTTGCGGGCGGATTTTCATTATTTTTCAAAGTTTTAAATGTATTTCTCATACTTACAGGGATTTAGAATTTTATGGTAATTTTTATTTTGCAAAAAAACCATGTCTTCCATTTTTTTGGCCAATCCCGCCGGTTTTTTCATAAGAAATCCTCACAGCTTAATTTCCAGGATTTCTCAACATTTTCACATTTTTTAAACTTTTTCTAAGCACTTTAAGGGGTGTAGAATTTAATGTGACTAACAGTTTATTTTTTAAATCACTGGTTGGATTTTGATGATTTTTGGACTCAATTTATTTCCAAACACCTTTGCGTCTGTCTTTCAAGATATTCAGGGAGTTTTTAAATGGATTCATACACTTTAGAGGGTGCAGAATTCATTGGAAACAAATACTGATTATAAAATTAACTTCTTATCAGATTTCATGACAAAGAAATGGAAATACAATTATACACAGAGGTATGGTACATTGCATGATGCTTTGGAGTGTTACATGTTGTTTATTAAATAACCAACAACCGGGTGTAAATGCGGAAAACTGGGTGTAAATGCGGAAAAACTGGGTTTTTTTATTACTGCCCTAGAATAAATGAAATGAATAAAATAAATAGATAAAATAAAAAGCAAGAGACATAATTGCAAGTTAATAATTTATTAGCACACAAATAATACGTATAAGAAAGAGAAATTGTTATCAACACTACTGATAACAGCTAGAAAATGCTTACAAATGGTGAATATACGCCTGAATTACATTCCTGAACTGATATGTAATGGGCAAAAAAAAATAGAAGACATTGTTTTTTTGGGAAATAAAAATTACCATAAATTTCTACACCCCTGGAAGTATATTAAACATTTTTCAAATGTTGAAAAAAAATCAAAATCCGCCCGCAAAAAAATAAATAAAAAAAAAGAGTTTAAAAGCGGAAAACCGGGTGTGCTGCGCAGCAAATTTGAGGTTGCTGCTGCGTAAAACTGTGTGTAAACGCGGAAAAACCGGGTTTGTTCCTTAATGTCCTATAATAATTATGATACCACTAAGGAATCCCAATAGCCCAATTCTGGATAATCTATAGTTTAATGCTGATATATCATCAAGAATTGGCCACAACCTACCTCCAATAAGGTAGAAACCACAAACCCACATGAGTACTCCTTGGATGCCTATTAATAATACTCTGTTTGGGTTATATTTCAAAAAACACTTAAGTCTGATGTTTCATTCAAGTGGATGAGCAAGACAGTGGTGGAAATTACAACTCAAGGGCATGTGAATGAGAAATAAAAGGGAAACCAAAGAAAAAACAACCCCCGGTACATATATCAGAAGTGGTAGTTGGCTACAGCTATTTCTATATCTTGAGAAAACAAAATTTGGAGGTTTTGAATAGAAAAACATTTGTGAAACTCTTCATGGGTTTTTTTCCAATCAACCATTGGCAAACCATCATGACCAATCCGGTTAAATCCCATGGAGCACAAAAAGTTGAGAAAGTATAATCGGAGGTTATCCAAAGTCCCGTGAGGCATCACTGAAGTATTACCACTATCAACCTTATGTTTCAGAACATTGGCGCCAAATTCCAATAAGGCCGAAGCATTTGAAGTAGTTGGACGTTCGGACCCGTATTTGTTAGTGACAAAGGCGGTTGTTGGACCAAAAACCAGGAGACCAGCAAGCATCCGCATTTGCTCCCGCGTGTTTAATGTTGACCACTCATCAAGCTTTTTATACTTTGGTCTTGTTGGTGCCTGGAGACCGCAGATGTAACACAAGGCTGACATAGCCCCCGTGAAGTATAGACCAAGGACCTTGAGACCGGAGGTGTTTGGTTGGGGGCTTGATCCATCCTTTGCGTGACTTCCAAGGTTTTCATAAGTTCGTTGGAATGCAAGATGGGCAGTATGCACCAAAGATTCGTCCAGGGGGAGAGGCTGCCATTCACTGCCCTGTTGCTCCATGTGTCGAAGGGCCCAGCAGTCTTGCAAAGCACTTTTAAGCCGGAGATAAGCGTGGTCACTTGGAGAAAAGTATGAGGCCAGATTCGCCGCAAGTGTGTGGGTCTGGACACGTTTGGACGGCGGCGCCTTCCGGTTCTCCTGGGAAGCCTCGAGCTGTGCCATGTTGACAACTTCAGGAGTTATCAGAGAGAGAGCACCAGGTTGAGTGGGGTTAAGAATTCTCTCTGCATACCACACAAATATCAGCCTTTGTGATGTATGAAAAAGTGAGAAAAAAAGTGATTAATTACCAGATTTGCATGCCTTCAGAAGTGTATCCACTTCCCTCCAAACAACTCGGCTGAGCTCCTGTGGCATCGTTGGATGTGGCGTGACCATTGAGGGGAGGTGTGTGAGGATGAATGCTATGTTTTCAATCATTTTCTCGGCTGAACGGTGTGACCACGCAATTCCACCCGCCAAATTTTCATTCAAATCATCTGCCAATGCTTTTGGAAGCATTGGGCCAGGGATAAATAGACCCATAGCTGTGCGCAAAGGAGGGATGTTAATTACAAGATGGGTGTGCATAAGCAATGGGGAGTGACTTACCAGGAGGCGTCAGGACCGGGGGAGGAGGAATTGATTCGCCCGGTGGTCTTTGGGTAGGTGGCTTGACTGTTGATGGCCCAGCAACAGGGGGGTTCCGTGGAATTCTGAGGCCTTGCAGTGATTGCGCAGTGATGAATTCGTGAGAGGTGGGATGAGGGGTGAAGAAATTATACATGGGGCCTGTATTTTTAGAAGAAGAAGCAGAGTTGTCCAGGCGCGCCTTTTTGCTCGTCGGGTCTTCAACCGTAGGATCTTCAATTTGTACCATGTCATAGCGATATCGGGTTTGTTGTGGCACCGGTTCATGGACTGGCTCCTGGTGGAAGGTAGGTTTGGGACGACCATGAAGGAATTGTTGGAGGACTTGCTGGTCTTCTGCACCATCTTCAGAGTCATCTGTTTCCCCCTCTGCGTCAGGGTCTTCAGAGCTGTCCCGGATGGCTGGATTGTTAGTTTCTTGTCTCCCGTCCGCATTGGGGGCTTTGGAGGACTTCTGGCCAATGAGTGCTTGGTCCCTTTGTACGCCTTGAAGGAAAGACTGGCCAAAGGTGTTGAGGGTTGTCTTGTGGCCTTTGACATCTGTCCGCATCTCTCCGCTTCGACGTGGGGATCCATCAGCTGGGTTTGTTGTGTTGGGCTGGCCATATTGAACATCCTTGTTGATTTGGTTTGCAAATTGATTGAGCGTGGGGATTGGGTTGGTTGCAGGAGGTAGGTGATCAGGAGTGTGTGCATGTAAGTATGCCATTGAGTTGGTTGCAAATTCAGGGTGTGGGTGTGACTGTGGTGGAGCAGGCCTAGTGGCGCCTAAGGTGTTTCTAGCCGGGGCTGGGGTTCTGGAGACCTGTTCATTCTCATTGTCTGACTGCTCGTATTCAGCCTTCATTTAAGAGGCCCAATTCTCCAGGTTTTCACGTTCATCTGGTTTCAACGCAGGGTGCCGCGCCAGCTCTGTGCATTTTTCCCAGAGATCCAAACCTGTGTAATGGTGGGTGGGTGGGTGGGAGTGAGCCAGGGACTTATATTATACACAAAATAAAGGAATGAATCTCACGTCCTAGTTCACTGGTCTGATGTGAAGACATTGTTGATTGTTGAAGTCAAATTGGTGATTTGTGCGGAATCTGTTAGCATTTGAATGGGAGAGTATGTCAGCACGTGTTACTATATCTATGGTAAAAAAAATTTGAAAAAAAAATTGGAAGAGATGTGGGGATTGATTGTGTTTGAGATGGGCCCATTGGGCCACTTTTGGGGGGGATGGTGTGCGTTGGGGGCTTATACGGGGCCCTTTGAGCTGCCTGGGGGGTTTGAATGGCCCCTTTGAATGTTTTATTGCCCCTTTGGAGCATCAAAGTGGGCCTGTGGGCCCATGGGAGGTGATGGGCAGAGGCGGGCCCCTTCTTACGGCCATTGGGCCCTGTCTTTGGGCCAGTTGGGTCTTGGAGCCCTGGGCCTGTGGGCTTTTCCACAAAATTAAACCCCAAAAAAACCCTTTTATTTTGGTTTTTTTGGGGTTTTTTTCTCATTTTTTATTTCTCACTTGTTGATTTTTTTTTTGGTTTTTTTGATTTTTTTGATTTTTTTGATTTTTTTGATTTTTTGATTTTTTTGATTTTTTTGATTTTTTTGATTTTTTTGATTTTTTTGATTTTTTTGATTTTTTTGATTTTTTTGATTTTTTTTTTTTTTTTTTTTTTTTTTTTTTTTTTTTTTTTTTTTTTTTTTTTTTTTTTTTTTTACTCACATTTTTTTTTCTTAATTGGTGAGTGGTGGTGTTGCTGGAATTCGTGGTCGTTCTGGTTGAAAACAACCAGACCGACGGTCTGATTCCTGACAGGAATCAGACTCGGCGGGCTCGCTCACGTAATCGAATGGTCCCTACCATTCGATTACGTGAGCGAGGGGATATCGCATGCAATATCCCCATACACATAATACATGTATGTATTATGTGTATGGGGATATCGCATGCGATATCCCCCCACACGCCAAACAATTGGCGTGTGGGACCCGCACGCCAATTGTTTGGCGTGCGCTCCCACACGCCAATCGTTTGGCGTGTGGGAGCGCACGCCAAACAATTGGCGTGCGGGTCCCACACGCCAATTTTCTTTGGCGTGCGGGGCCCACACGCCAAAAAAAAAAGGCGTGTGGGAACCGCACGCCATTTTTGGCGTGTGGGTCTCACACGCCCTTTTTTTTTGGCGTGTAGACCCTACACGCCAAAAAAAATGGGCGTGTAGGCCCCGCACGCCAAAAAAAATTGGCGTGCGGGCTGGCGTTGGCGTGCGCGCTCGGCGTGCGTTTATCAACGCCCCTATGTATGGTGTTGCAAGCCTGTATGGACACACACCCAAGGTTGGCCCAAAAAAGGCCAAGTGCGCTGGGCCAACCCTGAAGCCACTTATCCAACTGTCAAGCGCGTGTGGCACACTCCCAACCCCTGCTTGGCACATAGCCAAGTTGGGGTGGGTCAGGCCCAAGCCTTGCTTGGCCAAAGCCAAGTAAGGGTACCCTGTTGGCCAAAAGTGATGCACACCTTGCTTCAAGGTGTGCATGCCTTTCCTTTATTGGCCTTGTTTTCAAGTTTGGCCAAGCCAGAGTCAGACATCTGAAAAAAAGAGAATTATTTAATTTAATAAATAAATCAATCTTAAATTGAAACAGAAACAGAAAAAGAGAAAGAAAAAACTTACCATGTCAAGTGAAATGACAAGGATCCAAGGAGTCCCAGAGCTTGGGCTTGGCCAAGTGGGACTTGGGAATGTGCCAGATCCCAGGGGCCGTGCAAGATTGAAAATCAAGCCCTCTTGGGGCAGTGTTAAGCAGGACTTGGGTTGGTGCCCAGCGGTGCTTGCAACACCATAAATACTTACTTGGTTTGGTGAGATACATAACCCCATAAACTCACAGACTATACATATAGATTGTGAGAAATATGTAAATAGAAAATTTCATGGGAAACTGACATAACATACCCCCCCATGCAGTTTTTTTACATTGCATAACCCTGACCACCTTTAGTGATACCAGTTACAGAATGATCAGCTGCTCAGGTATATTTTTATTCAGTATTCAGAAACACACACTGCCAGCATGATTGTCAAGGTTGAGTTCATGCCCAGTTAAACTGGGATGCAACCAACCAATTTAAAGTATGTTGACACCCAATGAAATATAAAACCAAGGGGGGTCCCTTGGGTCTATATTTCATCAGTTTATATATCAACCAAGTTTCAATTGGTTGAGTGTATCCCAGTTTAAGTGGCATGACTTCATCCAAGGAAATTATGCTGGCATGAATCAGTTTTTCTGTCCATCCATAAGATTCTAATCAACATACCAGATTCCCAATTGCTTCTAAATGTTACCCCACACCCTTCTCTTCTCTGCCATCTTTCCTGGAGGATAGACCAGTACACCACATTTGATTAGGTTTATCCAATCTGCATCAATGGAAATTAGCCCACACCCTTTTTTTGTTTCTTAGTGTAACCCTCTCTTGATCCACACAACATTGGTCAGGAGGGCAGCCTCAACACCACCTATAGCCTCCACTTACCCTAGTGCAGTGTATAATATCCCCTCCAAGCACTAGTCTGATCTTTTTCTGCAGGCCCACATCAGTCAATGATATGTATGATTAGTGTGTGCACACACAAGTTGCCACATTGTTGGAAGATCCGGGTAGAGATTTGATCAACAGGCCACACTGTTTTTTGGTATGGCTGTGTATGGTTTTCTGGAGCATATTCTTGGGCCGTATGATCTCACCAGAATAACTATTTATATTCCCTTCATCATTGTTCAATCACCATAGTTAGTCACTCTGTACACAACTTTCATAGAAGAATTATACCCACTTTTCAATTTCATGAGACAGTTCTTATACTTCTAATTTTAAGACCAAATTATTTTTTTGAGATTAGAGAACTTCTTATCCAATCTTCAGCTCCTGCAGATATCAATTTTTAAAATGTTTCTCAAAATAAGCATAGCTGACCAATTGTAACAAGCTTTGACTTTTGGACCTGGCCAATTGCAAGGCTTTGACAAGGACAAATGAATTGCCTCAAAAGCTGAATGATTGTAACAGGCTGCATGCTTTGGCATTGGATTACGTATCTTAGAAGATCCACAGTTGTCTTGATAAAGTGGCTCAATAAGCCAACTTTATCAAGACAACACCCCACTTGTGTGCTTGATAGCCATGCAGAGGACCACCGGTGTGGATTGGGCTTGGTAACTCAACAAAAGAGCAGAGTTATTGAGCCGCAAGTGTGGACACTCAGGACAAGATCTCCACAGTTGTCAAAAATTTATTTAAACAACTATGGATGCTCTTGTTGTAGCCTAACTTACTCATGTACTTATTAGTCTACAGTATCACATAAATGTCATTACATCATGACTCACCTTAGTCATGATTATCCCATACTACTAGAATCGACCCTTACATAATCACTTACATACATAGTAAAGAAAGCATGTATATAAAGAACACGTTTGTTCTTCATAATTCTAAATTCATTCTCATTATCTCATCCTCCAGTAATACATTTCATAGTTTCTCAGAGTTATGCCCCAATAGGTTATGAGCCTTTTCTCCTAAATTTAAAGCACCATTAAAACTCTACCATTCCCCTGTTTTCCTTCACCTGTGCTCCTTTCTTTTCTCCTGTGTTGTGTAGTGTTGTGTTTTGTATCTCTCTCTCCGGTGAAATAGTGTGTATCCCCTGTAGTATAACTCAGTTTCTTAAATCATATCCATCCAACCCTTAGTTTTTTTTTGGTACATATTCTTTTATCTTCTATTCTCTCTTTGTCAGCTTTTTCGACATGGTTCCTGTCCAAAAATCCCCCAGCTCCATCCGAACCAGATCGGCATCCAACGCGGCAGCGGCTACCACTTCCGGCGGACACTCCTCAGGAAAACGAGTGGCACAAAGCCCCCATGGTTCAGACGACGGACATACCACGGTTCGTATGGATAGACCCCCCATTCCTTTCTCTGACGCACCCCCTGCCCCGTTGGCAGATCATTACATCCCCTCCTTTGATTTTGCTGTCGACCCCAGTCATCGTGGTTTAATTGTTCGAGACGCACACTCCCGTTTCTCGGATAAATACAAGCTTTTGCCAAACGGTAAAAATTTCCGTACTTGGATGAAGGACGTTTGAGAAATGGCGGGTTTTGTCATGGAGTATGAAAATTGGTACAATGAAGACTTCTCTCGACATGCGGCGGAGCACATTGGTCGGACCATTCTCCTCATCTCCCTCCACCGCAATATCAAAGACGACTTGGGTGACTTGCCCTCAAGTTTTGACATCATGAACCGGATTAGGCGTAGGTTCACTAGTTTCAGCAGAGCGGCCCAGCTGAACAAATGGGAAGCCCTCAAAACAATCGAATGCACAGCCAATACTGATGCAATCACGGTAGCCTCCACATACAAAGCTGCACTCCTTGACCTCCAGGAATCTGGCGCAAATCTCGACAATGACTCATTATTTGGTCTCTTGCTTCAATCTTCTATCGCTCATGGGTCAGCACTCCGGAACGAATTTGACTACCAAGTTGACCAAGAATTGGCAAACCAAAGACAAATTCCTTTAATTTTCCAAGAGATGGTCGATCTACTGTCCGACTGCCAGGAAAAGCTTAAAGGTAGGAATGCTGCGAAGACACTACAACCTGCAGCCTCAGCATACCCAGCCGCCCCGTTTCCTCAAGTTGAACGAGAGACTTCCATCGAAAGCCATCCCGACAACATTTACACCTTGGCCAGTCGCCCCGCAAATTTCCGCACTTCAGCCCCTCTTCCTCGATCTTGCTTCCGCTGTGGATCAAATGGCCATCTCATCTCCCAATGCCCCACTAGCATACACAGTCAACCACATAAGTCTTTTGCCCCATCTAACCCCCCTCCACAGCAATACCAAGCCTACTATCCAATCCTAGCCCCTCCCATGATACCTGTGCCAAGACAGTTCCAACGAGCACCCCATCCACAATTCCCTCCTGGCCTACGTCCCGCTGACTCTTACCGCCCCAACTACAGCGGTCAACCTAGGAATGCCCCCCGCCCCTCCACTAATACCGCCGACATCCCTAAAGACAGATGCAAAGCTTTGATAAATGCTATGCAGTGCGATGAACCCTACGACACCGCACACCATCCTCATTTTAGCGATTTATCTTTCTCCGCTGCTGAACCCACCGCCGAACGCTCCCCTCCTGCCATCTTTGATACAGGTGCTACTCACCACTTAACCGGTGATAGGTTAGCCCTGACAAACTTCACATTGCTGAGTAACCCTATTCCATTGCTTGTGGCTACTAACGGACCCCCGCGTTTTATCACAGGGAAAGTGAAACTGACTTTTCCTGGAGCAACCTCAACACCTACCACTGTTGATGATGTTCTGTACTGTCCCGAGGCAGCTAATACGTTGATTTCGCCAGCAGCACTCCGGTTGGCCGGCTTCAGCATCTCATTCGTCAACGACTGCTTTCACATTTCCCACGGCAACCACTTCTGGACCAGCTCACGACTTGACAGTTGCTCCCGCAAATGGCCGCTGCCTGCTCCGTTATACCCTGTTCATCCTCCGTGTCTTCATTTTCTTTCTCCTGTATCTACTCCCACCCCTACGAATTCATCTGTACATAAACCGTTGTCTAAACCTACTGTGTCTACCGCTGTAACTACACCGTTTTCCTATACCGTACCCGTAGCCAAGCCACGCCCATATCAGAGACCTACGCTCACAGCTGATGAAGAGCTCCTACTTTTGACCCACCGTCGTTTCGGTCATGCTAGTCTGTGCACCATTAGACGCATGATAACTACCGGGGCTGCAATTGGTCTGCCAAAGTCTTTACCCAAAGGCGACATCCATTGTCCGCCTTGTCTGATCTCTAAGAGTGTTAATAAGCAAACACTACAATCTGACCGCCGGGATTTTCTCCCAATGGATGCCTGGAACGTTGACCTTATTGGTCCATTTGAGGTTCCCACAGCCGACGGTGGCCTATACATTCTCACCATTCGTGATATCGGTTCTGGATACGCTGAGGTGAAAGTTCTTACAAAGAAGTCAGAGGCGACTGCGGTGCTACAGGACACCATAATATGATTAGAGGTTAGAACTAATAAACGCCTGAAAATGTTGCGCTCAGATGATGGCGGGGAGTTTAACAACAGAAATCTGGCTACTTTCCTCACTGAAAGGGGTATAACAACAGAGCGATCCATCGCCTACCACCACTATCAAAATGGCACGATAGAAAGATACAACAGAACCTTACAGGATATGGGCCGCACCATACTTCTTGACAGTGGCTTTCCCAAACACTTCTGGGGTTTGGCTTTTATGTGGGCATGCTACACTCTCAATAGGGTCCCCAACTCGGCGAGTGGAGAAATCACTCCTTTTGAAAAAATGTTCCAGATTCAACCCAACTTGGACCGGCTTCGCCCTTTTGGAGCCAAAGCTTTCATACATGTCCCTGCTGAAAAACGCCGCAAGCTTGATGAGAGAGCGCTTCTTGGTTTCGCCTCTTACTACCTGCCTGAATCCAAAGGTTGGGGGTTTTGGGTACCCTCCCTGGGTACTTTTGTGCATTCAGCTGTTGCAACTTTTGCCGACTACCCACACGAGGAAATCAAGACATCAACTGATTGCCTACCCCTCTGTTCTTCCCTACAACTGGGTAAATTCGACGATGAGCTGACCGTACAAGCTCAAGATGATCTAACAGACATGATTTCATCATTTGTTCCTGATTTCCTCGACTCTAATGTCCCCACGACATACAAACAAGCGCTGAAGGATAAGGATTCACCAAATTGGTTAGCTGCAGTCAAAGAGGAACTCGGAAATTTGGATCGGCTTGGTGTCTGGGACATACGAACTCTACCACCTGGAAAAAAGGTCCTTCATGCGAAATGGGTTTTCGTTCGTAAGACGTCTGGCATTGATAACTCCCCCAGGTTCAAGGCACGGTACGTCGCCAAAGGATTCACCCAAATTGAAGGCGAACACTTCAACGGTACTTTCGCACCTACAGCTACCTTTGTATCGATGCGGTTGCTGTTATCACTGGCAGCATTAAATAAATGGCCAGTACATACATTCGACTTCGTGGCGGGCTACCTCAACTCCCCAATTGAAGAAGAAGTCTGGGTCACCCCACCTGAAGGGCTCGGAGTTGAGCAAGGTAAAGCCTGTTTACTCAAAAAGGCGCTTTACGGCACTCGACAGGCGGCGCGCTGTTGGTGGCACCATCTGTCATCCACATTGCGGGAATTGGGTTACTGCTGTTCACAATTTGACAACAGCGTTTACCTTCTGAAACGTGAGAAAGACCCTTCCGTGATATGGATTCACGTAGACGATGGCATAGTCACTGGGTCTTCCACAACGGTCCTCCAAGAACTGGAGAGGTCTCTATCTGAGTGCCTAGAAATAAAATGGTCTTCCAACCTTGCAGACATCGTTGGACTCCGTATTACGCGGAACTCCTCCGGTTTCTCTATTTCACAGCCTAAATTAATTGCTAAGATTCTCACCCAGCACTGGGATGGGGCTACCCACACAAAAACGCCTCTCCCTTCTGGCGCCCTACCCATCACTTCATGCGACGGAGCTGGTATAGACGCATCTAATTATCTGTCTATCATCGGCAGCCTCAGCTATCTATCTGCAGGCTCCAGACCGGACATCACGTTTGGTGTAAATTTTCTCTCTAGATTCTCCAAAAACCCTAACAATGAACACTGGCGATGCCTCCGGCACCTGGTCAACTACGTCGCAGCAACACAAGATGAAGTGCTTCTTCTCAGCCCTGATCTCTCCAGTCCGCGGCTGTCATGTTTCGCCGATGCCAACTGGGGAGGTGAATTCTCCCGTTCCAATTACGGCATATTGATTCTCTTCCACGGATGCCCTGTTCACTGGGTCTCACGCCGACTCGCTACAATTGCCTCTTCCACGGCGCATGCCGAATACATGGCCCTAGGACATGGAACCCGACAAGTTTTATGGATACGACATCTCTTGGAAGATATGACCGGTACATCTACCGTCTGCCAGATGTATGGGGACAATCAGGCATTGGTGAAAATCTGCTCAGATGAAACCTCCAACAAACGCACCAGGCACACCGACCGCGAGTTCTATATTACCAACCAAGCCATATTTCGCAAACAGATAAAACTCACCTGGGTCGACACCAAACACCAGTTTGCCGACATCTTTACAAAGAATCTTCCGACATCTGCACATCTCTATCAAGTCAAGATTGTACTAGGAAGGGTCTCGTCGAGTGGGGGGGTGTTGTAGCCTAACTTACTCATGTACTTATTAGTCTACAGTATCACATAAATGTCATTACATCATGACTCACCTTAGTCATGATTATCCCATACTACTAGACTCGACCCTTACATAATCACTTACATACATAGTAAAGAAAGCATGTATTGTCGTTTGAATAATCCTTGGACGGATCTGCAGGATTTTCACAGGAAAATCCTGGATTTTCCGAATTTGGTTTTTGGTTTTTGCCCAAGTCTTTAAGTCATTAAAGACATACTACTTCGGACAACATGACGTCATAAATTTTCACAGCTGAAATATGAGCGTGGTTGGGTGAAGGACGGCCAACTGGGTCAAGCCTCATCCCACCAAAACCGGCGACGACTGCAATTAACGACCCGATGTTGCGATTTGGATACGATCTCTTTGGAAGGGACGACCCGCCACCGGGCTATCATACCGGCAGTGAAAACTGGAGGATTCATGGCATAGGCCCACCGCCAGCCGAATTACCAGTAAGTTTTTTTTTTTTTTTTTCTTTTCTGAGAGTAAATATCTTGCAAATGCTGATGTCATGTTATCTTGCAAATGCTGATATAATTGTTTTTTGTATGCAGCGACAGATGATTCGCTGCAATACAACATTTAAGCTTTACTTTCCTAAGGCCGGGCAGAGTAAACCTGCATGGAAGCCTGTCAGGTCTACTCAGCCTTTCGAGGTTCTCCTGGAGGCTGGGACAATCAAGCTTAGCGAGTTCCAAGAACGGGTGGCTCTTGCATGCGACCAGCATTTCGAGGGAGCTGGCGGTCTGATTCGTAACGCCATTGCAACCGGGTCTCCACCGCTTGACTGGAATGTCAGTCTAAGTGTTCGGATTGCCCCCGAATTCCAGAAAAAAAACCATCGAACCGTTAACGACGAGAAGGGCTTCGCCAATTGGACAGACTGTATACTCAGCCTTGGAAAGGATTTTACGGTATCTGCCTTGCATGTTGCAATGGCAAATCCGGAAATCTTAGTTCAAAAGGCTAAAGCCTCTTTTGAGATCAAAACGCACGTTCTGACTCAGCAGGCGGCATTCAATGCAAATTCGTCCAAGCAACAATCTTCAATCCCCATCCACCCCGGTGACAATACAAGTGCCAACAACTTCAATGGAATCAACGTAATCATGAATAAGATTCTTTCTATTCACCGTCCAAACGTTAAATATGATCATAAACTGCCAGTGTTTATTGATCCGACAAACCCAAACCGATATATCCTTTTGACCGGAGCGGTGGTCCAGAAATGGGCCCATGACCTTGTGAGATAATAAAAAAAATTCCATTTATGATAGCGGCTATACTAATGAATCTAACTGTAAATGTCTTAGATCAAACAAAAGGAAGGAGTTTCACTCTACTCCCCCCCATCCACCATCAAATTTGAGGTGGTTTCTTCAGCTAAAAGACGGAAACTTAATGATTCTCAGTATCGCCGTAGCCGCAGTCCCTCAACTGAATCCGACTCCACCTCCATTTATGAACCCAACCAGAGTCTAATACGTCAATACGTGGATTTTGTAAAAATAAGGCCAGAAAAAAAAGAACATGTCATCAAGATCCTTGATGAAAATGATTTAGGACATCCAAAGATGTTCAAATCAAAGAGCATCACCCCAGAGAAAATGAGTAAATGGGGGTTAAGTGATGGTATCATTGCTCAGTTATGTGACAATGTGTCCAAGTTTGAAAATTTTTTGACTTCTTAAAATCCAATTCTCTTCAAGTATTTTTCTTTATTGCAGCTTATCATGTAGCCATAATTATCCATTACTTATCTGACCACTATTTATACTGTATACCCTTACCCTGCCCAATAATCTAGTCTAAATTATCTTATCAAATTACTTGAATTAGCTGTATTACCCAAAATATGTAATTTAATCATTTAATCACAAGAATAGATTTATGATTACCACTTGAGAATTAATTTTTTTTTGGCCACACATTTCAAATTAAGAATTTATTCCAAGTCCTTTGATGGACTGTTCAACAAAAATATGATATTTGTAAGATAAATTTTTGATTATGAATAACTCAGACTTTGATTGCTTGAATAAGCTATGAGAAGGGTAAAATACATGTATTGATATCTTGGCTGGTAAAAAAAGTATAACATTTAATAAAAGAAAGAAGGGTAAAATAAATGTATTGATATCTTGGCTGGTAAAAAAAGTATAACATTTAATAAAAGAAACTATCGATGAGAAGAAGAAAATAAACTAAATATTATCAGACAGTTGGGATTTGTGGGACACAATATCCACAATGTTTGTACAGTTTGTAACAAAGCTCAGCTGTCATTACCTCTGCAGTCACTCGCCGAATTTCCCATTCAGGGTCATCGGTTTGCTCCAAGATCCTTGAAGCTCGAACCTCGTGTTTAACTGCCGCAAACGCCAACTCGATTGGATTCAACTCGGGACAGTAGGGTGGAAGGAAGATAAGCTGAACCCCAGCTGCCTCACACAATTCGACCACACGATCGCCTCGATGGTAAGTGGCGTTATCGCATACAAGGACCGAGTTCGGTCCCGGGTATGTATTCATGCAAGGAAGCTACATTGATGAACAATGTCAGCAAGGTTCTTAAGAAAAAGATGAAGAAACGACTTACCAAGTCGTATTCTAAAAAATGCTCGAATTTACGTCCGTTGTAGGTTTCGAACGTAGTCGTGAGAGTCACCATTCCATCAATTGATATTGCTGGAAGAAGGCTCAGACGAGCTGCGTTCTGGTTGACCAAGAAACGCTTGGCTGGGGTACCTCGGAGCAATCGGGCAAACGATCGAAGTAAATCCTTATCGACGAATGCACTTTCATCTTTAAGAGAATTAGAAGTTAGTTTTAATGTCAAATGAATAGAATAATGAATAGACAAACCTGTGAATACCAAGAACTTGGCAGGAAAGAATTCCATGCGTTCGATGAACGCATACTTAGCAACCAGCAATTGCAAATGTGGGACGTTTTGGGCTTTTTCAACGTAATCAACAACCGTTCTAGAAGGTTCTGGTGCACGGCCGATGTGCTGAGCAGCACCCCAGTGGAGTCGTAAAGTTTCTCTCGGATCTCATTGAGAAACAATCCAGGTTCATGTTGGACGAGCTCCAACATGAACCGACAATCTTCTCTCGATAATAACGCGGGTCGTCCACGGGCTTTGTAGCTTTCTGGGTCCCTGACGACAGTTCGGGTTTCCTCGTAGAGCTGGAGCCACCGATGGAACAATTTCCGGGATATCGTAGCTCCAAGAGCTCATCGGATCGACCCAAATGGTTGACCTTGAAGAGCCAGTCGAACGGCGTTGGCCTTGGTTTCCGGCTTGTACGAGCGGAACACCATCGATTTTGATTTCGATTTTGATTTCGAGTTTGTTTTCGTTTTTGTTTTCGTTTTCGGATATCGTTTGGGATGTGTTGATGGGAGGTTATTTAGGGGAGGCCGGCGGATATCGTTTGGCACCTGCTGCTGTGCAACCACAGCGGGTGCCATGACATAAGCAATGGCAAAAACCATTGTCCTAAACAGCTACACAGCTGCGTAACTGCATAACTCTAAGTTTTTTTTTTTTCGATTCCTCGAACGGTCCAAGACAGGATTCTGTCCGCAACCATAACCTCACCACCCTTTTTCACAAACAATACCCCAAAAACCTCCCCCACTCACCAGAATCCATCCCACCTCCTCCCCCTTGGGCCATGCCCCCCCTTTCCCCCCCTGACCCCCCCAACCAAGCAGTTATTGCAACAGACGCGATAATGGACGAAGATGACGCGGCAAACGACGCGACAACGACGCGTCTGCCCACCAAGCCACCTGGTTCACCCCCATCCTCGGCCTTCTTGGCCTATCTCTCCAGTTATATTGGTAACCCGCAAAACCGAGCTCCAGACGGGGCGATCATTATTGACCCGACCTCGTTAGGCGCAATTCAGATGATGATGGACGCGGAATCCACGCGACTAAACCAATTGGAGCAACGCATGAACCAATTGCTCAAGATGACCGAGTCGTACGAATCAAGGCTACAAGCCCTAGAGAATAACCGAGCTCCCCCCCAAATGATAGTGAAACCTCAAGCAGGACAGCCAACGTATGCCAAAGCCATAGGAGCTCCAGCGACACCCAGAATCCCAACAATAGCCCCTCCCCAACGAATCCTTCTCCGATCGCTCAAACCAGGCAGGGTGATCATTCACTCCGACCCAAACAAATCGGAGATTCAATCAGTCCCAAGGGGCTTCTTAGTGCAACGCGCGAATGAAGCTCTTCTAAAAATTGACGCGAAAGTGGAAGGCGAGAAGATCTCGATTCGTGCAGCGCAGGTCCTCAAGTCTGGGGATGTATGTTTCTTTTCGAAAAACAAGTCCCATCAGAAATGGCTGATGGAAAACAAACATCGGTGGTCTAAAGAGGTCCACCCTCACTTGTCGGCAACACCTAGCACATACTCGGTCATTGCACATGGCATCCCAAAGAAGCTGGACCCAATGGCTGCCTCAACCATCACAAAGATTTCTGGCGAAAACAACTTCTCAGAGGGCGATCTCATCCGTGTCAAATGGCTCTCGGACAACTCAGAAACAACCAAGAAGGCCGGATCTCTAGTCCTTTCATTCAGCAATAAAGAAACCGCGGCGAGAGTTGAGAAGTCAGGTATTTTTCTTGATTATGATTATCATCGAACTGCAAGATTCAAACCCCGACCGCCTCAATGTTTCAAATGCTTGAAGATGGGCCATTTTGGCCAATGGTGCAGGGAAAAAGCTCGATGCGGCAAGTGCGGCGATGAGCATGTAACCAAGGACTGCCCGGAAGGCATTGGAGGTATCAAGACCTGCGTGCTTTGCAAAGAGGGTATCATTAAGAAAATGGAGGGCATCACTGAAGTTGACCACACCCCGTTCAACATCACCTGTTTCTTCAAGAAGACGTGGCTCGAAAAAAGACATATCCTCTCTCAATGATAAATACAACTAACTCAACCCATGTTTTACATTCCTCTTCCCCCCTCCCCTCTGATCTCCCCCCCCCCCACCCCCCAATCCAGATCCTCTTGTTTTTAGTCCAGCTTTACCCTCAAATGCAATGTATCACAATTTTGATCCTAGCACGGCCCATCTCAACAATGATGTGAAAATTCTGCAACTGAATTGCCATGCCTCTCAAGAAATCACGCTAAGTGCTCTGGAGCAGTCCTCCGATTTTGTTTTCTTACTACTTCAGGAACCCTGGGTTAATCCCTTTTCTTTCTCTCCCCCCGAGCATCGGGATTGGAGAGCTTTCACGTCTTTTGAATATAGGCCTACCACTTGGAACGAACGACACCGAACCTGCACCTATGTCAGGCGCAATATCCCGTCGGCAAACATCAACCAGCTAAGTGGCTGCGGCCAATTTCTTCTGGGACTTGACGTTACTCTCTCTCCAAACAACATCATCAGGCTGATTAACATTTATAACACGCCTAGAACTTTCCCGGCTGGTCCCCTCCTCCAAAACTGGCTGGCCGAGCACAAGTGCCGCACGGTGCCAAGTGTCATCTGTATGGATGCAAATCTCCATCATCCACATTGGAACCCACCAGGAATCCGGTCAAATCATCGACAAGCTAGAGACCTCTTGGAATTATGCGGCAAACACGGTTTCCGTGTGGCGTCCCCTAAGCATATTCCCACATTTTATTCTTCTCGCGGGGTGGGTTACACGATTGATTTAACTTGGGCTAACTTTCTTGCCTCAAAACTTATCAGACATGCGGAAGTGCCCCTCGACAACCACGGATCTGACCACCAACCAGTCATCATCCGACTTAACCTGAAAGGCCCACCTAAACAATTGAGGAGGTCCAGACCTAATTGGGCAGTTATCGATTCCTCCACAGTTAATGCAAAGTTGGTGCAGCTGGCTGACCCACGTCTCTTTGATCCGGCTAGGCCTATTGATGAGAAGGTAACGACACTCATGGAGGGCTTATGCACACTGCAAAATAGCCTAGGCCGAATGGTTTCATGTGACGAAACAAAAGCTAGGTCTTGGTGGTGCAAAACCACCTTGAGTCCAATCATTGACAGTAGAAATCGGGCCCGTAAGTGGTTTATACTAACGGGCAGCCCAGAGGCCGCTGACTGTTACAGGCAATGGAGCACATACTTCCGAGACACCGTCAAGACACTCAAGCGGAACACCTGGTGGAGTTTCCTCAATGACTCCTCAGATGAAACCGTCTTCAAAGCTCTCCGTTTTACTAAGAAGACAAAATCAAACACGGTCTTTCCTCTTCGACGGACGGACGGTGGTATCACCACAGACAAAGCTGAGCAAGCTGAGCTACTTTTCAATGGGACGTCGTGCATTCAAGCGCCAGTTGACTTGTCTGACATCCCACCCAGCACAACCTCACGAATAGTCTGCTTCCCCGAAACGAATCATGCCGAGGTACTCGACGGTATCAGGAAGGTCGCACCCAAGAAGGCGCCGGGCATAGATGGAATCGCTAATGAATTTCTGAAGCTGGGAGCTGAGTCCCTAGCCCCCATACTGTCGGACATTTTCAACTCATCTTTTTCCAGCAGTACCTTCCCCGCTCCTTGGAAATGTGCCGTTACCGCTATCATCCCCAAGGCGGGTAAGGATGACTACACTAACCCGAATTCTTACCGACCAATTGCACTCCTTAGCGGGGTTGGTAAGGTTTTTGAGCTAATTATAGCACGGCGCCTCACAGCATGGGCAGAAGAAAAGGGGGTGCTTGCTGATGGGCACTTAGGCGGACAAAAGGGGACAGGCACAGAAGACGCGCATGTTCTCCTCGACACGTGGGTCCGCCATAAATGGAATGAAAAGAAATTTGTGGCGGGATTATTTCTAGATGTTAAATCCGCATATCCGTTGGTTCATCCAAAGAGACTAACTCACTACCTCACTCATTTGCGCTGCCCTGCCTATTTGGTTGGAATAATTGACTCCTTTTTGTTCAACAGACAGACCACCATAAAGATGGACGACTTCACATCGTCCCCCTTCAACATTGCGATAGGTCTTCCGCAGGGATCCCCGCTATCGGTTATTCTCTACATCTTGTATAACAACTCATTGCTGATCAAATCGTTTGACTTAGACTCCGATGCAGTTTCTATAGGTTATATAGATGATGTGGTGCACTTGGTAGCTGCCAAGACATCCGAAGAGACGTTAACTCAGCTTACCACCCAGGGAACCCGGTCCTTACACTGGGGTGCAAAATTTGGGGCCATCTTTGACCGCAAGAAGGCCCAGTTTATTTGGTTCACCAGGAGGGCTCAGCCCCTTACCCCTTTTCCTTTTGGCGATCAGCTGTTAACCCCTTGCAAGGAAGTCCGGTGGCTTGGTCTCATGCTAGATAACAAACTGACGTACTCTTCTATGTTTAATTTCCTGGAACAAAAGATTTCAGCCACCTTCAAGCAAATCCAGTCCCTAGGCAATTCACGATGGGGCCTCCGAGAGAAAGATTGGGTCAGACTAATGTCAACGGTTCTGCTACCTAGAGTAACGTACGGTGCCCCGGTCTGGGGCACCATAGCTAATTTGGCTAAAATTTCGAGACTGGCAGACAAAGCTAATAACTCAGCTGCCTTATACACTCTAGGCACTTTCAAGTCAACACCAAAAAAGTGGCATCTGGAACGAACCGCGGTGCCTGATACGGGGGCCTTCTGTAGGACATCAGCTGTGGGCTTTTTTGCCAGGAAGTTCATTCGCCGACGCCTCGATAACAGAGTTCAAGATCTTCTAGCCAATCGTGGTCTTGCACAGCAGGCCGGGCTGGGGAGACACGTCTCGATGGTTTCAGAACAACTCAAGCAACTGACAGCAATGAACCCAGAGTCGATCCAAATTGACTATGGCCTGAATTCCGACAAGCCGGGTTTAGCTCCTGTCTTCTTGAATATGGGAACCCCCAAGAAGGAGGCGATTCAGGCAATCGACAATCTTGTAACGTCTCTTGAGCATTCTCCGGACTCTTTAATGGTTTACACTGATGGATCCTATGATAAAGAGAAAGGAGGCGCGGGTGCGGCAGTTTGCCCTGATAAAGATATGGCCCTCTCTGCTGCACTAGGAGTAAATACTCTTTTTTCGAATCACGAATGTGAGGCAGTGGGGGTACTGCTTGCTTTTAAATTATTAGGTATACTTCTGAAAAACGAGGCGCCATCTAGGGCTTTCATTCTCACGGACAACATTGGTGTCCTTCAACGCCTGACAAATTTCAATACCGCTAAGTCCGGGCAGTACCTTTTCCACGAGATTCTACACGCTTGGCGGGAGCTCCCATCTGACCTTTTGATTCATTTAGTTTGGTGCCCGGGGCATGGGGGAATACGAGGCAACGAAGCCGCGGATTTCCTTGCTAAGGCAGCCACTGAGCGAAACCAGCAGCCTGACCGCTGTTTGAAAGCCAGTGCAACTAAGGTTGTTCAGGTGTTGAAGTCCAGCTTCCAACATCCGACCAATGTAGCGCTCAAAAGACGCATCTCCCCGCTCCCGATTGTCCAAGCAGCCATCATCAACCAGCTTCTGTCTGGACATGCCCCCCTCAATAGTTACCTATTCAAAGTTAAACGACGCCTCGACCCCTCCTGCCCACATTGTGCGGGCAAGGAGACGACCCAACACCTCTTTAACCTCTGTCCACGATACAAACAACAACGCAAGGAATTAATCAAGCGAGCCCAAAAGCTCAAAGTGGCGGTCTCTTGGAACAAACCTCATCTGCTCCTACTAAATCCCAAAGCACATCCTGCAATATTTGTCTTCATAAAAGCAATCAAGCGGTTTGATTACTTGAACTGAGGCTCCCACAAACTGAACATACAATCAAATCTCGCCAATTCTTGCATTTTGTTCCGGTTCAATAAAGCTCCTTGATTACTTTCTAGCCTCATAACCGATTTCCCTCTATTTTTCCGGTGGTTCCTTACCTCTCCACTTGTTGATTTCCTTTGTCTCCTTCTCCTATTTTCTTTTCTCTTTTTCTTGCTTCTTCCTTTCCTCCCATTCCTTTTCCTTTTACCTAACAAAGTTGTTTTCTTACCGCGTACTCTTTTTCCTAACTAAGAAGCCTGTTAGTCTGAACCGTCTGGGTGCTACTACTTTGTATGTAGTCTGATATAGTATATTCATAGTGTGCAATGCCACGGGCGAAATTACACTTTAAAAAAAAAAAAAAAAGGTTATTTCAAACGACAATATATAAAGAACACGTCTGTTCTTCATAATTCTAAATTCATTCTCATTATCTCATCCTCCAGTAATACATTTCATAGTTTCTCAGAGTTACGCCCCAATAGCTCTTACTTGGTGCTACTTAAATACGTGTAGATCCATTTTCTATCATGGGATTATGGAAATAGGGACCATTATGCAACAAAACGAAGATACATACATTTGTTTTCAAACCTGTCTCTACTACAGTACAAGTGACATCAGAAAGTAGAAAGGCCACTTAATACTTTGGCTATGTACAAAGTGATCATTGATGTTTCCCTGGTGGAACAGCTTTCTTTTGTGCTCCTTCATCACCCTTTACACTCTCCAGTCCCCTTCCACATACAACATCCAACCGAACAAGACCGATCAAAATCAAAACAAAACAAAAAAAACAGTGATTTGATGCGATGCGATAAAAACGGTGAGATGTTTTTTGAGGAGAACTTGGGGGGGGGGACCACCCTCTCGAAGCCGCCACTTGAGCTGCCTTGTGAGTTTTTTTTTCTTCACCTAGCGCTCAAGTCACGGCGCAGTGGCCGAGCTCTGAAATTTAGCGACCGAAATGAGCTGTGCGGGTGGAGATGGTCTAATGGGTAGTATGTCAAAGGTTTCATGTGATGATCATGGACTGACGATCATGAATGATTCTCAAGACATCAGAGACTAGATAGAGACTACCACAGACGACGATGAGTTCATCTGGGCTTCTAGCGATTTCGATAGCCTGATTCAACGCTTGGAGCGGATGGTCGACGACTCTGATAGTGGGATGAGGTGAGCAAGTGTGGGTCCTAAATTGGGCGGCAATCAGCTCCGGCGGGAGTGGTTTGACCCAGTCCATATCTTCCGGGGCTGAGAAGCTAGTGGCGACTAGCTGGACTGGCCACCTCATCCGCCCCAGATCGAGGGCCGCGATGAGTTCCCCAGGATCTCTGGGGGAACTGAGGGAGATGATGAGTGTGATGGGCCGTTGGAGTAAGCTGATATGATCCCCCAAGAATTCGATGGCGGATCGGTTATGTGCGCCGTCGAGTAGGAGTTGAGAGCCATTATATTGGGTGAGTTCTAGGCGACCCTTCCAGCGAGTGTTCTGGAGACCTTGTTGGATGGCTTGGTCGGTGATTTTCTCGGATAGAGAGGGTAGTAGCTTGAGTGGGTGTTTATGGGTTCGAAGCAGATGGGCCAGAGTGGCGGCAGTGGCTGCGTTTTGGTGTTGGAAGCCGGCATTGGGACTGAGTGGGTTGGGTATCGTCTGAGATGAATGAACGGATAGATCGAGCTCACTGGAGCCGGAGGGGAGGTGTTCCTGGGAGGGAACCAATGGTAACGGAGGTAGCTGGTCGGCCGAAGGGTGAGGGAGCGGATAGGGACGGACGGAGAAGAGATCGCAGGACTGGGTGGATGCTCTAGTGCGGACTACACGCTCGACCTCGGGAAAAGACTGTTGGGCCAGAAGGATGGGCACGTTCGCTTTGGCGATGCCTGCCTTTTGGAGTGCGATTTCGGCGACGGTCGAGCCCAGAAAGGCTTGATGGTCGATCGAGACAGGGGTGATACAGCTCAGAAGGGTGTTTTCAGTCTGACAAACGTTGGTCGAGTCGAGTTGACCACCTAGTCCGACTTCGATCACCGCAAGATCGAGGCTGGGTCGACGGGAGCTAGCGAATAGTTCAAAGGCCAGTACAGTGAGAAGTTCGAAGGAGGTAAGCTCGATTTGGTTCTGAACGCCGAGCTCTTGGATGTATGCTTTGGTATCTTGGAAAGTGTTCCGGTCGATACTCTTTCCGTTGAGAGTGATCGAATCGGTTGGATCGAGTAAGAACGGACTGGTAAACCTGCCGACGTTATATCCCGAGCTTCTCAGTATCTCTGCCTCGTATGCAACCACCGAGCCTTTGCCGTTCGTACCCGCCAGATGAATGATAGGAATCTTGAGGTGTGGGTTAGAGAGACAGCTGAGCAATCGACGGATACGTTCCAGTCCGAGTTTGATCATCGAAAGGGTTGACTGACCAGGTGGTTAGTTAGTTGGTGGAGGAAGGAGAGAGATACATAAGAGAGAGAGGGAGAAGGAGGAGGTCAACTCTAAAGAAGAACTACTTGGAAAAGATGTTGATAGCTGCAAACCGTTTCATCCATCCATACTACTTCCTCCGTCTCCTCGGCTGCTTCCCCGCCCTTCTCTACTGGATCTTAGTCTCCATTCCAGCCAATTCAACTTCGGCAGAACTCATCAGATTCCTATACGCCTCACAACTCACCCTATCTATCCCACTCATCGCCCTCCCACTATTGGTTCTCTTCAGGCTTCGACAGCTTCGCAAGAAGTTTCATCTCCTCTCACTCAGTCTTGGTAAGCTGGTTTTTTTTGAATCCTTCTTCTCTTCTTGGTTCACTCAATCCCCTCACACAATCAATTCCTTCCTTCCCTCACTCCCAGAAACGATCTTTGATACGTGGCTGGTTAATTTCCTTGCTTTCAATCTCGGCTCGTTAGCCTACCTCGGAGGATGGCTCCCTGCGACAACTTACTTGACCTGCTTGATATGTATATCTCTTGACAGTCTTCTGCCGGAATATATTCTCACACTGCTAAGACACCCCTACCCAATATATGTTGTTTTGAAGCCTTCAGCATCATATGTCCCAAACCAGCCTATCTAGGTCCGTCTAAATTGAGGATAATGGATCCTGAGGTAGGTTTTCATTATTATTATACAAGCCGGGAAGCGCCCGGTATCTTCCCAATTAATCACCTTTTCTTTCTATCTTATCTGTTTACAGGCTTTCACCTCCAAAATCTTGAACCGAACCTACTCATCGGTTGTTGGTTTCTCGGCAAGCGAGCTGTTAACTCTGACTCCAGAAAAGTTAAAAGCAGAGGTTGATGTGCCTAAACCAATTCCAAAAGATCGCTTTGCGACGAAGAAATGGGTAATCTGGCCGATTTCTGAGGCTCGTAAACGGTCGCAGGTTGGATTGATGGATATGGAAATCATCCTGGCCGATCTCTCGCTTGAGTGAGTGATACATTCGATTTTGATTGAGTGGATGTATTCCAAGATTTAAGTGATTTTCTTCATCTATTACTGATGTCCCAAACCGCTTGGATCTTATCCGTCACAGCTTTCAGGATTCGGATGAGATCGAATTCATCATCCTGGAGATGAAGAACTCTAATACGTTGTGTAGTACGCTCAAGATTTGGACCGACGATGATTCGGCATCGTCTCCCATCCAGCCGGAAGTGGACGATCTCGTCTTGTTACAATACCAAGCTGGGCGGGAGATCAATCGTCTACCTGCCCGTCAATTGTATAACGATAACAACAGCTCAGATGAGGAAGAACTTCCGATCCATGACTCTCATAGCTGCTCTCCTGTCGTCTGGTCTCACGTATGTCTTGCCTGTTCCCTACCATGTTCTTCACAATCATTTACAAAGTCCATTCACCCTCTTCTCTCTAGCAAACAATTCTCAAATCGTTTTGCAGCTTGAAATAAACTTAGTCATCCTACCATCAAACAGGCCTCCCAGACCTCCTGGACCTATGTTCAGACCAATCAAATAGTCTGATTTCCCAATCTTTATAGGATAAGCAGATCCTGTCAAGAATCCCCATTCTTTCCTTGAATTTGCATTAATCGTTACATTTGGGTACTGCTTCGGCCGGTGATAAACTTGATCTTTAAAACAGGTGTTTTTTTTTGGCTCAATGGATTTTCAATCTGGTTCCGTGAATAAGTTTTGGACTTGAAGATGCTACAGACCCGGTTGCTGGGATAGGAGAAGTCTCTGGTCAGAGGCCATGATGATCCCATCAACCGCTAACCCTACCCCTCACATAGGATCTCAGTCACACTGATCACCTTGCCCACCTCACGTCATGTCCGGCAATTTTCTCGACCCAAGCAAGTTCAATCCAAGCTTGTTTGACAAACCACCAAAGTAATTTTGTTAATTGTTATATTTATTACACTTTTTTAAGTGTAAGTCTTTTTGTTCCTTACTGTACACGCCACTATTAGTGGAATAGAGTACAGTTTGTTGACAATCTGGCACATGGTGTTTGGGGCTTAGTATAGAAACAAGTGGCTTGGTATTCTCAATCTGGAATAGCCACTAGTCTCAAAGCAAAAACCATTCCTTTTTACTGTTATAATATGTTTTACAGTATCTTATACAGGTTATGTCTTCTCTTTAGATGATAATCCTTATCTTAATAGACGAGCTGCAGGTAAACAACACCTATGGCAGCGTTGAAGCTGTGAGTTACACCGAGCAGACTTGTAAGATGAATAGGTGAAAGCACACCTATGGCAGCGTCAAAGCTGTGAGTTACACCAAGCAGACTTGTAAGATGAATAGGTGAAAGCACACCTGCAGATCGTACGAGTGAGGTGAGATGAGATGAATTGAGTAATTGATTGATAATGAAAAAATGAGATGAATGAATTGAAGAACAATATACTAACCTATGGCAGCGTCGAAGCTGTGAGTTACACCAAGCAGACTTGTAAGATGAATAGGTGAAAGCACACCTGAAACAAGATATGAGAAGAACATTTGAGACTCAAAGATGAACATAACTGAAGAGATGAGAAATACTAGGCATACCTGCAGATCGTACGAGTGAGGTGAGATGAGATGAATTGAGTAATTGATTGATAATGAAAGAATGAGATAAATACAAAAAGGAGAAAACAATGATGTAATTATAGTATTCTCCATTAGGATTGGTTACTCGTATCATGTAATTAAACCTAACCATGTTGATTCCTGCGGCGTAGCTCATGAGAGGATGAATTGAATATCCAGGTCTCAATATATCTTTCCATGGATAAGGTAATTATCCTATAAGTCTCACATATTGTGAGGTATGTGTCTTGTTTCTTATGGATTATCCATTATTACATAAGCTACAAGGCTCTATTTCCCTTTTTCTAAGTGTCTTTATTCTACTAGAAGTCTTTAGGGCAACAATTATTGGCCTAAATGTAGGGCCAGGAAATATTTATTGTATCTAAGGCTGACAGTATCCCTCCGGCTGAGAGATACACATCTCTCAACTGGAGGGTATCCCTCCGGCTGAGAGATACACATCTCTCAACTGGAGGGTATCCCTCCAGCTGAGAGATACACATCTCTCAACTGGAGGGTATCCCTCCAGCTGAGAGATACACATCTCTCAACTGGAGGGTATCCCTCCAGCTCAAAGATACACATCTCTCAACTGGAGGGTATCCCTCCGGCTGAGAGATACACATCTCTCAACTGGAGGGTATCCCTCCGGCTGAGAGATACACATCTCTCAACTGGAGGGTATCCCTCCAGCTGAGAGATACACATCTCTCAACTGGAGGGTATCCCTCCAGCTGAGAGATACACATCTCTCAACTGGAGGGTATCCCTCCAGCTGAGAGATACACATCTCTCAACTGGAGGGTATCCCTCCAGCTGAGAGATACACATCTCTCAACTGGAGGGTATCCCTCCAGCTGAGAGATACACATCTCTCAACTGGAGGGTATCCCTCCAGCTGAGAGATACACATCTCTCAACTGGAGGGTATCCCTCCAGCTGAGAGATACACATCTCTCAACTGGAGGGTATCCCTCCGGCTGACAGATACACATCTCTCAACTGGAGGGTATCCCTCTGGCCGCTGGCTACTATAGCAGAGCCAACTATGCCAACAATCATAAATAACTAAATAAAATAAATAAATAAATAAATATAAAAACAATATTATCACCAAAATAATAATGACAACAAAATAATAAGACAATGGACATTATTACTAAGACAATGAAAACAAAATAATAATACAAAGAGACATTAGGGGGTATCAAATATGACATAATCCATGATTATCTAATCAACGTGTCAGCCTCTGTGATGCCAAGAACTGGATTCTTCTAGCTACACAGGGTGCAAGGTAAAAACAGCTGCAGGTTGTGCAGTGAAAGGTGTCTAAAAAAGGTGAAAAGATATAAAAAAACTATAAAGTTTTTTTTAACAGAGGGGCCTGAGTTACAGGGGTATTTACTGTGCCCTCTAAAATATTCAGGACCTGTGTGAACAGGGGGTATTTTGGGTACCTGAAAGTCTAGTCCTTTGAACAAGGAGTACACCTAGACAATAACTACTGAAGGAATGGAGGAAATAGACTTACTGCTTCTATTTCCTGCCAGGGGTTCTTCAGGGAGTTGTAGGTGGTCCAGAAGCTCTCAAAAGGTTGATTAACAGGTGGGTGTTGAGTTCTGAGAAAGGTGAAAGGGTTGTTGAATGAAATTCAAGTATAAAACAAGCAAAAACTGACTATATAACAGGCTAAAAAGGCTGGTTGATATGGTGGGTAAAAGCTGGTAAATGTATATGAAGATGGGGATATCATTTCGTGGGAAGGAAGGGCTGTTTATATATCCATTCTGGTCTCTTAGGGGCGAAGCAGAAGCTCTGTTTTTCCTGGTCTAGTCTTCTACTAAGCCCTAGTTACCTGTATAACAGGTTTGGTTACGGTGCTTAGTTACATGTTTCAAAAAGCCCAAAGTGGTTTCATGTTCCCAGAAAGGTGAATACTTTTGTTTATTCATTCCTTCTTGACCAGTAGTCTATTTACAACCAACCAATTGGGCTATCTTGGCCTTAGTAGGAAAAGTATGGCCGCGGCGTTGGTTGTGGCTTTTATTACAGGTGCCAGGTACATGTAACTATGGAAATTATGATGTAAAACTTATTTATGCATCATACCCAAACTCTATTAACCTTAATTACATAGTCTACTAGCATATATTTAAGGTTATGTAGATCTTTAAGTCATATAAAAACTTGAAGGCCTTGTGAAGGGATATGAAGGAGTAATAATTAAGGGGTACTTTTGCTGAGCTACCCTAGGTTAATTTACATGTAGAATCAGAATCTGAAATATACTATTCTAAGTTCTCTTTATACTTTAGAAGTTATATGTAGACTCTTTGTTATATGTTTTGTTTTAATAATTTCTTTTGAAACAAAAGACGTAAGGTGTGCATTCTTTTGAGACTAAGAATATAAGTTGTATATTGGTATAGTTTGCTATGGTCAGGATGTCTCTGAATTAGCAGCAGGCTGACAGATCTCTTGTTATAAGTGTTTCACATGTTCCAAACCTAGAGGAAGGCGGTTTTGCTTAAGTCCTGGTATCCTCTGGGTGTCATTTGAGGTGAATCTTTAATGGGAAATTACCTATTGAAGGAGTAGAGTTCAAGGGTACTTGTGAGTGAGGTACCCTAGGTTAATTTGGGAGTATATTGAGAATTGACAATAATATTCTTGCTTTTCTTATTTACTTGTTGTGTAAATTGTAATAATGTCTCTATATTTATGTTATAAGGTTTTCATTATTTGGTTTATTTTTTAGTAATAATAGGGCGTATCAAATATGACCAAACCCGTAAGTGACACCCGTCAATTAGAAATGACCAAATCCACACTCTCTAATTGACGGGTTTCCAAAAAGGGGTAGCCCAAAACCAAACGGGTATTGAAAACACGGGAAACACAAAAACCCACATATATCATCCAAATCCGTCATTCCTGCAGCCCTGCTGGTCACCCAACGCACGCCCTTAAAAAATAGGAAAAGTATGGCCACGGCGTTGGTTGTGGCTTTTATTACAGGTGCCATGTACATGTAACTATAGAAATGATGATTTAAACCTTATTTATTCATCATACATGAACTCTATTAACCTTAATTATATAGTCTACTAGCATATATTTAAGGTTATGTAGATCTTTAAGTGATATGAAGGAGTAATAATTACGGGATTCTTTTGCTGAGCTAACCCAGGTTAATTTACGTGGAGATTTGGAATCTGAAATAATATTCTAATTTTTCTTAATAATATTCTGAGTTTTCTTTATCCTTTAGAAGTTATATCTAGATTCTGTGTTATATGTTTTGTTTTTAATAATTTCTTTTGAAACAAAAGACGTAAGGTGTGCATTCTTTTGAGACTAAGAAGATAAGTTGTATATTGGTATAATTTGCTATGGTCAGGTTGTCTCTGAATTAGTAGCAGGCTGACACAACGGGTTTCACCAAATCCACAATTATGAAACCAGTGGATAAAAATTCCAAATAATGCCATTATTTGCACTAGAGTTTTCAAGTATCAACAACAAAAAAACCAATTATAATTACAAAAACCACGATCCTCCACAATTGAACCAATCACAACTCAGGATCCAAACTTTCCAAAAATACAACCCCAATACAATCAATAATCCTCAATGATTCAACCCCAACCAACAATCAATTGTTGCCAATACAACTCCACCCAATCACAAACCCAAACTTGTTCTTTGGTTTTCCTCAAAATTTGGTAAGTTTAGTTGATTATGAACTTGCTCTTAGAAAAAACGTTAATCCATCATTCCCTGATCCCAGAATGATGCCCATCAAAAACAAATAAATTCATCACTGGAAAAGGAAAAGTGATCCCAAAGAAGTCAGCAAGCAGGAAGAAACCCATCAAGAAGCAAGCACAACATGTCTCTGACAATGATACAACAGCAAAAACTTCTGCTCACCTAAAGAATGACGAATTCCTCATAATCATTGACTGGCTCAAAATACAAAAGAATTATGATTTGTGCTTTGGAACTGGTGAGGCACCGGCGGTTGGAAAGCCAGCCAAAGGGAAGATTGTCAGCTTGCTACTAGTTCAGAGACAACCTGACTAGAACAATAAATAAAGTAATTAATAAAATACATATGAAAGAGGCATTATTACATAAGTAATAATGTAACATAAATTATAATAAACATAAGAAAAAGATAACATTTTAAAATATAAACATTATTAAGTAGTAATAATAGGGGGTATCAAATATGATCAAATCCACAATTGAAACCAGTGAATTAGGATTTTCAACAGGCTAAAAAGGCTGGTTGATATGGTGGGTAAAAGCTGGTAAATGTATATGAAGATGGGGATATCATTTCGTGGGAAGGAAGGGCTGTTTATATATCCATTCTGGTCTCTTAGGGGCGAAGCAGAAGCTCTGTTTTTCCTGGTCTAGTCTTCTACTAAGCCCTAGTTACCTGTATAACAGGTTTGGTTACGGTGCTTAGTTACATGTTTCAAAAAGCCCAAAGTGGTTTCATGTTCCCAGAAAGGTGAATACTTTTGTTTATTCATTCCTTCTTGACCAGTAGTCTATTTACAACCAACCAATTGGGCTATCTTGGCCTTAGTAGGAAAAGTATGGCCGCGGCGTTGGTTGTGGCTTTTATTACAGGTGCCAGGTACATGTAACTATGGAAATTATGATGTAAAACTTATTTATGCATCATACCCAAACTCTATTAACCTTAATTACATAGTCTACTAGCATATATTTAAGGTTATGTAGATCTTTAAGTCATATAAAAACTTGAAGGCCTTGTGAAGGGATATGAAGGAGTAATAATTAAGGGGTACTTTTGCTGAGCTACCCTAGGTTAATTTACATGTAGAATCAGAATCTGAAATATACTATTCTAAGTTCTCTTTATACTTTAGAAGTTATATGTAGACTCTTTGTTATATGTTTTGTTTTAATAATTTCTTTTGAAACAAAAGACGTAAGGTGTGCATTCTTTTGAGACTAAGAATATAAGTTGTATATTGGTATAGTTTGCTATGGTCAGGATGTCTCTGAATTAGCAGCAGGCTGACAGATCTCTTGTTATAAGTGTTTCACATGTTCCAAACCTAGAGGAAGGCGGTTTTGCTTAAGTCCTGGTATCCTCTGGGTGTCATTTGAGGTGAATCTTTAATGGGAAATTACCTATTGAAGGAGTAGAGTTCAAGGGTACTTGTGAGTGAGGTACCCTAGGTTAATTTGGGAGTATATTGAGAATTGACAATAATATTCTTGCTTTTCTTATTTACTTGTTGTGTAAATTGTAATAATGTCTCTATATTTATGTTATAAGGTTTTCATTATTTGGTTTATTTTTTAGTAATAATAGGGCGTATCAAATATGACCAAACCCGTAAGTGACACCCGTCAATTAGAAATGACCAAATCCACACTCTCTAATTGACGGGTTTCCAAAAAGGGGTAGCCCAAAACCAAACGGGTATTGAAAACACGGGAAACACAAAAACCCACATATATCATCCAAATCCGTCATTCCTGCAGCCCTGCTGGTCACCCAACGCACGCCCTTAAAAAATAGGAAAAGTATGGCCACGGCGTTGGTTGTGGCTTTTATTACAGGTGCCATGTACATGTAACTATAGAAATGATGATTTAAACCTTATTTATTCATCATACATGAACTCTATTAACCTTAATTATATAGTCTACTAGCATATATTTAAGGTTATGTAGATCTTTAAGTGATATGAAGGAGTAATAATTACGGGATTCTTTTGCTGAGCTAACCCAGGTTAATTTACGTGGAGATTTGGAATCTGAAATAATATTCTAATTTTTCTTAATAATATTCTGAGTTTTCTTTATCCTTTAGAAGTTATATCTAGATTCTGTGTTATATGTTTTGTTTTTAATAATTTCTTTTGAAACAAAAGACGTAAGGTGTGCATTCTTTTGAGACTAAGAAGATAAGTTGTATATTGGTATAATTTGCTATGGTCAGGTTGTCTCTGAATTAGTAGCAGGCTGACACAACGGGTTTCACCAAATCCACAATTATGAAACCAGTGGATAAAAATTCCAAATAATGCCATTATTTGCACTAGAGTTTTCAAGTATCAACAACAAAAAAACCAATTATAATTACAAAAACCACGATCCTCCACAATTGAACCAATCACAACTCAGGATCCAAACTTTCCAAAAATACAACCCCAATACAATCAATAATCCTCAATGATTCAACCCCAACCAACAATCAATTGTTGCCAATACAACTCCACCCAATCACAAACCCAAACTTGTTCTTTGGTTTTCCTCAAAATTTGGTAAGTTTAGTTGATTATGAACTTGCTCTTAGAAAAAACGTTAATCCATCATTCCCTGATCCCAGAATGATGCCCATCAAAAAACAAATAAATTCATCACTGGAAAAGGAAAAGTGATCCCAAAGAAGTCAGCAAGCAGGAAGAAACCCATCAAGAAGCAAGCACAACATGTCTCTGACAATGATACAACAGCAAAAACTTCTGCTCACCTAAAGAATGACGAATTCCTCATAATCATTGACTGGCTCAAAATACAAAAGAATTATGATTTGTGCTTTGGAACTGGTGAGGCACCGGCGGTTGGAAAGCCAGCCAAAGGGAAGATTGTCAGCTTGCTACTAGTTCAGAGACAACCTGACTAGAACAATAAATAAAGTAATTAATAAAATACATATGAAAGAGGCATTATTACATAAGTAATAATGTAACATAAATTATAATAAACATAAGAAAAAGATAACATTTTAAAATATAAACATTATTAAGTAGTAATAATAGGGGGTATCAAATATGATCAAATCCACAATTGAAACCAGTGAATTAGGATTTTCCACAAAATTTCACTTTTGAGAATTCTGAACAACTTTATGTTGATATCCATGGTTTACAAAAGTTGTGGATTTTCAAAACCAGTTGATTAGATAATGGTGGATTTGGTCATATTTGATATCCCCTAATGCAATAAACAAATATAATAAATAAATTAAACAATAAAATGAATAATAACTCATTAACCTTTGAGATAAGTGTGAATATTATTTCATATTCTGAAAGAGCAAGTAAAATAACCTAGGGTACCTCAGCCAACTTACCCTAGAAAACTTACTCCTTCTCATAATAAAATTAACTTAAAGAATACTCCTACTAAGCGCTAAAATACTTACTAGGTATAAACATATGTAATATGAGAGTATTTGAATAAGTAGAAGTCCTCAGAATACGGGATAATCACTTAAATAAACTATGTAATTATCCTTTAAACACATAAATAAAATATTAAATAACATTTGACATAAAATATCACACTGTTTCATAGTCTTTGTATTATTATTAATTTATACAAATACATACAGTATAAGATAAATAATATCATAACACATGAAAGAAAAGAAACAAGGAATAAAGCAAACATCAGAATACTTCAAACAAGTCTAAAAATACTTGTACAATTAAAATAAATGACAAGCTCCTTCAATCACGGGAACATAATAAATGTTGACACTTTTCCCGGGAAGTTTGCATGTCAAATAAGTGAATGGAGAGCTGTAAAAGCGCCCTCCATGCAAGTATGCCAAGAACTCTCATGGTACAGAACTATACATATGAAATAACCAAATTAAACAGAAATACGATTCTGTACTATAATTTGATTATTTCTTTTTTTCATTCTATTGATCAAGTGATCAATACATGTTGTACATCAAGCTAAGAGCTCTTGAAGCGCCCTCAGATGATCTCTACAGATGACTGACAGACTGTATTAAGTATTGACAGCCTGTACATGTAATAATTTGATAAATTACATCATTTATTTCTACTAAGGATAACTCCTTCCTTGTAGTGTTCCCATAGCCAAAATAACACTTGGTGTTTCGCCATCAGGGCTCCAGAAAGGAATTTACGAGGCCCTTTCTTCCCCCTGTATTTTTATTCCCCAGCTTTATCATATTTACAACCAGCATTCCACCAGTCCAGCTTACTAGTGTCCTGCCCAGTAAATCAGTCTTCAAGACTTCAAAGCCTCTTTTCCTCAACCCCAACTCTGTCCAGCCATCAAGCCCACCTTTCCAACCGCTTCCAGCTGTCCAGTTTACCTTAAGAAAGCCTCCCCTCCTCCTCTTAAGGCCTACAGTAAGTCTTGTTTCACTAGGAGTTGTGGCCCTTTCTTAGCCACTATTGTTACTGGGCACTTAGACACCCCTGCTTGCAGGCCCCAGTGTAAAAGGTTACAAAGTTTCTGTGCATTATCACGAACACCTTTGGAGGGCACCCAAAACACCCCTGCTTGCAGGCCCCTCCCAATTAAATTTATAATCTTTTAATATTAATAAAAAGATTAAAATCCTCTAAAATAATTTATTCCATATTATTTTGAGTCTTGCACCTTGTGTAGCTAGAAGGTTATCAGTCCTTGGCATCACAGAGCGTGACAATTGGGGGTCTGGCCAGGAATAAACCAACTTTATCTCTGATAAAAAATTCCTCACCTTTCCTACTAACTATTTTTATAGTAAAAATATCCCTTATCTCTCACCAAACCACCATCTCTTTTATTCCCTCATCTTCCTGGAATAAATAATGCTTAAAGTTCGTGAAAATTCTCTCAAACATCATATATAATTTTTATTATATATTTACATATAAAAATTATAATAAAAATTATATAAAAAATCATAAAAATCTACTATAAAACTAAAAAAATAGGCTCCTGGAGCCAAACAAACCATGCACCATTTCTACTGCATCAATACATGCAACCTAACGGGTCGACGTTGGCCCGTTAGGTTGCATGACACGGATCGCGGATCGGCGTCGATCCGTGTCAGAAGTCTCCATCGAGCTTCCCCAAAATTGGGGGCTATAGACTTGTATCTTATAAAAATTCGAAAAAAATCTAAAAATTTTACTTTCCTCTAGATTGATATAATTCAGTCTGATATACTCATTAAAAACCAAAAAAAAATCGAAAAAAATCAATTCCCTTACTCATTTTTGTCTAGAAATCTGTCTTATAAAAATTAAAAATAAAATAAAAAAACCAATTTTTTCGACAAAATTACTCATATAAATTTTTATTTATTTTTTCTTGATACATTTTTTTTCAGTGAATCTGAAAGAAAACAAAGAACTGATCAGATATTACTTGAAATACTTGAAACTCAGAAAAGAAGAATCTCTAGCGCGCTACGTTCTGCATCCTTGGGAATTACTTACAAGGGAAGAACAATTACAGATTGCGACCCATCACTTACAGATTCAAGAAGAAAAGGACCTCGAAACAGCTTTACTTGTCAAACAAATCTTCAGAGAATACAGAGCTGATAAAAAATCTCGAAGACAAGCTAGAAGTAAGTTTCTCTTTTTATAATTTGTCAGCTTGCTACTATGACAGAGCAACCTGTCACAAGTTTCCCACCAAAATTATTATAAAAGATATAGAATATCAAATAATAGTTAGAATATTATTTAATATTCTGAATCTACACTAAAATTAACCTAGGGTACCTCACTCACAGGTACCCCTAATTCCCACTCCTTCACTATGTAAATTAGCAAAGAAGAATTAGCAAGTACCTTTTAAATAAAAAGTACTTGCCGTAATTAAATGCTTATATATATATATATATACATATGCTTAAACCCCATTTCCATTCACGGAAAGGAGGTCTTGTGTAAATTAGGAGAGATAGTGTAAATACACCCTGTTTTACTCAAACCCCGCGTACCGCAGTCCGCAGAACTTGAAGTTCAACCCGCGTGACTGAAAGCCGCGCAGAAATTGGGATATAAGCCCCCGCGCAAGCATTAAGCCCCTTACAGGCTCTCAGCTTGGCACGCGGACTCCACAGTCACTCAGGTACACCCAAATCTATAAAAACACGCCCCAGTGACCTCATTACATATGTTACATATGTAATAAAGATCACTGGGGACTAAATAATTGAATATAATGAATGGTATCATTTATTTATACATATAAACAAAATATATTGAGTGAACAAACAGTACAAACAATACTGTGGCTTATTATAAATACAATTAAGCCACTAGTATTAAATCTATAACAACCAGTACTGATGTACTACAGACTGTAAGTCAACATAAATAAATAAATACACTAATAAAATCAATTGGTGACGTGTATTCAAAGCAGGGGCTGCTGAAGCGTCACCAAGAAAGCAAAAATGGCCAAAATGTGGTCCAAAGATCCCACAAGTTGGCCAATAATACCTACAGGGTCCCCAGAGGGAACTCAAGACTATTTAATTGTCAGCCTCCCTGATGCCAAGGATAAGTCCTTCTAGCTACAGGTGGTGCAAGAATATATGGAAAGAGTATATTAACTCTGGGTAAGGTACAATGTTACAATTCCCAAAAGATATGGGGGAATTGTGACGTAAAAATTGAGAGAAAAATAGGTAAATAATTATATTAAATAAATTTAATGTAATTAAAAACCAGAGGGGCCGGATAAATCAGGGGTGGTTTAGATCCCTCTAAGGTATCTTACAAATAAATGCAGAGGATTTAGGTACCTGGAACACTGGGGCCTGTTGGAACAGGGGTGGTTTAATCCCAGGAATGGAAATGGGGGAATATCTTCAAGAAAAAGGTTATTACTTACTAGTAATAAGCCTTGAGGGATCTTGGGGATATTCTGGGTGAAACTGGACAGTTTGAAGCGCTTGGATGGATGTATGGTGGAGCTTGATGGGCACTGTGAAGTTGTTGGGGAAGACAGGGCTAAAGAATAACTACTAAGAAGCTTACCAGACTGTGTTATAAAGATGTATATATCTAATAAGAAGTGGGTAAGGTTGTTAGTGGGTATTGGGAAGCATCAGGAGCCTTCTTTGGGCGGTTGAAGAGCTCCTTAAATAGTCTTGAGTTCCCCCTGGGGACCCTGTAGGTATTATTGGCCAACTTGTGGGATCTTTGGACCACATTTTGGCCATTTTTGCTTTCTTGGTGACGCTTCAGCAGCCCCTGCTTTGAATACACGTCACCAATTGATTTTTTTAATGTATTTTATTATTATTTACATATTTATATTATCTTACAGTCTGTAGTACATCAGTACTGGTTGTTATAGATTTAATACTAGTGGCTTATTTCTATTTTATAATAAGCCACAGTATTGTTTGTACTGTTTGTTCAGTCAGTATATTTTTATTTATATGTATAAATAATAATACAATCTAATATAATTAATTATTTAATCCCCAGTAACCTTTATTACATATGTAACATATGTAATGAGGTCACTGGGGCGTGTTTTTACTGATTTGGGTGTACCTGAGTGACTGTGGAGTCCGCGCGCCAAGCTGAGAGTCTGTAAGGGGCTTAATGCTTGCGCGGGGGCTTGTATCCCAACTTTGGCGCGGGCTTTTAGACACGCGGGTTGAACTTCAAGTTCTGCGGACTGCAGTACGCGGGGTTTGAGTAAAACACGGTGTATTTACACTATCTCCCCTAATTTACATAACACCTCATTTCCGTGACTGGAAATGGGATTTAAGCATATGTATTTACATATATAAGCATTTTAATTGATGCAAGTGCCTTTTATTAAAGGTACTTGCTAATTCTTGTATGCTAATTTACATAGTGAAGGAGTGAGAATTAGGGGTACCTGTGAGTGAGGTACCCTAGGTTAATTTTAGTGTAGATTCAGAATATCAAATAATATTCTAACTATTATTTGATATTACATATTTTTTATAACAATTTTTGTAGGAAACTTGTGACAGGTTGCTCTGTCATAGTAGCAAGCTGACATTAATGATCTCTTCAACCGCCCCAAAGAAGGCTCCTCATGCTTCCCAATACCCACTAACAACCTTACCCACTTCTTATTAGATATATATCTTTATAACACAGTCTGGTAAGCTTCTTAGTAGGTATTCTGTAGCCCTGTCTTCCCCAACAACTTCACAGTGACCATCCAGCACCACAATCCATCCATCCAAGCGCTTCAAACTGTCCAGTTTCACCCAGAATATCCCCAAGATCCCTCAAGGTTTATTACTAGTAAGTAATAACCCTTTCTCTTGAAGATATTCCCCCATTTCCATTCCTGGGATTAAACCACCCCTGTTCCAACAGGCCCCAGTGTTCCAGGTACCTAAATCCTCTGCAAATTATTTGTAAGATACCTTAGAGGGATCTAAACCACCCCTGATTTATCAGGCCCCTCTGGTTTTAATTATATTAAATTTATTTAATATAATTATTACCCCAATTTTCTCTCAATTTTTACGTCACAATTCCCCCATATCTTTTGGGAATTGCAACTGTTCACCTTACCCAGAGTCTTGTAACTCTTTCCATTCATTCTTGCACCACCTGTAGCTAGAAGGACTTGTCCTTGGCATCAGGGAGGCTGACATAATTAAACTAAAAAATATAAAAATAAAAATAAAAATACTAATAAAAAATTTTCTTTTTTTTCTAGTGACTGCCGAAAAAAGCACAGCTGCTCCTGACTCTAATAGAGCCGACACCGCCGAGGTTAATAGTGGTCCAGGATCCGTTAGATCCACTACAGTACCAATTGTTGAAGACAATCCCACTACTGGTGAGTTTTTATCATCTTTGGTTATCCATAAAAAATAAAAATAAATAAAAATAAAAATAAATAAATAATAAAAATAATAATAACTGATCAATCGATTATTAAAAATGTTGACTAGATCAAACCAACCACCTCTCGCCGGACTTCTCCCCAACTCCACTCGCGTCTCCAGAAGAGGCCGAGCTTCAAAACCAAATCAAGACCATGCAGTTCAAGAAAGTCCCGAGAAAGACTCCAATGGAGACGGTAGCAACGAGCAAAGCAATGGAGATAGATCCTCCATCAACTTCGTCGGCAGATACCCCCGTACCCCTCAAGACACCGGAGATCGAAGTCCTCAAGCAGTCGAAGGACATAATTGAGTTATCTCCAGCCGAGAGAATCAAAGTTCTCGTGCGACAACACGTTGCTTTGTGGAAACGATGCAAAGAAGCCGCCGGAGCCAAGGATCTGACTCCGTTACGTCAGTTATTCACCAAAGCGCAAGAGTCCCAGAAAGCTTTGCAAAAGCTAATCTCGAACAAGGAGATAGAAGGGTACGTACACGGTTGGAACCCTTGGACCGAGAAAAGCCTCCAGTTCCCTCCCATCCCCTCCGAGAAGTATTGCGGCAAGGCAAAGAAAGAAAACCGATCCAACCAACGCCAAGCGTACAACATCCCCCAAAAGCGGAAAGAAATATCAGAGATGATACAGGCAGCCAAGGGTCTGTACGACAACACCAATTAGATGACATCGCCTATTTTTGAGCGATATTAGATAATCTTGATGCTGTAAATAGTAATCTGACCAATTTGGATAGTAATTTTGAAGTAAATCACAGCAATGTTATACACAGGATTGCGACTTCTTCTGCTTTAAGTAATAATTATATGAATGCGAGATGTTCTTCATTAATAAAGACTCTAACAAAATTGCCCCTAGACCTAAGTGAGAGCAGTATTTTTAAAGACATCAAAGAAGAAATTTCAAATATATCTGAAAACAATAAAATAAACAATGAGATATTAAAAGAAAGAATTCAGAGATTGGAAGAAGTTTCCAATGGTAATGTAGATTATTTGGCCTCTACAATCAAACAAGATATTATTAAAGACAAGAGTAAAGACAATAAATGTGATTCATTGGATGAAATAAAAGATTTATTAATACAAATGAATGTAAATGTGAATAGTAATATAGATCAGATTAATGCTTCTATTGGCCAATTAACTAATCACTTTAACTCTGAGATCCATATGATTAAAAATTATTTAAGAGATATCAAAATTAATCAGAATCATAATATTATTACTAAAGAATTTGTGACACCCAAAATATCTCATAATTCTCCTGATAATATTCCTAAATTTAACAATCCGTTTATGAGAAGTATTGATGAGTATAACAAAATAGAACATTCTAAGAATACCACTGTGGTTAATCACAGCTTAGATTTAGCTACCATCAACAAACTAATGCCCCCATTAGTTGATTGGCCTAAATTCTCTGGGCAAGGAGAATATGACCACATTAGTTTCATCAGGTATATTGACCACATTATTACAACTTATGGCGGCGTAGAAGATCTTATAACTACTAGGTTACCCAGATTATTTGAAGGAGTAGCCCAAGGATGGCATGTAGCCACGCAGGAACAAATTGGCTTACAAACATGGGACACTTGGAAACAACTCATCAAGGCCAAAGTTGGTACCAGAATGTGGGAAGAAAAAATGTGTAAATTATATGAAACTGATTATTTTGATCCTCAAAAACATACCCCTTTGATTGAATATATGATAATCCTACTAGTCAAGAAGTAGTAGAGAAACTTCTACGCCAATGTAGAGGTAACTTCCAACATTCTGTGAGATGTAGAATGAAAGAAGGAACTCATGATTTTGCATACCTTATTGTTGAATGTTACAACTGTGGAGAAATAGGCCACAGAAAACCTGATTGTACTAAACCCCGTAAAAAGATCAATAATGTTCAAGTAGAATCTTATGATAATGAAGATGATACAGTTTCCCAAAATGAATTCAATATAGTTTCAATAGAACAAAATAGATCTTCTTATTATGACCCAGAATCAGAAGATGACAGGGACCATAGAGTAGTAGTAATTCAGGCTGACATAGGAGATCCCATTTCTATTAATGAGATACATGGTGAATCACACCTTCCTCAAAAATGGGATGAATCTCTGGATGTAGGACACATTTCTGATGCCAAATTGCTTACCAACAAACCTGATTCTGGAATGAATTATACTCTAGGGAAAACAGGTTACTCTACAGTAATATTTAATAACAAACAATTGAAAGTACTTCTAGATATTGGCGCCTTCTGTTCCTGTACAAGTGTTGAATTTTTAGATAATACCCACCCTGAATGGAAACAACATCTATTACCAGTACCTAAGGCAAAGTTTAGTAGTTGTAATTCCTCCATGAAACCTGTAGGAATTATACCCATGTCTCTCATATTTCCTCATTCTAAAGGATCTCTTAGATTGAATATTGAGTTTGTAGTACTACATGGGGCGTTGATAAACGCACGCCAAGCGCGCACGCCAACGCCAACCTGCAAGCCAATTTTTTTTGGCGTGCGGGGCCTACACGCCAAAAAAAAGTGGCGTGTAGGGTCTACACGCCAATTTTATTTGGCGTGTGAGACCCACACGCCAAAAATGGCGTGTGGGAACCACACGCCAAACAATTGGTGTGTGGGAGCGCACGCCAAACAATTGGCGTGCGGCTCCCACACGCCAATTGTTTGGCGTGTGGGGGGATCCCGCTCACGTAATCGAATGGGAGGTCCCATTCGATTACGTGAGCGGGCCGGCTGACGAGGCTGTATAGCCTCGTCGGCCGGGAGGACTTCCTCCTGGCCGACGAGGTTATACAACCTTGTCGGCCATACAACCTTGTTGGCCAGGAGGAAGTCCTCCTAGCCGACGAGGTTATACAGCCTCGTCGGCCAGGAGGACTTCCTCCTGGCTGACGAGGTTGTATAACCTCGTCAGCCGGGAGGAAGTCCTCCCGGCTGACGAGGTTATACAACCTTGTCAGCCAGGAGGACTTCCTCCTGGCCGACGAGGTTGTATAACCTTGTCGGCGGGGAGGAAGTCCTCCCGGCCGACGAGGCTATACGGCCTCGTCAGCCAGGAGGACTTCCTCCTGGCCAACGAGGTTATATAACCTCGTCGGCCGGGAGGAAGTCCTCCCGGCCGACGAGGTTATACAGCCTCGTGCCGGGAGGAAGTCCTCCCGGCTGACGAGGTTGTATAACCTCGTCAGCCGGCCCGCTCACGTAATTGAATGGGCCCTCCCATTCGATTACGTGAGCGAGAGGGGACCCGCACGCCAAAAAAAATTGGCGTGCGGGGCCCACACGCCAAAAAAAATTGGCGTGTGGGAATCACACGCCATTTTTGGCATGTGGGTCTCACACGCCAATTTATTTTGGCGTGTAGACCCTACACGCCAGTTTTTTTTGGCGTGTAGGCCCCGCACGCCAAAAGAAAGTGGCGTGCGGGTTGGCGTTGGCGTGCGTTTATCAACGCCCTACTACAAGATGCCATTTGTGATTATCTTATATTAGGAAATGATACTTTCTGTATGTATGGGTTTGATATTTTCCGAAGTAAAGACAGATACTTCACCATTGGAGCTGACTGGAAAAAGAAATTCCAAATCTGTAATGTCAATATAAGGTTACCTTCACCTAATAGCAAATCTGAGGAGATAGTGAATGAACAACTGCAATCCTTTAATAAAGAATATCTTTCACAAGCTGCCATTAGTGAAAAATTAGATAATGAACAACAACTAGATATACTGAGAATATGCTATAATAACAAAGAAGCCTTCTGTACTACAGAAGAACCTATAGGTAATGTGAAAGGTCATGATATTAAACTTGAATTGACTTGTACTGAGCCTTATCCGCCAATTTTAAGGAGACCCCCTTATCCCTCTAGTCCAAAATCTAGAATGGCTTTAGAAACTCACATTAAAGAATTGCTAGACCTAAAAGTAATTAGAAAAGTGGGTCATAATGAACAGGTAGAGATCACCACACCTGTTATTATAGCTTGGCATAATGAGAAGTCTAGAATGGTAGGAGATTTTAGAGCATTAAACAATTATACTAAAGCTGATAATTACCCCATACCTAGGATAGATCATTCTTTACATAATTTATCCAAAGCAAAGTATATTACTTGTATGGACGTGCTCAAAGGTTTCCATCAAATTCCCATTGACGTGGAAAGCAGACAGTTCATGAGGATTATTTGCCATCTTGGAGTGTATGAGTACTTAAGGATGCCTTTTGGGATAAAAAATGCTCCCTCCCATTTTCAAAGAATGATGGATTCTATATTTGGGTCATTTATCCGCCAATTTTGGATGATGATATACATTGATGATATAATCATATATTCTGAGAATTGGGATTCCCATAAAGAAAAGATTAATTTAGTACTTCAAACAGCTATTAAAGCTGGCCTCAAGATGTCTATTAAAAAGTGTAATTTTGGATTTATGGAATTGAAAGCACTAGGACATATAGTTTCAGGATTATCATTGGCCATTGATAAAAGTAAAGTAGCTGCTGTAATGCTGAAAGCAATGCCGCAGAATATTACTGAGATGCAATCCTTCCTTGGTTTCTGCAGTTATTATAGACAACACATTCAACAATTTGCCAATATGTCTAAAAGCTTGTATGAAGTATGTAGCAAAGACACAATTTTTGAAATGACTTATGCCAGAGTGAAAGATTATCTCCTAATAGACACATGTTAAGATGGCAGATTGCTATTCAGCAATATAGAGGGCATATGACTATAGTACAAAAAGCAGGAGCTAAGCACAAGAATGCAGATGGACTCAGCAGATGGGCTTTACCTAATACGCCAGATAATCCTGCATATGATCCAGAAGATGAACACATATTTCCCATTTTGGGAATTCATGCTTGTGACTTGGATCAAGCTTATTTTGACCTAGTAGAACAGAGTTACCAAAAGGATGCGGAAATGGTCAAATCAATTGAAATCCTTAGTAATCAAAATAGTTCCCCTGAATTGATTGCTAGCTTACCTAGTTCCCTTCACAAACCATATTCTGAAGGAAAATTTACACTTCTAGATGGTCTCATATACTATAGACACAGACATTCTAGTGTATTAGTGATTTGTGATAATTCTCAAATTAGAAATTTGTTAGAAGAATGTCATGACGTGATAGGTTCAGGCCATTTCTCAGAAGACAGGACTATAGAGAGAATTAAGAATACAGCTTGGTGGGTTGATTGGAAAAACCAAACCACAGAATATATAAAAAGCTGTATAATTTGCCAAAAATCTAACAAACAAACAGGAAAGAGATTTGGATTACTTCAAACTATTAAAGAACCTACTTCTAGATGGGAAATCATCAACATGGACTTTGTGACAGGACTACCTCCAGGAGGATCTTATTCCTATAACTCTGTCTTAGTAGTAGTAGATAGATATTCCAAGAGGGCCAGGTTTATACCAAACCACAAAGATGATACAGCTATGGAAGTAGCCATGCTTTTTTGGAATAGAATAATGTCTGACGTAGGAATACCAAAAATCATTATCAGTGATAGAGATCCCAAGTTTACTTCTGAATTTTTGCGCAACTTACATGATATGTTGGGGACTAAATTAGCCTTTTCAACAGCATATCATCCTCAGACTGACGGACTAGCTGAAAGAATGATCCAAACTCTGGAAGATATGCTGAGAAGATTTTGCGCATTTGGATTAGAATTCAAAAGTCATGATGGATATACTCATGATTGGGTCAGCCTATTACCTGCTTTAGAAATAGCGTATAATAGTAGTAAACATTCTTCTACTAAGGAAATACCATACATCTTAGAAAGAGGATGGATCCCTAGAGTACCAAAAGATCATGTTAATTCCAAATTACCACATGTACACCCAACAGCTGCTGATTTCAAAAATATGTTAGACATAACTCATGATCACGCTAATAAATGTGTACAAGAAGCAGTGGAGTATAACAAAACTAGGTGGGATAAAAGCCACAAAGAACCTTCTTTCAGTATATGAGATAAAGTGTTATTATCTACCGTGAATTTTAACAACCTAGGAGGAAATAAGAAACTTAAACCTTCTTTTGTAGGCCCTTTCACTATTAAGCAACTACATGGTAAAAATGTGGTGGAAGTGATATTAAGTGATGAATTGTCCAGAAAACACCCAGTTTTCCCAGTAAGCTTGGTGAAACCTTTTAATCAGAGAAACAGTGAAGAGCCAATGGTAGTACAAGAACCTATACCTTTGTTAATAGAACCTGAGGCTAACAATAAACTTAAAGTATTGAAAATACTTAAAGAAAAGAAAGAAAGAATTAGTGGCAAAGATACCAGACTCTACCTTGTTAGATATAAAAATACTTCTGCTGTCAGCCTGGGTGTGGAACTAACCATGGTTAAGGGTTGTAACTAAGGTAGGTTGATGGTTTGAAGTGGTTTGGGTAATGGGTAAGTCCTGTAAAAAAGGAACTTCCTCAATCAGTAAGTCTTGTCTGAGAAGCTTGCTCTAATTGCTCTAATTAGGTGCATCCAAATCAATACAAAGTATTAATAGGCATCCAAGGAGAGACTCAACTTGGGTTCGTGGTTTCTACCTTATTGAAGGTAGGTTGTGGCCAATTCTTGAGGTAATAACAGTAATAGACTATATATTATCCAGAATTGGGGTATGGGTGGAGAGTGGGGAACTAAGCAAGGTAAATAAATCTAAGTTATGTACTGTGCTAATGTGTTCTAAATATTCTCTGGGGGATAAACAACTGTTTACAGTCTGTTTATATATTGTAAGAGCTCCTCAGGGGAACTGTGAGCGCTTCCATGACCTAGGAGGTACTGTGGAACTTCAGGGACACGACAGATCCTTTTGGGAGGATCTGTTAATGTTTATGATGTGATTTCTACTAAGGCTGTGTTATGGGACACATCGTTGATCAGTAATCCTTAGTGTGATTGGATCACATCATGACATTTGTATTTAATGATCTGTTATTAATATTATTAAAGATAATAACTTATAATTATGTCATTTATTATTGGCACATCTTATAAGTATTAATTATTATAATATTAATAAGTTCTTTTATTAATAAGATATTAAAGTACATATCTTATACGTGAAATATTCTAAAGTTAAGGAATGTGGGCGTAATCAGAGGGAAAGAGTGATATCTGTTACTCTGGATATTTCACTTGACATGAGGGCAAAGGGCCTACAAGTTATGTATCTTGTATAACAGGAGTACATAGCTTAACCAGAATTATTCATGAGTTATTAATGAATATATTATTAAAGTATTTATATTAATTATTGTAATTAAATTACTTTAGTAATAATAATAGTAATGTAATAATAATAATGAATGTAGAACAATAATAACTACAGAATAGTAATTATTATTAAAGATAATAATAATTACTATTACATGGAGTTATTTAGAATAAATAATGATAATAAATAGTAATAATAATCAATAAGAATAGTAATTATTATTAGAGATAATAATAATTAATAATATTTGCAGTTACATGGTACATGTCAGGTACTGTGATATGTACTCAGTGGCTGACATCTGCGGATAAAGATGAATGGTTACCAGAAAATAATATACTTGATGGTCCCATACACCTAAGGAACTTGAGAAATTCAAGGAGGAAATGATTAGTTTTACTTTAATTCTTAGAAGAATCATCTTAAAGGTAGGGAATGTCAGCTTGCTACTAGTTCAGAGACAACCTGACTAGAACAATAAATAAAGTAATAAGTAATTAATAGAATACATATGACAGAGACATTATTACATAAATAATAATGTAACATAAATTATAATAAACATAAGAAAAAGATAACATTTTAAAATATAAACATTATTACGTAGTAATGATGCAATAAACAAATATAATAAATAAATTAATAATAAAATGAATAATAACTTATTAACCTTTGAGATAAGTGAGAATCTTATTTCATATTCTGAAAGATCAAGTAAAATAACCTAGGGTACCTCAGCCAAAGTGCCCTAGAAAACTTACTCCTTCTAATAATAAAATTAACTTAAAGAATACTCCTACTAAGCGCTAAAATACTTACTAGGTATAAACATATGTAACATGAGAGTATTCTAATAAGTAGAAGTCCTCAGAATACGGGATAATCACTTAAATAAACTATGTAATTATCCTTTAAACACATAAATAAAATATTAAATAACATTTGACATAAATATCACGCTGTTTTATAGTCTTTGTATTATTATTAACTTATACAAATACATACAGTATAAGTTAACTAATATCATAATACATGAAAGACACGAAACAGGGGATAAAGCTAACATCAGAATACTTCAAACAAAGTCTAAAAGAACTTGTACAATTAAAATAAATGACAAGCTCCTTTAATCACGGGAAAATAATAAATGTTGACCCTTTTCCCAGGAGGTTTGCATGTCAAATAATTGAATGGAGAGCTGTAAAAGCGCCCTCCATGCAATTATGACAAGAACTCTCATGGTACAGAACTTTACATATGAAATAACCAAATTAAACAGAAATAAGATTCTGTACTATAATTTGATTATTTCTTTTTTCATTCTATTGATCAAGTGATCAATGCATGTTTTACATCAAACTAAGAGCTCTTGAAGCACCCTCAGATGATGTCTACAGATGACTGACAGACTGTATTAAGTATTGACAGCCTGTACATGTAATAATTTGATAAATTACATCATTTATTTCTACTAAGGATAACTCCTTCCTTGTAGTGTTCCCATAGCCAAAATAACACTTGGTGTTTCGCCATCAGGGCTCCAGAAAGGCATTTAAGAGGCCCTTTCTTCCCCCTGTATGTTGATTCCCCAGCTTTATCATATTTACAACCAGCATTCCACCAGTTGACACGCTCTGTGATGCCAAGGACTGATAACCTTCTATCTACACAAGGTGCAAGGCTAAAAATAATATGGAACAAATTATTTTAGAGGATTTTAATCTTTTTATTAATATTAAAAGATTATAAATTTAATTGGGAGGGGCCTGCAAGCAGGGGTGTTTTGGGTGCCCTCCAAAGTTGTTCGTGATGATGCACAGAAACTTTGTAAGCTTTTACACTGGGGCCTGCAAGCAGGGGTGTGTAAGTGCCCAGTAAAAATAGTGGCTAAGAAAGGGCCACAACTCCTAGTGCAACAAGACTTACTGTAGGCAGGAGGGGAGGCTTTCTTAAGGTAAGCTGGACAGCTGGAAGCGGTTGGAACGGTGGGCTTGATGGCTGGACAGAGTTGGGTTTGAGGAAGAGAGGCTTTGAAGTCTTGAAGACTGATTTACTGGGCAGGACACTAGTAAGCTGGACTGGTGGAATGCTGGTTGTAAATATGATAAAAGCTGGGGAATCAAAATACAGGGGAAGAAAGGGCCTCTTAAATGCCTGTCTGGAGCCCTGATGGAGAAACACCAAGTGTTATTTTGGCTATGGGAACACTTCAAGGAAGGAGTTATCCTTAGTAGAAATAAATGATGTAATTTATCAAATTATTACATGTACAGGCTGTCAATAATTAATACAGTCTGTAAATCATCTGTAGACATCATCTGAGGGCGCTTCAAGGGCTCTTAGTTTGATGTAAAACATGTATTGATCACTTGATCAATAGAATAAAAAAAGAAATAATCACATTATAGTACAGAATCTTCTTTCTGTTTAATTTGGTTATTTCATATGTAAAGTTCTGTACCATGAGAGTTCTTGGCATACTTGCATGAAGTGCGCTTTTAAAGCTCTCCATTCAATTATTTGACAAGCAAACATCATGGGAAAAGCGTCAACATTTATTATTTTCCCGTGATTAAAGGAGCTTGTCATTTATTTTAATTGTACAAGTTATTTTAGACTTTGTTTGAAGTATTCTGATGTTTTCTTTATCCCCTGTTTCGTGTCTTTCATGTATTATGATATTATTTAACTTATACTGTATGTATTTGTATAAGTTAATAATAATACAAAGACTATAAAACAGCGTGATATTTATGTCAAATGTTATTTAATATTTTATTTATGTGTTTCAAGGATAATTACATAGTTTATTTAAGTAATTATCCCGTATTTGAAGGACTTCTACTTACTAGAATACTCTCATATTAAATATGTTTATACCTAGTAAGTATTTTAGCGCTTAGTAGGAGTATTCTTTAAGTTAATTTTATTATTAGAAGGAGTAAGTTTTCTAGGATACTTTGGCTGAGGTACCATAGGTTATTTTACTTTCTCTTTCAGAATATGAAATAAGATTCTCACTTATCTCAAAGGTTAATGAGTTATTATTTACTTTATTATTAATTTTATTAGGGCGTTGATAAACGCACGCCAACGGCGCACGCCAACGCCAACCCGCACGCCACTTTTTTTTGGCGTGCGGGGCCTACACGCCAAAAAAAATTGGCGTGTAGGGTCTACACGCCAAAATAAATTGGCGTGTGAGACCCACACGCCAAAAATGGCGTGTGGTTCCCACACGCCAATTTTTTTTGGCGTGTGGGCCCCGCACGCCAATGTTTTTGGCGTGCGGGTCCTCTCTCGCTCACGTAATCGAATGGGAGGGCCCATTCGATTACGTGAGCGGGCCGGCTGACGAGGTTATACAACCTCGTCAGCCGGGAGGACTTCCTCCCGGCACGAGGCTGTATAACCTCGTCGGCCAGGAGGAAGTCCTCCTGGCTGACGAGGTTGTATAACCTCGTCAGCCGGGAGGACTTCCTCCCGGCTGACGAGGTTATACAACCTTGTCAGCCAGGAGGAAGTCCTCCTGGCCTACGAGGCTGTATAACCTCGTTGGCTAGGAGGACTTCCTCCTGGCCGACGAGGTTGTATGGCCGACAAGGTTGTATAACCTCGTCGGCCAGGAGGAAGTCCTCCCGGCCGACAAGGCTATACAGCCTCGTCAGCCGGCCCGCTCACGTAATCAAACGGGACCTCCCATTCGATTACGTGAGCGGGATCCCCCCACACGCCAAACAATTGGCGTGTGGGAGCCGCACACCAATTGTTTGGTGTGCGCTCCCACACGCCAATTGTTTGGCGTGTGGGAGCGCACGCCAAACAATTGGCGTGTGGTTCCCACACACCAATTTTATTTGGCGTGCGGGGCCCACACGCCAAAAAAAATTGGCGTGTGGGAACCACACGCCATTTTTGGTGTGTGGGTCTCACACGCCAAATAAAATTGGCGTGTAGACCCTACACACCACTTTTTTTTGGCGTGTAGGCCCCGCACGCCAAAAAAAATTGGTGTGCGGGTTGGCGTTGGCGTGCGCGCTTGGCGTGCATTTATCAACGCCCTTTTATTATATTTGTTTATTACATTATTACTATGTAATGATGTTTATATTTTAATAAGTTATCTTTTTCTTGTGTGATTCTAATAGTTACATTATTACTTATGTAACAATGTCTCTGTCATATGTATTTTTTATTAATTAATTATTACTTATTTATTGTTCTAGTCACGTTGTCTCTGAACTAGTAGCAAGCTGACACCAGTCCAGCTTACTAGTGTCCTGCCCAGTAAATCAGTCTTCAAGACTTCAAAGCCTCTTTTCCTCAACCCCAACTCTGTCCAGCCATCAAGCCCACCTTTCCAACCGCTTCCAGCTGTCCAGTTTACCTTAAGAAAGCCTCCCCTCCTCCTCTTAAAGCCTACAGCAAGTCTTGTTGCACTAGGAGTTGTGGCCCTTTCTTAGCAACTATTTTTACTGGGCACTTAAACACCCCTGCTTGCAGGCCCCAGTGTAAAAGGTTACAAAGTTTCTGTGCATTATCACGAACACCTTTGGAGGGCACCCAAAACACCCCTGCTTGCAGGCCTCTCCCAATTAAATTCATAATCTTTTAATATTAATAAAAAGATTAAAATCCTCTAAAACAATTTATTCCATATTATTTTGAGTCTTGCACCTTGTGTAGCTAGAAGCTTATCAGTCCTTGGCATCACAGAGCGTGACAGAGCCATTGTCAGTAGACCAATCATCGGGCAAGCCACCGGTACATGAGCAGAAGTACCAAACTTGAGATACATTTCCTCCATCCTCCTCACTAAGGAGCTGATCCTGCCAGAGATCTTGATGAAGCGCACATTGCCAATGTATGTTAAAATTCATACAAGATCTTTGACTGGACACAGGCACACCAGCTTGGATTGGGGAGGGAAGGCATCCAGGATTTCCAGTTGAAACACCGGTAAGTGAGCACAAATCCCAAGCACACCACCAATGGATGTTACAATTCATTGAGATCTTGGACTGGACATAGGCATGTCAGCTTGGATTGGGGAGAGAAGGTCCAAGAGGTCTAGTTGAGGCGCAAGTACGTGAGAATGAGTTCCAGTCTTGAGAGTACTCCCCTCCTTGCTCCTCACTGACAAGCTGAGCCATCCCAAGATCTTGATGAAGAGAACACCACCAATGGATGTTACAATTCATTGAGATCTTGGACTGCATACAGGCATGTCAGGTTGGATTGGGGAGGGAAGACGTGCAGGATGTTGAACGTGGCGGCTATTTGAGACGAGAAGTTCTTGACGGTTAACCCATGCCTTGGAAATAGATCAAGCACAATTAGAAAAATTTACATAGCGTTGAAACTGGAATCCATTGGAGCTTCTTTGGCTTTGGGGGATCCCTGGACTTCGTTAGCTTCTGCAAGCTTGGTAAGGGAAGACTCATGCTTCCAAGATTTCAAAACCTTCTGTAAGGTTAAAATAGCAACAACCAATGTGTTGCATTCAGCAGTAGGCAAATGATTTCCAAATCATGTAGTGACAAAAGAAAGGACAGACCTTGAGCGTTTTAGGTAGACTGTATGCGTTCAATTGGTCCACAAAATCCACTTGACAACCATCTCCATGCCGGTTATCCAGATCTCCTTTGACCAAGGAGGACAAAGAGACTTTGACAAAGACCGGCCGGCTGAGGCCCAGATGGGCAAGCTTCACGGGATCTCTTCTTAGAGTAGCCAAAAACAACAAGATTCGGAACTGTTAAATATATATTTATATGCACCAACACAAAGAACATGGAGTTAGCCTATTATACACAACAAGTTTTGATTTTGATTGTTGCAAGGAAGTAAAAGCCACTCACGGGATGTAATCAACACGGGTTGTACGTCTTGATGGGCAGATTCTGAGTAAGGCTATCTTCACAACTATCTATGCCCAGAGAAGAAGGGAGCAGGCCATCGGAAAGGTGGGGAGTGAGAAGATTGCAGGAGTCGAGGTACTCAGATGACTGATGGCCCATTGCCGGTTTGGGGTGACTGAAAGAGGGATTTGTAGGCTTGATAATTCCTCGGGAGTTAGTTGGGGGAGTAGTAGTGGTAGATAGGACTTGATGTAACCAAGTCTGAGATTTGTTCAACAGTTGATCGGCTTCGTCAAGCACCTAGCTTAAGAACAGAAGACTGAGTCAGGTTTTTTCAAAAAAAAGTCAAGATCCAGTCTACTGACCAGGAAGCAAAGGTGTTGCAGCAAGAATCCGGGGGTTTAATTAAGATGGTCAATCAGTTTTCCCGGCGTCGCAATCACCACATCAACTGTGCTCTCCAATCCGTCCCAATAGCAGCCGAGCTGAGCCTGTTCCTTTGTAAATGAGTGTTGTCCAGTGATGATTGCAGCCTACATACATTGAGGTTTGCATAAGCGTGTTCTCTCCTAGAACCCATGGGGTTAATGAGATCATAAGGCTACCTTCAGGCCGGTTCCTTTAGAGAAACAGTCAAAGGTATTTTTGACTTGGAGGACAAGGTCTCGGGTAGGTAAGACAATCAATGCACGTAGTCGGCAGACGACCCGGGAGGACAAAGTCTATAGTTCAGATGGAGAGAGAAAATGAGTTTAAAAGTGAAAAATGTATTTCTCCCGCTTGTCATTCACCTCGACGATTGGCATGATGCAGCTCAACGTTTTTCCAGACCCGGTTGGCGCACTAATGCATAGATCCCTAGGCAGTCTGCGACTTGGGTACAGGCTTGAAGCAGGTGTGGTTGAATAAGCGCTCAGAGGTGGTATAAGGATTGAAAACACAGCAATTTGAACTAATAAAATTTTTAAAAAAAAAAGACAGAGGAGAATGATCCCCAACTTGAATCTTAGTAAGTAAGTTTGGACCAAAGGGGGTTATTAGTGAAGGGGAAAGATTTTACCTAAAACTTGCTGCTTTTCCAGCTGAAGCTTGGAGATGATATTGCGACTAGTTGTGCTTTAACTTGGCGGAGTCCATGGAAGCAGATAAGATGTATGGTTGGAAGTTGGAGGTGTATTGGTGCAAGAATAAACATATTCTCAACAGCTAATAGCAAAAAACCTGATCCATAACATCAGTATCCATCAAAATTCTATAAAAAATGGTAACTCATCAAGGCAAAAGAGGTGCCAAATTTTGCAAGTACAGAAAAAAATACACAAGTTGATAAGATAATTATAAAATTCAAAATTGGGAATTGGTCTTGATCATGCTCAAAGACATCCTACACAAAGAACTAAAGATTGAAAACTTATTAATGGTGATGTACATTTCCCTGTGGGAATTTAGTTTTTCTATGCATGATGATTTTACTGACCAAAAATGAAAAGCTCATAGCACAGAAATTGGAAAAGCCAGTTTGGGGTCTTCTTCAGAAATACTCTTTGCACAAAGAATAAACATGAATTACTTGAAACATAACCTGGGATGACCCTTCACTATATAAATCCTCAGATAAGCTCTGAGATAGAACTTGAGATCAACATGGAATAGACCCTGAGATAAACCTGAGATCATCTCTGACATAAAACAGCTATAAAAAAGGGGTCAAACCAAGATACAGAAGGGATCAAGCAGAGATTAAAAATGGATCAAATAGAGATATACCTTTAGATATGACAAACAGAAGAGGACCCACCCTCATGTGGGTGCCACGCTTTTTTTCCTGGTGGGACTATGTAAATATGTGCTGATCTATGTACATACATGCTGTTGTAGTTTATGTAATCATGTATGTACTACTCTAACACACCCTGTACTTAGGTGATGCGCCGCTTTTGTTCTCCTTCACCTGTCTAGCCACAAGGGGTTGTCCTGTACGGCTGCAGCTCATGTTTTGTACAAACCTCTGTATGCAGGAGCTAGTTTCCAGTTGATTCTTTGTTCGAGGAGCCTTTATGTACAGCTATATCACAAAATCTTGCCGCTCCCCCTTTTTTTTTCCGTTTCCCTCCCCGAAATTATTTTTCACCCACCAAACATCAGCGGGGAGTGGAAGGTCCCCTGTCTGCTTTCTCCAATTGGCCCAGCCAGATTTATATTTTCTGATCAATCACATTGCTAGGACCAAATTGACTTGAGCAAAAATACCCTGACAAACATGGCAGAAGGTAAGTTTTGTTTAAATTTAATTCCTGTGCTTTCTTGGGTTTTCAACAGTTTTGATTGATTTTAACATTGAATTCCAGACTACTATTATGGAAATGCGACTTTGGAAGAAATTAGCATTCAAGAAGGCACGGAAGGTTTAGGTGGCAGAAGCAAAATGGCATCAGGATACGTCAATGTAGAAGACATGCAAAGCAACCTCCTTTGACATCAATGCACCGTTCATCAACCTCTATTTCCCAAGTAATGCCAAAGGAGCTGCACCCGTAATCCAACAACCAGAGTACAATTATACCTACTTTAAACTTTGCTTTATGAAGGTTTTGTCTGGATCCCTCCACTAAATACTCCTCTGCAATCTCAACCACTAATCATAACCACTCAAGACTTGAGAATTACTGTTTTTGCTTTGAATTCTCAACTTATTTTTTCTCTATTTTCAATAGCTGGCTTACACATCACAATCTCAAGGTCTGACCAAACCTGATATCTCTGTGACTGTGATTGACATATTTTGGATTTTTTTACATGTTTTCCCTTCTAAAACGAGTCTTTGAAGTCGGAAAGGAGGGCTGTAAAGAAATCACAGAGAGAGGACTAGTTTTTCCTTCCATATTTGTCAATATTATTATTTCTTATCTTATTATGTTTTTAATCTTGTAAATAATCCCAAATTAGTGAAGTAGATGACTAGTCACTGCAATGATAAATCTCAATGGACATCAATGAGCTGTCCAAGTTCAACTTTGAGTCAATTTAAGCGTCATAAAGTTAATGTTTCCTGCACAAATTTGAGCTCTTGTGAGCTCTACGCAGTTTGCACAGCCATCTCTAATGGATGGGTACCTGGGGAGTTCTTTCATCACTTTTTCGCACTGAGAAACGTACATGCGGTTTATTAAAACCCCTGTATTATTTTTGCGTGATTCCAATTTCCTGTGAGCATGTTTGCATTTCAAGGGTTTAAACATAAATGTTCAGCATAAATCAAAGGTTTATCACTGTAAGTCTTCATTGTTCAATTCCAGTGGACGACCTCTCTGAATATAAGTAGCGGGGTCGCAAATAACCGCCCGATTCTTTGTGTAAAAGCCCTTCCATCGGTGAAGTGAATCATGGCTGATTGAAGCCCCCAATGATTCATTTATTTGCAAAAGGTTGTTTCCATTGATCGATTGACTGACGGCCGCTTTGAGATCAGGTGAGTATTTGCGGAAAACAATGGTCAATCTAAATTTATAATGGGAAAAGGGTGTCAGTGATTGAATTAAGAGAGATAAAGAGAAATATAAGAGAAATAAACAGAAATATGAATGACGTACCAATGCCAATTTTCTAGTGAATTAGTTGCTGGTGGATATCTGGTGGATGGTGCAAGGATGGCTGGCCGATCGGAGAAAGCAGACGGGGGACCGTCCATTCCCCGCTGATCTTTGGTGGGTGAAAAATAATTTCGGGGAGGGGGAGCGGCAAGCTTTTGTGATATAGCTGTACATATCTCTTCTTAAGGGCTTTTCATTCCCCCAGTTCCTTTTCAGTCTTGACCTACTCCGTTTATCATCCAGAGTAGTTTTCACACGCATCACCGCAAGCCTTTCACCCTAGACTGAAGAGCCCCGCTTCAAATCCCAACTCCAAGTTTCAAATCAACTCGTTCTTACGCTGCACAGTGCATACGAAAACTCTGACAAATTAAAACAGCCAGAAACCTTTGCAAGTTCAATTAGGGTGAGTACTTGATCATTCAGTTTGAATGTTGTTGCAACCAAGATGCTCAGACGTTCTCTCTGTTGATTCCCAAAGTAAACAAACGATCCTATCGAACTCGTGGACCTACACCTGCAAGTTAGCCAAAAACCCGGTGCCAGATGAACGTGAGTCTTTCATCCCTTCATTCTTTCCTCAGAAATCAAATCCAGTCGTTAACATCTCTATACCTACGTGCAGGATATTACGATGGAAACCGAATGGGTCGATGAATCGAGACCACAAGAGTCTGAGTGTGGGTCTGATAGTTCTAACCGCCTTAGCACCGAACGAACCCGCTTTGCCAATTTAAATCCAGAGCTCCCGCAAGACGTCGCAGACGCATTATTCTCAAATTTTGTTGATCAGCTAGGATGTATGTGAATCTGTCCTTTCATTTCCTTGCTAGTCCTTCCCTCATCAGCTGAAATTGGGCGTTCTGTGACTTGAAAGTGCATGGAATTCGCGAATTTAACCAGCAGCTGGCGGAGGTGTCTACGCCACATTTTGCCTCCAGCTGGCATGCTCTAACCACCGGGTTCCCAATATTTGCAAAATCTCTTCAAATGACACATCCGCTTATCTACGGAAAATTGGCCCAACTCGCTTATCGTCTGCGTTACCCAAAGGATTCTTGCGACATTTCGCACGATGTAATGATTAAAAAACTCCAGCAACCCATTTCCGTGGTCAGCAAAGACAATGCCAACTCCAAAGATCTCATGGTATACGACTGGTCTACCGACATCGCTCAGAAAGGTTTTCAATCCGAGTATTTGAGGCCCAATATTCTTTTAGACCCTGTTTTAAAAACCCTGCGAGAGTTTGCAGCACAATGGAGACCAGACAGATTTAAGGCTCCTTATACAACAGTCGTCGGCCCAACCATGAGCGGAAAAACGCGTCTCCTCATGGAGCTAGGGAAGAAAGTACCTGTTGTATACATATGTCTCCGAGACAGGGCCTCGACCGGCCTGCCATCACGATCGATACTTGCCGACGACGTCCTTCCAAACTCCCGTCCCGAAAACACTCAGCTGCATTACTCCAAGCTGTTGATCGCTATCCTTAAAACAGTCTATCGTTTTTTTTCAAAAGAAACAATTACCGCAAATAACCTAAAAGACCGAGTGACTGCCTGGTATCTTTACAGTTTCCCAAAGGATGGAAAAAACGACGACGGGAAGTTTGCTAGCAAGGTTCGGGAGAAAATGGGAAAATTGACAAGTCTTGATGACAAGGCCGCGATCAAAACTCTAAAGAACATGGTGGCAAAGCTTTCTTCAAAATTTGGTCCAATCAAAGATGACCGCCTCAAGATAATACTGGCATTTGACGAGGCCAGGAACCTGATCGACTCGGAGAACCAATCTGAACAGGTATCACTGTTCCGCGAGCTGCGTCGGATTTTAACTCAGATACCTTCCAACGAAGGATTCTTTGCCCTGTTCACCGACACCACCTCAAGAGTGGCCAATTTCTGCCCACCGCTGCTACAAGACCCAAGCGCAAGACTACACAATATAGGGTGGGATCTTTTCCCCCCAATATATCGCCTTCAAACGTTTGATGTATTGGCCTTTGACCCCACGAACTGGAAGGAATTGGTATCACCAAACCGGCTCCTGAGTTATGGCACACCGTTTTATGGCCTATACTTTCGGGAAGCAGGAGCACAGCTTAACGCTAAGACCACCATCGAACAACTTGTGATGATTGCAATGGCAAAGCTTATTCACACAAAGCCCACCCTTCCTCTTTCCAAATCGCAGATTTTTGCAATACTCGGTTCAATAATCCAACCACAGTTGTATACGGCCTGGGATCTCAACGCCGAGCTCCTTTCTAGTCATGCAGCGCACTGCATGTACATCAACCCTACTCGAGATCATGTTTTTGTCGAATACCCATCGCAACTTATCTATTCGAGCGCGGCTAACGAGTTTCTAGCATCAAGTGATGCAAATTGGGTCTCTTGCATCAACGGCTTGACCCTGGCAGTCCAAGAAGGACTCATCACGATCGGCGACGCTGGGGAACTGGCCAGCAAGATTATATTGATCTGTGCAATACAGGAGACTATGAAGAGGGCGACAAACCGGCAAGATATGCCTGCGAACGCAATGTCAAACCAAGGAGATTCAATCTTGTCCAACCAGGACGAATCCACTCAAGAGGAGTCCGATCATGAAGAGTCCGATCATGGAGATTCAATCTCGTCCAACCAGGACGAATCCACTGGAGAAGAGTCCGATCATGAAGACTCTGATCATGGAGATTCAATCTCGTCCAGTGACGATCAAGGTGATTCAAGGTTGCCTGGGAAAGAGCAGCTTGGAAAAAAAGGTCCGAACACAGGTGATTTTGGGAAGAATCCGATCCCGTATGGACATCCGGTTCGATTGGCAGATTTCCTCCAAGTTTTGACTGGAAAGAACCCCTTTGAGATGAACTTTGCTCCACTGGTGGATGATGCTAAAGCGAAGCTGTTGGATGAAGGAGTCATATTCTTCAATCATTTTATCCAGATCCAGTACACGCCTACCGTCCATGATATCATGGAATATTTATACCGAGGTTTAGCTGTCCAATGCAAGCCTCGACAAGATGGGATTGATCAACTATTTACCATCTATCTCAAGCCGAAGTCAGCCGCCGCCAATTCTACTTGTCTGGACGTGAAAAATATCACCTTTTGCGGTATCCAAGTAAAAAACCACAAAAACTACGTCAACTGGAAGGACAATTACAAGTGGACAAAAGATTTCGCCGGAATCAAAGACATCACAAATCCTTACCTTGTGATCTTGTTCAACTTAAGAGGAGCTGCAGCCTGGAAAACAAAACATCCGACCATCGAAGGCGGTCTGCGAGCATTGATGCACATTCGTGGTCTCAGTGATCTTGGTTGTCTGACCCGTGAAATCGCTAAGGCCCTAGACTCATTGATAGAGGCCAAACCAGACTTCATCCAGATAGGTCCGCAAGATCTCGAAACAAAAGAATGGATCAAATCGGTCAATCCAAAAAGGTATCCGACTTCATTTTGAGCGGGAAATCCACCAATTGAATGAACTGTTGCCCCAACCAATCCTTAATCCAATCGGCCCTACGTGTTTCTGAAAACAAAATCCGATGTTGTTATTGTGAGAATAGCAAAGACTAAAAGGTTTTACTTCTTCATCAGGCTTATCTACTTGTGCGCTTATGATACATGATAATAACAAAAGAGAAAAAAAGATGTTATGCTTCTTGTACCTAAAAGGGTAGAGGTATGGTTGATTTAATGGCTGAATGTGTCGAAAATGTTATGAGATGGAGGGTGTGAAATGTGAAAAAATAGAAAGGAAGATGATGGTAAAGTGATATGATGAGATAACAATGAGAATGAAACAGGTTGTTGTAAAAGGGAAATGTGATGTCAAGGTTGAGTTGTTGTGTGAGGTGCAGTCAATTTGGCTTGGTAAAGGTTGTGGTTCTGATTGAGGTGAGATTGGATTGTGTAAGTTATTTGTGCCGGAACTGTGTTTGATGAATGAATTGATCTGATCTTTTTATGCTGTTCTACTTCCCGCATATAAAATTGTCAGGATCTATAAGCTATTAGATTATCAACACATGGTTTGACTAACATGGTTGTCAGGATTCTGTCCGCTACCACTACCTCACCACCTTTTACCACCAAAAAACCCTATTGACCACACAACCACCCCAACTCACCCTGAATCCCTCCAACCACCTCCTTCCCCGACCCCCCCCCCCCCCCCACAAAAAAATCACTGTGGCGCTAGACGAGACGATGAATGAAGATGTTGAGCAAAATGGCATGTCGAAATGCGTCTTCAACGCGCCTACCCATCCAACCATCTGGATCACCCCCATCCTTGGCCTTCCTGGCATACTTAGCCAGCTACATAGGCAACCCGCAGAACAAAGCTCACAACAGTGCCATCATCATTGATCCAACCTCCCTAGGAGCTATCCAGATCATGATGGATGCAGAATCAACACGTCTGAACCAGTTGGAGCAACGTTTGACCCAACTTTTGAAGATGACGGAATCTAACAAGTTGCAATTGCAAGCCCTGGAGAACAATCATACCCCTCCCCCCCTGGATGTGACACCCCAAGCAGCAAAACTGTCTTGCGCTAGAGCTGCAGGCACATCAACAGCACCCCAAGTCCCAACAACAGCCACTCCGCAACAAATCCTGCTAAAATCACTGAAACCGGGCAAGGCAATCATCCACTCTAACCCAAATGAATTCAAAATCATGTCAGTCCCACGTGGATTCCTAGTCCAACAAGCAAATGAGGCTCTTCAGAAGATTGATGCACAAGTAGAAGGCAAGAGTTTCTCAATACATGCAGCACAGGATCTCAAGTCCAGTGAAGTGTGCTTTTTCTCAAAGAACAAGTCCCACCAAAAATGGTTAATGGCTAACAAACACAGGTGGTCAAAAGAAGTCCACCCACATCTGGAAGCTACCCCAAGCACATATTCAATTATTGCACATGGCATACCAAAGCACTTGGACCCGCTGGCCCCTTCAACAATTACAACATTATCAGGAGAGAATAATTTCTCTGATGGCAATCTAGTTTAAGTGGAATGGCTTGCAGACAATTTGGAGTTAGTCAAACAAACCACACTCCGTTTAAAATCACATGCTTCTTTAAGAAAATGTGGCTTGAAAAGAGGAATATCTCAACTCAATGATAAATACAACTGAATTAACACATGTTTTACATTCTTCTTTTCCTCCTCCCTCTTCCCCTCCCCCAAATTTAGCCATCAATCCTGTTAATAGTCCAATCAATTCTTCAAATGCAATGTATCAAGATTCTCAATTGCACATGGCCCATCTTTTTCAAGATGTGATAATTCTTCAAATAAATTGCCATGCCTCTCGCAAAATCACGCTAAGTGTCCTACAACAGTCTTCTGATTATACCTTCTTACTACTTCAGGAACCATGAGTTAACCCCTTTTCTTTTTCCCCTCCCAAACACCAGGAGTGGCAAGCCTTTACAGCCTTTGAATATAGACCAACCAAATGGAACATATGCATTCAAAGTTTGATGCATAAGGAAGTGCTGAGCCGCGTTTGGCTGAGGCTGAGATTTGCAGCGTGACAATTACTCAGCTAAGTGGCTGCGGAACATTTCTTCTTGGACTAGATGTCACCCTCTCTCTCAAAGTGACCCGTAGGCTGATCAACATCTATAGTACCCCCAAAACTTTCCTGGCTGTATAGATCCTACAACACTGGCTCAACATGCACAACTGCTGAAGAAAGCCAAGCATCATTGGCATGGATTCCAATCTCCATCACCCCCACTGGAACCCCCCAGGCATTTGTTCCAACCACATTCAGGCCCAAGAATTGCTTGCGGCGTGTAGCCAACATGGCTTTCATTTGGCTTCCCCTAAGCATATCCCTACACTTTATTCATCCCAAGGAGTAGGATATACCATTGATCTATCCTGGGCAAATTTTCTTGCCTCAAAGCTAATTGTTGACACAACGGTTCCATTGGAAAATCACAGCTTGGATCATCAGCCAATAAACATGCAACTTAATCTTCAAGGGCCACAAAAAACCTTTCAGAAATCTAGGCCAAACTGGGAAGTTATCAAACCCTCTGTTATCAAATCTAAATTGAAGAATTTTGCTGATGCACACAGCTCTAAACGCTTTAAGTCAAAGGACTCTGAGGTTGAATTGCTCACAAATGGTCTTTGAGAGGTTCAGGACAGTCTTGATAGACTGATAGCCATCAACGGATCAAAGGCTAAATTGTGGTGGTGCAAGACCACCCTGGATCCAATCATTGAGGTTAGGAGCAGGGCGCGTAAATGGTTCATACTTATTGGTAGCCAAGAGGCATATTTTTGCTACAAACAGTGGAAATCTTACTTCAGGTACACAATCAAGATACTCAAGCAAAACACCTGGTGGATATTCCTGAGAGACCCCTCTGAGGAAATGGGTTTTAAGGCGCTGTTATTCACCAAAAAATCAAAATCCAATTCAATCCTCCCCCTTTGGAGGGGCCACGGCTTGATCACAACAGATAAAGGAGAACAAGCTAAATTTCTTTTCACTGGCTGTCATGAGCCGTATTGCGGGCCTTCCCGCACCAAAGCCCGCACCACATGTAGATAGTATATCACGTACATGTCACAGACAGACCACTATATAGTCTGGCAGGACGAGGATCCACATCTCTTCCTCATCCTGCAATCTACATTATAGGATCCCAAAACCCCAGAAACCCCAGAACCCCAGAGCCTTCCTCTCCACAGATCAGACCATAACATATTTCAGGATCTAAACACTACGGAGACAAAGGCAAGAAACCAACACCCAGACACCTGAACAAAACCAGACAGACAACCCAAACAATCCCAACTCCACCCACACCCAAAATATGGACAAAGTAGAGCAACTCCAACGACAGCTTGAGGAGATGACTCAAGCAAGGGAGAACAAACGATCCCGCCGAAGAGCGGCCAAAGCACAACGGGACCAACCATCCCAACCAACCGTTTCCACCCCAACCCGTGGACCAAAGATCACATGTCCCGACAAGTTCAATGGTGAACGCGGGACGAAGGCGGAAACATTCGCCCGCCAAGTGGTGATTTATACATCGGTCAACAGCGCCATGTTCCCTGACAACAGGACAAAGCTGTTATTTGCCGCTTCCTACCTTACCGGACCCGCCGCCGTGTGGTCCGCCCCGTACATCGACCTAGTCACGGAAGGGGCGGACTTCTCGTACAACGGGTGGACAAAGGATTTTGGAACGATGTATTTCGACTCCGAGAAGAAAGGAAAGGCAGAACAGGCATTGCAAGCGCTACGACAGACGAGGACAGTGGCTGACTACACCCACACTTCCTCACCCACGCTACTGCCACCGGATGGGAAGTCCCAACCCTCATCAGCCAATACCGGCAGGGCTTAAAACGGGACATTCGGACGGCACTAGTACTGGCCCACACCACTTTCACCACTGTCAATGAGGCAGCGGGTATAGCCATGGAGCTTGATTTGGAGATGCACGGGGTGGAGACAACCACTGGATTTGCGAAGACTCAGCCAGATCCCGACGCCATGGACACATCTGCGATCAGCGGCCGACTGTCCGAAGACAAGAAGGCCCGCATGATGCAGGAGGGACTTTGCTTCCGCTGCGGGATGCGAGGACATATCTCTTGGGAGTGTCCAACCAAGAAAGAGAAAGGACGGACACCTGCCTCAGTCTCCGCACTCGAGGACCAGATCCGACAGCTAGCCGATGGATTGGCGGCGCTTAAAACGGAGGGACAGGCGGACAAGGTGAACAAGGGACAGGCCGATAAGTCAAAAAATGGAGACGCTCGGGAATGAAGGTTGTGCCCTTCCCGAGCGTAGCGGAGTTTTCATGCAGTATTGGTGCTAGTCAGACATTACATGTAAATGAAATTGATCCCCGATGTTTCCTTTCATGCACCATCACAACTCCCAGAGCCACACCCCAAAGCCCCTATCCCCCCCTATCCTTCCTCATAGACTCCGGAGCAACCCACAACGTTCTGAGTGAATTGTACGCATCCCGATGGGGACTCCTCGAGGCCGCTTCGGCCTCGGGGCGAACCGTCTTTGGATTTGACGGGTCAGCAAGCAGAGCAACCCATGAGATAGACCTAATGTTGAATGACAAAGCCCGCCCGTCCCGATTCATCATTACACGACTGAAAGACTTGTATGATGGGATCCTAGGGATGCCCTGGATCCGCCGATATGGACACCAAATCAATTGGACAAACCGTACCCTATGGACCCCAGACATTGCGGCCGCTTTGGCGTTTTCGTCTGTTCCGAAAAACACCCCAACCGGCAAGTTGGGGAAAGCTAGGAAGATTGACGAGGGGGTGTGTGTTTTGAACACAATAACGCCCCCGCAATGTGATTTCGATATCCCTATCCCCCACATCATTCCCGAAACGGCTGGCAAGCTTGTACACCCTGTAGATAGACCCCCGAACCCCACATGGAATCCCGAAACCTGACACCCCATCCACGTACCCGATGAAACCGTATCCAATCAAACTAGTGCTACTTCTGCAGCAGTATTGTCCTACCCGCCAACATCCCCACAGAAGGTCTGTCACGCTCTGTGATGCCAAGGACTGATAACCTTCTAGCTACACAAGGTGCAAGACTCAAAATAATATGGGATAAATTATTATAGAGGATTTTAATCTTTTTATTAATATTAAAAGATTATAAATTTAATTGGGAGGGGCCTGCAAGCAGGGGTGTTTTGGGTGCCCTCCAAAGGTGTTCGTGATAATGCACAGGAACTTTGTAACCTTTTACACTGGGGCCTGCAAGCAGGGGTGTTTAAGTGCCCAGTAAAAATAGTGGCTAAGAAAGGGCCACAACTCCTAGTGAAACAAGACTTACTGTAGGCTTTAAGAGGAGGAGGGGGGGCTTTCTTAAGGTAAACTGGACAGCTGGAAGCGGTTGGAAAGGTGGGCTTGATGACTGGACAGAGTTGGGTTTGAGGAAAAGAGGCTTTGAAGTCTTGAAGACTGATTTACTGGGCAGGACACTAGTAAGCTGGACTGGTGGAATGCTGATGGTAAATATGATAAAGCTGGGGAATCAAAACACAGGGGGAAGAAAGGGCCTCTTAAATGCCTTTCTGGAGCCCTGATGGCGAAACAGCAAGTGTTATTTTGGCTATGGGAATACTACCAGGAAGGAGTTATCCTTAGTAGAAATAAATGATGTAATTTATCAAATTATTACATGTACAGGCTGTCAATCATTGATACAGTCTGTCAGTCATCTGTAGACATCATCTGAGGGCGCTTCAAGAGCTCTTAGTTTGATGTACAATATGTATTGATCACTTGATCAATAGAATAAAAAGAAATAATCAAATTATAATACAGAATCTTATTTCTGTTTAATTTGGTTATTTCATATGTAAGGTTCTGTACCATGAGAGTTCATGTCATACTTGCATGGAGGGCGCTTTTACAGCTCTCCATTCAATTATTTGACAAGCAAACATCATGGGAAAAGTGTCAACACTTATTATTTTCCCGTGATTAAATAAGCTTGTCATTTAGTTTAATTGTACAGGTTCTTTTAGATTTATTTTAAGTATTCTTATGTTTCCTTTATCCCCTGTTTCGTGTCTTTCATTTGTTATTATATCATTTAACTTATACTGTATGTATTTGTATAAGTTAATAATAATACAAAGACTTATAAAACAGCGTGATATTTATGTCAAATGTTATTTAATATTTTATTTATATGGTTAAAGGATAATTACATAGTTTATTTAAGTAATTATCCCGTATTTTGAGGACTTCTACTTATTAGAATACTCTCATATTACATATGTTTATACTTAGTAAGTATTTTAGCGCTTAGTAGGAGTATTCTTTAAGTTAATTTTATTATTAGAAGGAGTAAGTTTTCTAGGGTACTTTGGCTGAGGTACCCTAGGTTATTTTACTTGCCCTTTCAGAATATGAAATAATATTCTCACTTATCTCAAAGGTTAATGAGTTATTATTTATTTTATTTATTTATTATATTTGTTTCTAGCATTATTACTACTTAATAATGTTTCTATTTTAACATGTTTTCTTATATTTATTATAATTTATGTTGTATTATTACTTATGTAATAATGTCTCTTTCATATGTGTTTTTATTGATTAATTATTACTTTATTTATTGTTCTAGTCAGGTTGTCTCTGAACTAGTAGCAAGCTGACATTCCCTACCTTTAAGATGATTCTTCTAAGAATTAAAGTTTTTGTTCCTCCTGATCATTTTCTTCTTGAAACTCTAAAGTTCCTCAAGTGTATAGGACCATCAGGTATATTATTTTCAGGTAACCATTCATCTTTGTCCGCAGAAGTGTTTTTATATCTAACAAGGTAAAGTCTGGTATCTTTGCCATTAATTCTTTCCTTCTTTTCTTTAAGTATTTTCAATACTTTAAGTTTATTGTTAGCCTCAGGTTCTGCTAACAAAGGTATAGGTTCTTGTACCACTATGGGCTCTTCATTGTTTCTCTGATTAAAAGGTTTCACCAAACTTACTGGGAAAACTGGGTGTTTTCTGGACAGCTCTTCACTTAATATCACTTCCACAGCATTTTTACCATGCAGTTGTTTAATAGTAAAAGGGCCTACAAAAGAAGGTTTAAGTTTCTTATTTCCTCCTAGGTTGTTAAAATTCACGGTAGATAATAACACTTTATCCCCTATACTGAAAGAAGGTTCTTTGTGGCTTTTATCCCACCTAGTTTTGTTATATTCCACTGCTTCTTGTACACATTTATTAGCGTGATCATGAGTTATGTCTAACATATTTTTGAAATCAGCAGCTGTTGGGTGTACGTGTGGTAATTTGGAATTAACATGATCTTTTGGTACTCTAGGTATCCATCCTCTTTCCAAGATGTATGGTACTTCCTTAGTAGAAGAATGTTTACTACTATTATAAGCTATTTCTAAAGCAGGTAATAGGCTGACCCAATCATGAGTATATCCATCATGATTTTTGAATTCTAATCCAAATGCGCAAAATCTTCTCAGCATATCTTCCAGAGTTTGTATCATTCTTTCAGCCAATCCGTCAGTCTGAGGATGATATGCTGTTGAAAAGGCTAACTTAGTCCCCAACATATCATGTAAGTTGCGCCAAAATTCAGAAGTGAACTTGGGATCTCTATCACTGATAATGATTTTTGGTATTCCTACATCAGACATAATTCTGTTCCAGAAAAGCATGGCTACTTCCATAGCTGTATCATCTTTATGGTTTGGTATAAACCTGGCTCTCTTGGAATATCTATCTACTACAACTAAGACAGAGTTATAAGAATAAGATCCTCCTGGAGGCAGGCCTGTCACAAAGTCCATGTTTATGATTTCCCATCTAGAAGTAGGTTCTTTAATAGTTTGAAGTAGTCCAAATCTCTTTCCTGTTTGTTTGTTAGATTTTTGGCAAATTATACAGCTTTTTATATATTCTGTGGTGTGGTTTTTCCAATCAACCCACCAAGCTGTATTCTTAATTCTCTCTATAGTCCGTTCTTCTGAAAAATGGCCTGAACCTATCACGTCATGACATTCTTCTAGCATACTCTTTATTTGGGAATTATCACAAATCACTAATACGCTAGAATGTCTATGTCTGTAGTATATGAGACCATCTAGAAGAGTAAATCTTCCTTCAGAATATGGTTTATGAAGGGAACTAGGTAAACTAGCAATCAACTCAGGGGAACTATTCTGATTACTAAGGATTTCAATTAATTTGACCATTTCAGCATCTTTTTGGTAACTCTGTTCTACTAAGTCAAAATAAGCTTGATCCAAGTCACAAGCATGAATTCCCAAAATGGGAAATATATCTTCATCTTCTGGATCATATGCAGGATTGTCTGGCGTATTAGGTAAAGCCCATCTACTAAGTCCATCTGCATTCTTATGCTTAGCTCCTGCTTTGTGTACTATAGTCATATGCCCTCTATATTGCTGGATAGCAATCTGCCATCTTAACATATGTCTGTTAGGAGTTTTCATATTCATAAGAGTTTTGACTGCAGTACAATCAGTGACTACCACTACTTTGCAACCTTCCAAATAATAATGTAGTTTATCTAGAGCCCAAACCAGAGCCAAACATTCCATCTGGCTAGCGCCATATTTCTTCTCTGTCATTTTTATTTGTCTGGAGATGAATAAAATGGGTTTTTCTATTGGTTTGTCATCAATGTGGAACTCTTGATGTAAGGCAGCTCCTAAACCATCTAGACATGCGTCAATGTATAAAATGAAAGGTAATGTATAATCTGGTTGAGCTAAAACAGGTGCTGTAGTTAGAGCTTCTTTGAGGGATTCATAATCTTTCACTCTTGCGTAAGTCATTTCAAAAATTGTGTCTTTGCTACATACTTCATACAAGCTTTTAGACATATTGGCAAATTGTTGAATGTGTTGTCTATAATAACTGCAGAAACCAAGAAATGATTGCATCTCAGTAATATTCTGCGGCATTGCTTTCAGCATTACAGCAGCTACTTTGTTTTGATCAATAGCCAATGATAATCCTGAAACTATATGTCCCAGTGCTTTTAATTCCATAAATCCAAAATTACACTTTTTAATAGACATCTTGAGTCCAGCCTTAATAGCTGTTTGAAGTACTAAATTAATCTTTTCTTTATGGGAATCCCAATTCTCAGAATATATAATTATATCATCAATGTATATCATCATCCAACATTGGCGGATAAATGACCCAAATATAGAATCCATCATTCTTTGAAAATGGGAGGGAGCATTTTTTATCCCAAAAGGCATCCTTGAGTACTCATACACTCCAAGATGGCAAATAATTCTCATGAACTGTCTGCTTTCCACGTCAATGGGAATTTGGTGGAAACCTTTGAGCACGTCCATACAAGTAATATACTTTGCTTTGGATAAATTATGTAAAGAATGATCTATCCTAGGTATGGGGTAATTATCAGCTTTAGTATAATTGTTTAATGCTCTAAAATCTCCTACCATTCTAGATTTCTCATTATGCCAAGCTATAATAACAGGTGTAGTTATCTCTACCTGTTCATTATGACCCACTTTTCTAATTACTTTTAAGTCCAGCAATTCTTTAATGTGAGTTTCTAAAGCCATCCTAGACTTTGGACTAGATGGGTAAGGGGGTCTTCTCAAAATTGGTGGGTAAGGCTCAGTACAAGTCAATTCAAGTTTAATATCATGACCTTTCACATTACCTATTGGTTCTTCCGTAGTACAGAAGGCTTCTTTGTTATTATAGCATATTTTTAGTATATCTAGTTGTTGTTCATTATCTAGTTTTTCACTAATAGCAGCTTGTGAAAGATATTCTTTATTAAAGGATTCTAGTTGTGCATTCACTATCTCCTCAGATTTGTTAATAGGTGATGGTAATCTTATATTGATATTACAGATTTGGAATTTCTTTTTCCAGTCAGCTCCAATGGTGAAGTATCTGTCTTTACTTTGGAAAATATCAAACCCATACATACAGAAAGTATCATTCCCTAATATAAGATAATCACAAATGGCATCCTGTAGTACCACAAACTCAATGTTCAATCTAAGAGATCCTTTAGAATGAGGGAATATGAGAGACATGGGAATAATTCCTACAGGTTTCATGGAGGAGTTACAACTGCTAAACTTTGCCTTAGGTACTGGTAATATATGTTGTTTCCATTCAGGGTAGTTGTTATCTAAAAATTCAACACTTGTGCAGGAACAGAAGGCGCCAATATCTAAAAGTACCTTCAATTGTTTATTATTAAATATTACTGTAGAGTAACTTGTTTTCCCTAGAGTATAATTCATTCCAGAATCAGGTTTGTTGGTAAGCAATTTGGCATCAGAAATGTGTCCCACATCCAGAGATTCATCCCATTTTTGAGGAAGGTGTGATTCACCATGTATCTCATTAATAGAAATGGGGTCTCCTATGTCAGCCTGGATTACAACTATTCTATGGTCTCTGTCATCTTCTGATTCTGGATCATAATAAGAAGATCTATTTTGTTCTATAGAAACTATGTTGAATTCATTTTGAGAACCTGTATCATCTTCATTATCATCAGATTCTACTTGGACATTATTTATCTTTTTACGGGGTTTGGTACAATCAGGTTTTTTGTGGCCTATTTCTCCACAGTTGTAACACTCAGGTATCTTAGTCTTTTTGGTAACAGTGAGGGCTAATTTATCTTTAGAATCATCTTTGTTCTCATAATTATTTCTATCAAAATTATTCACTTTCTTGTTAAGACCTTTCATCTCTACAACTTCTTCCATAACGGCAATAAGGTATGCAAAATCCTGAGTACCTTCTTTCATTCTACATCTCACAGAATGTTGGAAGTTGCCTCTACATTGGCGTAGAAGTTTCTCTACTACATCTTGGCTGGATGGATTATCATAGATGCAATCAATTCTTTTTTTCTGCTTTACACACCATCTATGAGGGGTATGTTTTTGAGGATCAAAATAATCAGTTTCATATAATTTACGCATTTTTTCCTCCCACATTCTAGTGCCAAATTTTGCTTTGATAAGTTGTTTCCAAGTTTCCCATGTTTGTAAGCCAATTTGTTCCTGCGTAGCTACATGCCATTCTTGGGCTACTCCTTCAAATAATCTGGGTAACCTAGTGGTTATGAGATCTTCTACGCCGCCATAAGTTGTAATAATGTGGTCAATGTACCTGATGAAACTAATGTGGTCATATTCTCCTTGCCCAGAGAATTTAGGCCAATCAACTAATGGGGGCATTAGTTTATTGATGGTAGCTAAATCTAAGCTGTGATTAACCACAGTGGTATTCTTAGAATGTTCTCTTTTGTTATTCTCATCAATACTTCTCATAAAGGGATTGTTAAATTTAGGGATATTATCAGGAGTATTATGAGATATTTTGGGCGTCACAAATTCTTTAGTAATGATATTATGATTCTGATTAATTTTGATATCTCTTAAATCATTTTTAATCATATGGATCTCAGAATTAAAGTGATTAGTTAATTGGCCAATAGAAGTATTAATCTGATCTATATTACTATTTACATTTACATTCATTTGTATTAATAAATCTTTTATTTCATCTAATGACTCACATTTATTGTTTTTACTTTTTTCTTTAATAATATCTTGTTTGATTGTAGAAGCCAAATAATCTACATTACCATTGGAAACTTCTTCCAACCTCTGGATTCTTTCATTTAGTATCTCATTATTTATTTTATTGTTTTCAGATATATTTGAAATTTCTTCTTTTATGTCTTTAAAAATACTGCTCTCACTTAGGTCTAGGGGCAATTTTGTTAGAGTTTTTATTAATGAAGAAAATCTCGCATTCATATCATTATTGCTTAAAGCAGAAGAAGTGGCAATCCTGTGTATGACATTGTTGTAATTTACTTCAAAATTACTATCTAAATTAGTTAGATTACTATTTACAACGTCAAGATTATCTAATATCGCTCGAAAATAGGCGATGTCATCTAATCTGTGTTGTCGTACAGACCCTTGGCTGCCTGTATCATCTCGGATATTTCTTTCCACTTTCTGGGGTTGTTGTACGCCCGGCGTTGGTCGGATCGGTTTTCTTTCTTCGCTTTGCCGCGGTACTTCTCTGAGGGGATGGGAGGGAACTGGAGGCGTTTCTCGGTCCAAGGGTTCCAACCCTGTACGTACCCTTCTATCTCCTTGTTCGAGATTAGCTTTTGCAAAGCTTTCTGGGACTCTTGAGCTTCTGTGAATAACTGACGTAACGGAGTCAGATCCTCGGCTCCGGCGGCTTCTTTGCATCGTTTCCACAAAGCGACGTGTTGTCGCACGAGAACTTTGATTCTCTCTTCCGGAGTTAACTCGATTATGTCCTTCGACTGCTTGAGGACTTCGATCTCCGGTGTCTTGAGGGGTACGGGGGTATCCGCCGACGAAGTCAATGGAGGATCTATCTCCATTGCTTCGCTCGTCGCTGCCGTCTCCATCGGAGTCTTTCTCGGGATTTTCTTGAACTGCATGTTCCGGATTCGGTTTTGAAGTTCGGCCTCTTCTGGAGACGCGAGTGGAGTCGGGGAGAAGTCCGGCGAGAGGTGGTCGGTTTGATCTAGTCGACATAATCGATCAATCAGTTTTAATTTTATTATTTTTTTTATTTTTTATTTTTATTTTAGATAACCGAAGATGATAAAAAACTCACCCGTAGTGGGATTATCTTCGACGATCGGTACTGTAGCGGATCTAGCGGATCCTGGATCACGATTAACCTCGGCGGTGTCGGCTCTATTAGAGTCTGGAACGACGGTGCTTTTTTCGGCAGTCACTAGATTCGAAAAAAGAAAAATTGATTAGTATTTTTTTATTTATTTATTTTTCTTTTATTTTTATTTTTATATTTTTATTTTTATTATAAAAGGGAAACTTACTTCTAGCTTGTCTTCGAGCTTTCTTATCAGCTCTGTATTCTCGAAAAAGTTGATTGACAAGGAGCGCGGTTTCAAGATCTTTTTCTTCCTGTATTTGGAGGTGGTGCGTTGCGATCTGTAGCTGCTCTTCCCGCGTAAGTAACTCCCAAGGATGCGGGACGTAGCGCGCTAATTCTTCTTCTTTCCTGAGCTTCAAATATTTTAAATAATAGTTGATCAGCTCTGCGTTTTCTTTCAGGTTCACTGAAAAAAGAATCAAGAAAAATAAATAGAAATTTATATGAGTATATCAGACTGAATTAACAATTTAGAGGAAAATAAAATTTTAGATTTTTTTTCGAATTTTTATAAGATATTTTTAAGATTTTTATATAATTTATGTTATAATTTTTATATGTAAAAAAATTATATGATATTTGAGAGAATTTTCACGAATTTCAAGCAGTATTTATTCCAGGAATATGGGGAATAAAAGAGATGGTGGTTTGGTGAGAGATAAGGGATGTTTTTACTATAAAAATAGTTAGTAGGAAAGGTGAGGAATTTTTTATCAGAGATAAAAAGAGGTTTTTCCCGGCCAGACCCCCAATTGTCACGCTCTGTGATGCCAAGGACTGATAACCTTCTAGCTACACAAGGTGCAAGACTCAAAATAATATGGGATAAATTATTATAGAGGATTTTAATCTTTTTATTAATATTAAAAGATTATAAATTTAATTGGGAGGGGCCTGCAAGCAGGGGTGTTTTGGGTGCCCTCCAAAGGTGTTCGTGATAATGCACAGGAACTTTGTAACCTTTTACACTGGGGCCTGCAAGCAGGGGTGTTTAAGTGCCCAGTAAAAATAGTGGCTAAGAAAGGGCCACAACTCCTAGTGAAACAAGACTTACTGTAGGCTTTAAGAGGAGGAGGGGGGGCTTTCTTAAGGTAAACTGGACAGCTGGAAGCGGTTGGAAAGGTGGGCTTGATGACTGGACAGAGTTGGGTTTGAGGAAAAGAGGCTTTGAAGTCTTGAAGACTGATTTACTGGGCAGGACACTAGTAAGCTGGACTGGTGGAATGCTGATGGTAAATATGATAAAGCTGGGGAATCAAAACACAGGGGGAAGAAAGGGCCTCTTAAATGCCTTTCTGGAGCCCTGATGGCGAAACAGCAAGTGTTATTTTGGCTATGGGAATACTACCAGGAAGGAGTTATCCTTAGTAGAAATAAATGATGTAATTTATCAAATTATTACATGTACAGGCTGTCAATCATTGATACAGTCTGTCAGTCATCTGTAGACATCATCTGAGGGCGCTTCAAGAGCTCTTAGTTTGATGTACAATATGTATTGATCACTTGATCAATAGAATAAAAAGAAATAATCAAATTATAATACAGAATCTTATTTCTGTTTAATTTGGTTATTTCATATGTAAGGTTCTGTACCATGAGAGTTCATGTCATACTTGCATGGAGGGCGCTTTTACAGCTCTCCATTCAATTATTTGACAAGCAAACATCATGGGAAAAGTGTCAACACTTATTATTTTCCCGTGATTAAATAAGCTTGTCATTTAGTTTAATTGTACAGGTTCTTTTAGATTTATTTTAAGTATTCTTATGTTTCCTTTATCCCCTGTTTCGTGTCTTTCATTTGTTATTATATCATTTAACTTATACTGTATGTATTTGTATAAGTTAATAATAATACAAAGACTTATAAAACAGCGTGATATTTATGTCAAATGTTATTTAATATTTTATTTATATGTTTAAAGGATAATTACATAGTTTATTTAAGTAATTATCCCGTATTTTGAGGACTTCTACTTATTAGAATACTCTCATATTACATATGTTTATACTTAGTAAGTATTTTAGCGCTTAGTAGGAGTATTCTTTAAGTTAATTTTATTATTAGAAGGAGTAAGTTTTCTAGGGTACTTTGGCTGAGGTACCCTAGGTTATTTTACTTGCTCTTTCAGAATATGAAATAACATTCTCACTTATCTCAAAGGTTAATGAGTTATTATTTATTTTATTTATTTATTATATTTGTTTCTAGCATTATTACTACTTAATAATGTTTCTATTTTAACATGTTTTCTTATATTTATTATAATTTATGTTGTATTATTACTTATGTAATAATGTCTCTTTCATATGTGTTTTTATTGATTAATTATTACTTTATTTATTGTTCTAGTCAGGTTGTCTCTGAACTAGTAGCAAGCTGACAAGGTCGAAAGGCCCATGGGGAAAGCTAGGATTAGTGACGAGGGGGTGTGTGCTTGCAGCACAATAACACCCCCGCAATGTGAGTTTGACAACCCCCCACCCCATACTTTACCGCCCGAGACAGCTGGCAAGCTTGTACGCCTTGTAGATAGATTCCCAAGCCCCGCCAAGCACCCCAAGACTTGACACTCTGACCAGGTACCCGATGAAATTATTGCTACTGCCAAGGCAGTATCGTCCTCTCCGCCAACATCCCCGCATACGGTCTACAGGCCCATGGGGAAAGCTAGGATTAGTGACGAGGGGGTGTGTGCTTCTAGCACAATAACACCCCCGCAATGTGAGTCTGATAGATCTCCCCCGCATTTGAATCCCGAAACAGCTGGCAAGCCTCTTTCCCCCCTAGGACATACCCCTGCAGTGATCAGCACGGCCAAAACATTGTGGTTGACATCGGCCCGATTGGAAGCAAAAGGAAAAGCCACGACTGCGGAGCGGACTACGGAAGAATGAGTACCGCGGTGCTACCACTGACACCTTGACATGTTCCGGAAATCAAGTGCCATGAGACTTCCCCCGCGAAGAAAGTATGACTTCCGCGGAGATCTGATCCCAGGAGCCACCCCACAGGCCGGAAGAATAATCCCGCTATCTCCAGCAGAGAACCAGGCACTTGATATTATGATTGCCGAAGGACTGACAAGCGGGACCATTTGACGGACCACATCCCCGTGGGCGGCACCGGTACTATTCACTGGAAAGAAGGACGGAAACCTGCAACCCTGTTTTGACTACAGGGGACTCAACGCGGTAACAGTGAAGAACAAGTCCCCGCTCCCACTGACAATGGACTCAGTTGACAGCCTTTTGGATGCGGACACATTCACAAAGCTCGACCTCCGCAACGCATATGGAAACCTCAGAGTTGCGGAAGGCGACGAAGATAAGCTGGCTTTCATCTGCAGGGCAGGTCAATTTGCCCCGCTTACCATGCCCTTTGGTCCCACGGGAGCGCCAGGATACTTCCAATACTTCATGCAAGACATCCTCCTCGGACGGATTGGGAAAGACACCGCTGCATACCTAGATGACATCATGATCTACACGCGGAAAGGGTCGGACCATGCAGAAGCGGTGGGCAGTATACTGGACACATTGAGCAAGCACCAATTGTGGCTGAAACCCGAAAAGTGTGAATTTTCAAGGCCGGAAGTAGAATACCTAGGATTATTGATATCATGCAACCGGATCAGAATGGACCCCGCAAAGGTGCAAGCAGTAACCAACTGGCCCGCACCGAAGAATGTCACCGAACTTCAACGATTCATTGGATTTGCTAATTTTTACCGCCGATTCATCGACCATTTCTCAGGAAAGACCAGACCGCTCCACAACCTGACAAGAGTAGAAACCCCCTTCATGTGGGACGCCAAGTGCAACTCCGCGTTTGAATCCCTCAAAACCGCCTTCACATCCGCTCCGATCCTGAAAATTGCAGACCCGTACAAACCGTTTGTCCTCGAATGTGATTGCTCTGATTTCGCGCTTGGCGCGGTACTGTCCCAGGTTTGCACCAAGGACCAGGAACTTCACCCAGTAGCTTACCTGTCCCTAGCCCTAGTACAGGCGGAACACAACTATGAGATCTTTGACAAAGAGTTACTGGCTATTGTGGCTGCCTTCAAAGAGTGGCGGCAATACCTGGAGGGGAACCCACACCGCTTGACGGCAATTGTATACACCAATCACCGTAATTTGGAAAGCTTCATGACAACCAAGCAGCTCACGAGAAGACAGGCAAGATGGGCGGAGACCATGGGATGTTTTGACTTCAAGATCATATTCCGACCAGGACGCCAATCGACAAAACCCGACGCCCTATCCCGCAGACCGGACCGTGCCCCAGCACCGGGAGAAAAGCTAACCTTTGGTCAGCTTTTGAAGCCAGGTAACATCACAGAGCGGACGTTTGAGGAGCTTGCGGAATGTGCGGAATTGGACAGCTGGTTTCTGGACGAATCAATTGAAATGGAAGACGGGGAACATTGGTTTGAGGTGGACGTGATGGGGACTGATTTGGAAGATGCGGGAACGGACAACCTAGCGTTATCTGATGCCAAAATCATTGCCAGGATTAGAGAACTGACCCCACATGACCCAAAATTGGCTGACTGGATTAAGCTGTTGCAGAAACAGACAGGGGACAACAACAGGTATGCGGGAGCCGACGGGGTACTCTATGACAAGGGAAGGATAGTGGTACCAGCGGACTTGGCATTGCGGACGATGATCCTCAAAAGTCAACACAACACAAAGTCTGCAGGCCACCCAGGCAGATCCCGCACGTTGGCATTATTACGGAGAAGTTTTGTGTGGAATGGAATGAAGAGATTTGTCAACCAGTACGTAGACGGCTGTGATTCATGCCAAAGAGTCAAATCTAGCACCCGACTGCCGTTCATAACATTAGAACCCCTCCCAATCCCCGCAGGCCCATGGACGGACATTAGCTATGATTTGATCACTGATCTCCCTGAATCCCGCTTGAGTGACAGCATACTAACAGTAGTAGACCGACTGACCAAGATGGCCCACTTCATCCCATGCAAGAAAACCATGAACGCGGAGCAACTAGCGTAACTGATGGCGGAACATGTATGGAAACTCCATGGAAACCCCAAGACAATTGTCTCAGACCAGGGAAGTATTTTTATCTCCCAAGTCACACGTGAATTGAGCTCCTGCATGGGGATTAGACTACAGCCATCCACAGTGTACCACCCAAGGACAGATGGACAATCCGAAATAGCCAACAAAGCAGTTGAGCAATACCTGCGGCACTTTGTTTGCTACCAACAGAACGATTGGGCCCCACTCCTCCCAATGGCCGAATTTGCTTACAACAACAACAACCACACATCGACAGGAGTTTCCCCGTTCAAAGCCAACTAAGGATTCAACCCGGCATATAGCGGAACCCCCTCAACAGAACAATGCATCCCCGCAGTAGAGTGACGACTCCGCAAACTTGCGGAGGTTCAAGACAAACTCAAGCATTGCTTAAAAGAGGAGCAAGAAACAATGAAAGGCCAATTTGACAAGAAAACAAGGGAAACACCGGAATGGGACGTAGGGGACGAAGTATGGCTAGACGGACGCAACATTTCAATGACCCGCCCCAGCCCAAAATTGGAACATAGATGGCTGGGACCTTTCTCTATCTGTACCAGAATCTCAAGATCCGCGTATAAGCTAACACTCCCTATATCCATGCGGGGGGTACACCCCGTATTTCACGTATCAATACTCTGCAAACACAGACCCAACGAAATTGCGGAACGACGGAGGGAAGACCCAGAACCAATTACAGCGGACGGCGGGGATGAGTGGGAAGTCAATGAGGTACTGGATTGTAGAAGACGACGCGGGAAGACCCAATACCTGGTCAGCTGGAAGGGATTTGGAACGGAAGACAACTCATGGGAACCAATGGAGAACTTGAAGAATTGCAAAGAATTAGTAGCGGGATTTAACTCAAGATTTCCAGGTGCAGCGGGTATTCATCGGCGGAGGCGGAGAAGGAAGTGAGGAACAAAATTGATAAGAGGTGGAATTTTTTTCTTTTTCTTGATTGGTGAACGAGTGGAGGACTTAGCATTAAAAGGGGGATAATGTCATGAGCCGTATTGCGGGCCTGCCCGCACCAAAGCCCGCACCACATGTAGATAGTCTATCACGTACATGTCACAGACAGACCACTATATAGTCTGTCAGGACGAGGATCCACATCTCTTCCTCATCCTGCAATCTGCATTATAGGATCCCGAAACCCCAGAAACCCCAGAGCCTTCCTCTCCACAGATCAGACCATAACACTGGCACATCATGTATCCGTGCACCCGTTGATTTATCTGATATTCCAATCCTCTCAGCATCTAGATGTTTGTGCTTCCCCAACACCACCAAGGAAAAAGTCCTGGCAGGCAATAGGAAAATTGCCCCAAAGAAGGCCCCGGGTATAGACAGAGTTGCAAGTGAGATGATTAAATCTGGAGCTGAGTATTTGGCTCCAATTTTCTCTGAAATATTCAATTCATCTCTTGCCAGTTGCACCTTTCCCAGTCCTTGGAAATGTGCTATCACTACCATAATTCCAAGGTTGGGAAAGATGATTACACTGATCCTGATTCTTACAGGTCAATTTCCCTTTTAAGTGGTTCAGGGAAATTATTCAAACTAATTATTGTGCAAAGGATGATGGCTTGGGCAGAGGAGCACAGAATTTTGGCTGATGGGCATCTAGGCAGAAGACAGGGTGCAGGAACAAAGATGCACAGGTGCTCTTGGACACGTGGGTCCGCCACAAATGGAAAGAAAACAAATTTGTGGCAGCAATATTTTTAGACATTAAATCAGCTTACCCATCAGTTCACCCCAGAAGACTGATTCACTATCTTTCCCATATGTAATTCCCAGCACTAGTAGGAATTATTGAATACTTCCTTTCTGAGAGGCGCACAACCATCAGAATGGATGATTACACATCAGATCCCTTCAATGTTACAATAGGACTTCCTCAAGGATCCCCTCTCTTGGTCATTCTTTACATTCTATATAATAATTCTTTACTAATCAAAATGTTTGACTTAGATCAGGATGAAGTATCCATAGGTTATGTAGATGATGTTGTACATCTGGTAGCCGCCAAGACAACAGAAAAAACATTAACAAAGTTGAAATCACAGGGAACCCACTCCCTAAAATGGGGGGCAAGATTTGGAGCCATTTTTGACAGAAAGAAAGCTCAATTGTTTTGGCTCACACAGAAGGCTCACCCGTCAACACCATTCCCCTTTGGGGATCAATTGCTAATACCCTGCAAAGAGGCCAAGTGTCTTGGACTTCTGCTTGAAAAAAAACTCACATATTCTCCTATGTTTAATCTCCTGGAACAGAGAGTGGCAGCAACAATAAAGCCACTTCAAGTTCTTGGAAACTCGAGATGGGGGCTCCAACAAAATGATTGAGTCTGCCTGATGTCATGGGTGTTATTATCAAGAATATTGTATGGTGCCCTGGTTTGGGGCACAGTTGCTAATTCCAATAAGGTTGCTAGGTTGGCAGAAAAAACTTACAACTTAGCTGCTTTATACACTTTGGGCACATTCAGGTTGACCCCAAAAAAATGGCATGCTGAACAAATGGCAGTACCTGATGCTGAAGCCTTCTTCAAGATTGTCTCCGTCAATTTTTTTACCTAAAAATTTATCCAACACCAATTTAACAACAAAATTCAAAAATTTTACATAGTAATAATGTAATAAACAAATATAATAAATTAATTAATGATAAAATAAGTAATAAATCATTAACCTATGAAATAAGTTAAAATATTTTTACCTATTCTGATAGAGCAAGTAAAATAACCTAGGGTACCTGAGCCAAAGTATCCTAGAAAACTTACTCCTTCTAATAATAAAATTAACTTAAAGAATACTCCTACTAAGCGCTAAGAATACTCACTCAGTATAAACATATGTAATATGAGAGTATTCTAGTATGTAGAAGTCCTTAAAATACAGCATAATAACTTAAATAAACTATGTAATTATCCTTTAAACACATAAATAACATATCAAATAACATTTAACATAAAAATCACACTGGTTTATAGTCTTTTTAATATTATTAACTTCTACAAATAAATACTGTATAATTTACTAATATCATAATAAATGAAAGAAACTAAACAGAGGAGAAGGAAAACATTAGAATACTTCAAATAAGCCTAAAGGAACTTTTCCTTTAATCACGGGAAAAGAACAAATGCTGACACTTTTCCCAGGATGTTTGCTTGTCAAATAACTGAATGGAGAGCTGGAAAAGCGCCCATCAAGCAAGTATGACAAGAATGTTCATGGTACAGAACTTTATATATGAAATAACCAAATTAAACAGAAATAAGCTTTTGTACCATAATTTGATTATTTGCTTTAAATATTTATTGATCAAATGATCAATACATGTTTTACATCAAACTAACAGCTCTTGAAGCGCCCTCAGATGATGTCTACAGATGATTGACAGGATGTATTAATTATTTACAGCCTATTATAAAATTGCTAAAGATTGCTGAAAATAAAACCAGACTGGAAATAAAAGACAATTAGAACAAATAATAATAATGATGTAATGATGAATCAAAGAGAAAAAGATCATACCACTAGGACTGAAAGTAATAGCTAAGATACTGTATCGATGATTAAGAGCGATGAGGAAGAGCGATGAAGAAGAGTGTGGTGAAGCTATCAAACAACAATAGAAATAATGAGAAGTTTTTTCAGTTTTAAGTCATCGAGCAAAAAAAGAATAGAAATGAAGAGAGAAGCTAGAATACCAACAATGTTGAGAGCAAGTAGATAGTTGTTTATTTATAAGAAAGATCTGAAGTGTAATAAAAACAAAGAAGAACTAAAGAAGAGAGAAGGAAATAAGGAAGAAAAGCGTTGAGTTATCAATTCAGGTTTATTGATGAGATGAGAGATGTGTTTTTTTACTTTACACCAGTATCTTGAGTCTTGGATCGGATCCAGTAACTTGAAGAGAATGTTCCGTTGAGATGGAACTTTGAGAGATGGTGTTCGATGGTGTTGAAGAGAGATTCTTGATTAATTAATTGAGAATGAGAATATGTTAAATGACGTAGGTGAAGAGGGTTAAATGACGTAGGTGAAAAGGGGTTTGACGAAATTACTTTGAGGGTTTGCTAGCTGAATCTACTGAATTTCTACACCCCTCCTTGCTTGATGACGCTGGATTGGAGAAACATCCTTGCTGAAGCTTGATCACTGATTGATGAGGCGCGGCTTTTGTGAGAGAGTCGGCTAGCATTTCTTCAGAGGTAACTAATTTGACGGCTATTTTTTCACTCTTGTACTTGGTGCGAAGGTTTTTTACTTTGATATCTAGGTGCTTCGTCTTCGAGTTTGATCCGAAATTCTTCAATTTTTCCAAGAGGCCCTCATTATCAATGTGAAACAAAGTTGGTTTTAGTTGGTTCTTCCAGAGCTCCTCCACAAGAAAGGCCAACCATTGACTTTCTTGCTCCCCATCAGATAACGCATTCATTTCTGCTTCGGTCGAAGACATCGTTATGTTTTTCTGCTTCTTGCTATTCCATAAGATGGGGCAAGATTTCCAGAAAGCCAAGGAGCCGCTCTGCGAAATTTGAGTTTCTTGATTGTCTGCCCAAGTGGCATCCGTGTAGAAATTGATTCGTCCGGAAGATTCATTAGGATTTGGTTTCAGCCAAAACTTGAAGTCTTGCGTTCCCTTGAGATATCGCCAACAATGAAGAACCTGATTCCAATGAGTCAGTCCTGGTCTTTGATTAAATCTAGACAAGATAGACACAGCTGCAGCTAAGTCTGGGCGAGTTCGACACGCCAGATAGTTGAGGATTCCCGTGAATGATCAATAGTTCAGATTCAATTTCTTAAATGCTTCATGGTCTTCGTCTGTCGCCGTTTGAAGTTGCACAGCTGGAGTCAACGGTGTATTAACTGCAGTTGCTTGTTCTAGCTTGAGCAATTCTATCCCTTTTTTAATTAGGGCTTCTTGAGATAATTCAACAAAGTTGTTGCCGATGTTCATGTTCATTCCTAACAGCGTGTCAGGTGGATGCGCCGTTGAATGAGGGAACCTTTTGAGGAATAATGCCTCAAATTCGTCTACTTTTCCAACGACAATCAAATCATCTACGTGGAAGAAGATGAATGAGTCCTTGTTCTTATGTATGAACAAGCACGCATCAGAGATGGATGGAAGGTAATCGACTTCCTCAAACCAGCCAGTGAGCGTTTTGTACCAATTCATAGGTGACTGCTTTAATCCGCATAAAGACTTTTGCAGCTTGAGATAGGGTGCCGTTCGATTTGACCCTTCAGGCGTTCGGATATAGATTTCTTCATCCAAAGGAGCAAAGAGGAACGCACTCTTGACGTCAAACTGCCTGATTGTCATGTTCAAGTCAATGGCCAATATCAGCAAGGTGAGTAGCGATGGAAACTTCCCCGTTGGCGCAAACGTCTCAAAAAACATCCTCGCCTGCAGTTTGCATAAAGCCTTGAATACAAATTCGGGCTTTTTGCTTCTCTGCTGAGGATGTAGTTGCCGGTTTTGTTTTGAAAACCCACGTGTGCCGAAGTGACTTTGGAGGAGTAGTATGTTTATCAATCCATACTTCATGACTTTCGATGTTATTTAACTCATTGTCAACAGCCTTCTTCCATTCTTCTGATTTATCACCGGTCACCGCCTTTTTGAAACTCTTAGGATCAATGGTCAGATGAGAATATTTTTGCGGCTTGACCTGACTTGTTTGTTCCCGTAACACACGAACTGATGATGCTATGGGAGCAGGGATTAGACTATCCGCTATTTCCACTTCATCAACTTCTGATGATGTCGAGGAATCCAATTCGATTGATACAGCTGGCTTGCTAGACTGTGATTCTACGGTCAATTCCGGAATTTCTTCCTCTTCCGTTTCCGTGAGATCTTTCTCATGGTTCTTGAACTTAATACCATTCACCGGTTCCAATTCTTCCACCACCAGAATTTCCCAGTCATCTGATATTATGGTGTCAATAGGGTAGTCCAAGAAGGTGATGTTCTTCGACAATATGATCGTCCCATTTTTAGTGAGTGTTCGATATGATTTGAGCTCAGCATTGAATCCAATCAGTTTACCAGCTTCTCCTCTGGGATCAAGCTTTCCTTTTTGTTTATGCGAGTATACCACCACAGGATTACCGATTGGCCGAAAGATGCTAACAGGTATTTTAGAGAATTTAAACAATTCACACGGCGATTTGTTGCTTCGGTGCGAAGGTACCTGATTCATCGTTAAGGTGCTGGAACCCACTATTTCGCTCCAAAGATTTTTTGCAAAACCCGAGTCCAACAAAATAGTCCTGAGCGATTCTAAGATAGTTCGATTGAATCGCTCAGCTAATCCATTTTGCTGAGGAGTATGTGGATCAGCGAAGCGCAGTCGGATAATGTGACTTTTGCAATACTTTTCCAACTCAGAGTTTGTGAATTCCGTGCCTCGATCTGAATGAATAATGCTAGGGTAATACCCAAAGCGTTTTGATTCTAAATCCAGGAGACTAGAGAGTACCTCGAACACGTCTGACTTGGCAGCAATGGGGACTGCTGAGCAGTATCGCGTGGCCGAGTCAACAATAGTAAGGATATACTGATGTTTCCTCAGAGAGATAGGTTTAATTGGACCAATTAAATCGAGGTGAATCTCTTAGAAAGGTTTAGAAGCTCGAGACTGTCGATGAGAGTAAGAGGCTTTCGTGATTTTGGCCAAAGCGCATGGCTTGCATTTCTGTTCGGCCTTCACTGGAATCCCCAGCTTATGCCTAATTCTGCCGTAACTGATATGCCCGAGAGACTTATGAATCAATTCGGCTGATGACAGATAAGACTGATGATGACTCGGTTCCAAGTTCAAGATAGGCAAGTTATTTAGGTAATGACCTTCAAGGTAAGGTTGGCCATTTTTGAGGATAAAAAAATTATTCATTTCAAACTTCACTTCGTAATGTTGTAAAAGCAGATGACGTAAAGATAAAAGATTTGCGTTGATTTTTGGTACTAATAAAACATTATGAAATATCATTTGAGTCCCCTTGTAGATAACTGCAATCGACCCTTTTCCTTCAATCTTTAAAGTATTGTCGCCGCAACTGATGTTAATCATTCCTCCTTCGGACTTGTCTAGAAATGTGAAGAGTTTCTCGTCAGCGACCATGTGAGAGGTAGATCCTGAGTCTAACACGAAGAGATTAGAGAGATGGTTAGAGAAGGTGGATAAGCTGACGTTGGAGCTTTGTGGATTTTTTTTGTAATAAGAACAAGGTGGAGGTCTGAGTTCGGGGTGAAGCATCCAGCAACGATCTTCTGGATGTGGAGCTCGATGATTGTGTTTTCCGGGTGAACAAAACGTGCCTTCACGAGAAGAACCTTCACGGGACAACATTGAAATCGTGCTGGATTCGGCTTTTAGCTGACTAGAAAGTTTAACATCGTTTCGATGTATCTCCAAGTGATTGAGCAACGATTCAGGAGTAATATCGATGCCGTTCTTGGAGTGAGTAATCGATTGCTTAATATTGTCAAGACTTGCCGGTAGTCGTCTCAATAAGTCGTAGGTAATGAGATCAGCGGGAAAAACGATTCCAACATCTTCCATCTTGGCAAGGCATCCACGAACTTCGGTAATAAATTTGTCGATCCGATTGTTTTCATACGTGATGCTGAGGAATGCATTGTAAACTCTAGCTCGATTTGATGGTTCCAAGGAGGCGAACCTCTTAGTAATTGCTTGCCAAGGTAATTGGGCGTCCTCGGAGTTGATGGAAGTAACAACGTTGGTGTGAGTCCCAGCGGAGATTTTTGATAGAATAATCGCTCCTAAGATTGTGTTGTCTTCTTCCTCTAGTGGGGGAGTGTCGTTATACATCTCATCCTTGAGTTTACCTAGTTTGAAGAGACTAGTAATTCTCGTTTTCCAGCTTGAGTAGTTGTCTTCAGTGAGGATAGGAATTGATTCAATGGTGGCTTTCATTACAGTACCGTTGATTGAGTCCATGTTGTATTCGAGTGTCTGGTTGGGTGTTTAGCGAAGCGTATTTCGACTGTTAATCGTATTATAAAATTGCTAAAGATTGCTGAAAATATGTCAGCTTGCTACTAGTTCAGAGACAACCTGACTAGAACAATAAATAAAGTAATAATTAATTAATAAATACATATGAAAGAGACATTATTACACAAGTAATAATGAAACATAAATAAACATAAGAAAAAGATAACATTTTAAAATATAAACATTATTATGTAGTAATAATGCAATAAACAAATATAATGAATTAATTAATAATAAAATAAATAATAACTCATTAACCTTTGAGATAAATGAGAATATTATTTCATATTCTGAAAGAGCAAGTAAAATAACCTAGGGTAACTCAGCCAAAGTACCCTAGAAAACTTACTCCTTCTAATAATAAAATTAACTTAAAAGAATACTCCTGCTAAGCGCTAAAATACTTACTAGGTATAAACATATGTAATATGAGATTATTCTAATAAGTAGAAGTCCTCAAAATACGGGATAACTACTTAAATAAACTATGTAATTATCCTTTAAACACATAAATAAAATATTAAATAACATTTGACATAAATATCACGCTGTTTTATAGTCTTTGTATTATTATTAACTTATACAAATACATACAGTATAAGTTAAATAATATCATAACACATGAAATACACGAAACAGGGGACTAAGAAAACATCATAACACTTCAAACAAGTCTAAAAGAACTTGTACAATTAAAATAAATGACAAGCTCTTTTTTATCACGGGAAAATAATAAATGTTGACACTTTTCCCAGGATGTTTTGCTTGTCAAATAATTGAATGGAAAGCTGTTAAAGCGCTCACTATGCAGGTTTGACAAGAACTCTCATGGTACAGAACTTTATATATGAAATAACCAAATTAAACAGAAATAAGATTCTGTATTATAATTTGATTATTACTTTTTTATTCTATTGATCAAGTGATCAATACATGTTGTACATCAAACTAAGAGCTCTTGAAGCGCCCTCAGATGATGTCTACAGATGACTGAAAGACTGTATTAATTATTGACAGCCTGTACATGTAATAATTTGATAAATTACATCATTTATTTCTACTAAGGATAACTCCTTCCTTGTAGTGTTCCCATAGCCAAAATAACACTTGATGTTTCGCCATCAGGGCTCCAGAAAGGCATTTAAGAGGCCCTTTCTTTCCCCTGTATTTTGATTCCCCAGCTTTATCATATTTACAACCAGCATTCCACCAGTCCAGCATACTAGTGTCCTGCCCAGTAAATCAGTCTTCAAGACTTCAAAGCCTCTTGTCCTCAACCCCAACTCTGTCCAGCCTTCCAGCCCACCTTTCCAACCGCTTCCAGCTGCTCAGTTTACCATAAGAAAGCCCCCCACCTCCTTCCCTCAAAGCCTACTACAGTAAGTCTTTTCTACTAGGAGTTGTGGCCCTTTCTTAGCCACTATTTCACTGGGACTAAACACCCCTGCTTGCAGGCCCCAGTTTTAAAGGTTCAGTTCTCTGCTTTTAGCACGAACACCTTTGGAGGGAACTAAACACCCCAGCTTGCTGGCCCCTCCATAAATCTTTGATCTTTTAAATATTAATATAAAAGATCAAAAACCCCTTTTTTGCCCATATTTTTTGCCTTGCACCTTGTGTAGCTAGAAGGATATCAGTCCTTGGCATCACAGAGCGTGACAATTGGGGGTCTGGCCGGGAAAAACCTTTTTTATCATTGGATAAAAAATTCCTTACCTTTTCCTACTACCTATTTTTTTAATAAAAAATCAAAAATCTCTCTAACAAATTATCCAAACCACTTCTTTTATTTTTATTCTTCCCAGAATAAATCCACCTTAAAATTCGTGAAAAATCATTTAAAAACATATATCTTGTATCCTATATTTTATACATTTAAAAATCACTAAAAATCAGAAAAGAAATCCTACCAAATTCGAAAAAATTCAACAACATTTTATTCCTTGATCATTAAAAGTATCACCTCATCTTGATATAATCGAAAACTCGAAATATATATTCGTAACCTGTTCAAGACCTTCTTGTATCATCCTGGAAATCTGTTAGTACCAAATCACTTGTATAAATACAACTCTTTTTGTAATACACAACGATTACTCTTAAAAATCTACACAATCCAATCAACCAGGCAACCTCTTGCTATTTTCTATCCTACTCACCCAAGAAATCCGAGGATTTTTTATCACAAGTTGATTGCATCTCGAGAATTAAGATTAGAACACATCATATTTGTTTCTTGGTGAGTGATGTGAGCTTGCCTACAATCTCACTACTCCACCGGGATTATTGGGACCCTGGTTCAGGCTTGTGTCTATTGGCCAGTTTGTCTAGCATCTGATTCAAGGCTCGACCTAGTTCCATCTCTAAGTACTTGACCCGTATTCACCAAGAATGCATGCTGTAGTCGTTACTCGTACAGATCTGTACAAAGTGTCCTCCGACCGGCTCACTCCGATCAGTTGCCTTTTTTCGTGAGAGTACATCAAGATATATTCAAATCAGCTCGTTGCTATAATTAATCTAATAATATGAAACTCTACCATGCGTTAAAGTGAGAAAGAATAAGATGTGGTATATCGGAACTGACTGGTTAAGCATTTGATAGAATGTGGTTACTTCATAACTCCAATCAGAGGTATTCCCAACAACGGGGCCACATAGTTCATCAAGATGGTCAAAGTCTCATTATTATTTTAGCGTTGAGTTAGTTCTAAGTCCGGTTCAAAAGCTGCTCATTTATATTGCCGAAAAAAGTTACTACAGTAACAAATAAACCAAAAAATTCGAAATGCTTGGTTGTTTTTGCAGCAACTTTCGTCCGTTCCACCACCAATGACTAATTCGCCTCAAGGTTCTTTGTATCATTGTATAGAGTGAAAATGTAATTCCTTATCGCTAAGCGAATTGTTTGGTTATCAAATCGCTTAAGAGGTACTATATTGACCAGAAACCAAAGTCTGAAGGCCAGGGTGATTGATCCATCGGCTGTACCTCATATCACCATTATCTATGCATTCTCGTCAAATTATTGTAAATATATTCAGGATAATTGACTAGGCTTGATAAAATAAGAAATACAATTTGTTTCAAACTCACATGTTTTGCTCGCACTCAGTCTTGAGTTAGGCTTAAACCGATCAAAGGAACAATTCAGAGCCAAAAGGAAATCTTGAGATGCTGTCCAAGTGATTTCCTCTTACATACTTTTTGGTTATTTTGGTTATTAGACTCGATTTCTTCCTGTAAAAAAAAAAAAAAAAAAAAAAAAGAAAACGCGAAGTTGATTTCCCGACTGAGAAATAGTAGACATAGTACTAAGCTACACCATCCAATCCAAAAGAAACCCAGGCTAGATCGAGTGCCCACCAGATATTCTTAACAGTCCAAGCGAACATGTTAGAAGCTATAACTCTGTGATTGGAACAGCTACAGAAAATATCAGACAATTATTAACCTTGAAAGGGACTACTTAAACAAGCTATTCCCATTGTGCAATCGCGATTGCAATACATCTTACATATTAGCTAACTCTTCTTCAAAGACCTTCTGGAAGCACTTATTCCATACTTGCACAGGCTACACTCCCCTCGATTTTCAAGCAATCAAACATCCGAGCAGACAGCTCTTTTCAAGTCGATCATAGGTATTGATAGAACCTTCCCCGAGAGCTTTTCCTGAAAAAATTGAGCCCGTGCAACTCATTTTGTTACCACTCTTTGTAAATTTGAGTTTGATAGAAATAACTCAATCACAAAGACTTTAGTATCTTCCTTATTTCTGTCTTGTTGTTTGGAAAAAATCCACGAAGATATATGTTGATTTTTTACATGTTATAACTGGTCTCCAACGTTTTACTTTGATACTGAGTGTAATTATATCAGAGCAGAGAGTTATGTCAAACCCAAGAGTGAGAATTTTTATCTACCTTTTTTTTATCAGACAAATTCCCATAACACCAACATCTCATTATGAATCCTCCTCACTATAAATTAATTGATCACCTGATGGAATGCAGAGCTGATAAACTGAACATAAAATAATACAATAAAAAAATAATAATAAAATGAATAAAAAAAAAAAAAAAAAAAAATTAAAATTAAAATTAAAATTAAATAATTAAAATTAAAATTAAAATGAAAACAAAAACAAAAACAAAAACAAAAAATTACAATCCACACTTTTTTTTATAGGATTAAAGCATCAATCACAAACCAAATTTTAAATTGTTTGAAACAAACCAAGTGGATGGAAGATACTGTTATTGTAATTCTTTCATTATCATTCCTCTAAGTTATTTAATGGTAAAGGTATTACATTCATGTGCATGTAAATATTTGTCATGCTTATCATTAAAACTTATCAAATCAAAAGCTGAATCAACTTTTCAAATTCAGTCTTGTTACCAAAAGAAGGTGAAATAATCATCAAGGGTCCTAAACCTACTGTTCCATTGTACATTCTTAACTGAGAGCCTCTTATTACAAGATGTATTCTTGAAGGATTACTTGTTATCAAACAATTTTTTTGTTTCTTTTCTCAACCACAGAGATTCTCATACCCTTACTTCCCCACAAGAACCTTCATTCAGTATAGGAGATAAAGTATTATTATCTAAGGTGAACTTCAATAATTTAGCAGGAAATAAGAAACTTGAATCTTCTTTTGTAGGCCCTGTTACTATAAAACAACTACATGGTAAAAATGCTGTAGAAGTAATATTAAGTGATGAATAAATAAAGAAAGCACCCAATTTTCCCAGTAAGCTTAGTGAAACCTTTTGAGCAAAGAGACTGTCAAGACCCTATAGTAATACAAAAAGCTATACCTTTGTTAGTAGAACCTGAGGCTAACAATAAAATTGAAGTATTAAAAATACTTAAAGAAAAGAAAGAAAGAATTAATGACAAAGATACCAGACTTTACCTTGTTAGATATAAAAACACTTCTGCGGACAAAGATGAATGGTTACCTGAAAATAATATACCTGATGGTCCTATACACTTGAGGAACTTTAGAGTTTCAAGGAGAAAATGATTAGGATCAAAAACTTTAATTCTTAGAAGAATCATCTTAAAGGTAGGGAATGTCAGCTTGCTACTAGTTCAGAGACAACCTGACTAGAACAATAAATAAAGTAATAGTTAATTAATAAATACATATGAAAGAGACATTATTACACAAGTAATAATGAAACATAAATAAACATAAGAAAAAGATAACATTTTAAAATATAAACATTATTATGTAGTAATGATGCAATAAACAAATATAATAAATTAATTAATAATAAAATAAATAATAACTCATTAACCTTTGAGATAAATGAGAATATTATTTCATATTCTGAAAGAGCAAGTAAAATAACCTAGGGTAACTCAGCCAAAGTACCCTAGAAAACTTACTCCTTCTAATAATAAAATTAACTTAAAAGAATACTCCTGCTAAGCGCTAAAATACTTACTAGGTATAAACACATGTAATATGAGATTATTCTAATAAGTAGAAGTCCTCAAAATACGGGATAACTACTTAAATAAACTATGTAATTATCCTTTAAACACATAAATAAAATATTAAATAACATTTGACATAAATATCACACTGTTTTATAGTCTTTGTATTATTATTAACTTATACAAATACATACAGTATAAGTTAAATAATATCATAACACATGAAATACACGAAACAGGGGACTAAGAAAACATCATAACACTTCAAACAAGTCTAAAAGAACTTGTACAATTAAAATAAATGACAAGCTCTTTTTTATCACGGGAAAATAATAAATGTTGACACTTTTCCCAGGATGTTTTGCTTGTCAAATAATTGAATGGAAAGCTGTTAAAGCGCTCACTATGCAGGTTTGACAAGAACTCTCATGGTACAGAACTTTATATATGAAATAACCAAATTAAACAGAAATAAGATTCTGTATTATAATTTGATTATTACTTTTTTATTCTATTGATCAAGTGATCAATACATGTTGTACATCAAACTAAGAGCTCTTGAAGCGCCCTCAGATGATGTCTACAGATGACTGAAAGACTGTATTAATTATTGACAGCCTGTACATGTAATAATTTGATAAATTACATCATTTATTTCTACTAAGGATAACTCCTTCCTTGTAGTGTTCCCATAGCCAAAATAACACTTGATGTTTCGCCATCAGGGCTCCAGAAAGGCATTTAAGAGGCCCTTTCTTTCCCCTGTATTTTGATTCCCCAGCTTTATCATATTTACAACCAGCATTCCACCAGTCCAGCATACTAGTGTCCTGCCCAGTAAATCAGTCTTCAAGACTTCAAAGCCTCTTGTCCTCAACCCCAACTCTGTCCAGCCTTCCAGCCCACCTTTCCAACCGCTTCCAGCTGCTCAGTTTACCATAAGAAAGCCCCCCACCTCCTTCCCTCAAAGCCTACTACAGTAAGTCTTTTCTACTAGGAGTTGTGGCCCTTTCTTAGCCACTATTTCACTGGGACTAAACACCCCTGCTTGCAGGCCCCAGTTTTAAAGGTTCAGTTCTCTGCTTTTAGCACGAACACCTTTGGAGGGAACTAAACACCCCAGCTTGCTGGCCCCTCCATAAATCTTTGATCTTTTAAATATTAATATAAAAGATCAAAAACCCCTTTTTTGCCCATATTTTTTGCCTTGCACCTTGTGTAGCTAGAAGGATATCAGTCCTTGGCATCACAGAGCGTGACAAAATAAAACCAGACTGGAAATAAAAGACAATTAGAACAAATAATAATAATGATGTAATGATGAATCAAAGAGAAAAAGATCATACCACTAGGACTGAAAGTAATAGCTAAGATACTGTATCGATGATTAAGAGCAATGAGGAAGAGAGATGAAGAAGAGTGTGGTGAAGCTATCAAACAACAATAGAAATAATGAGAAGTTTTTTCAGTTTTAAGTCATCAAGCAAAAAAAAGAATAGAAATGAAGAGAGAAGCTAGAATACCAACAATGTTGAGAGCAAGTAAATAGTTGTTTATTTATAAGAAAGATCTGAAGTGTAATAAAAACAAAGAAGAACTAAAGAAGAGAGAAGGAAATAAGGAAGAAAAGCGTTGAGTTATCAATTCAGGTTTATTGATGAGATGAGAGATGTGTTTTTTTACTTTACACCAGTATCTTGAGTCTTGGATCGGATCCAGTAACTTGAAGAGAATGTTCTGTTGAGATGGAACTTTGAGAGATGGTGTTCAATGGTGTTGAAGAGAGATTCTTGATTAATTAATTGAGAATGAGAATATGTTAAATGAAGTAGGTGAAGAGGGTTAAATGACGTAGGTGAAAAGGGGTTTGACGAAATTACTTTGAGGGTTTGCTAGCTGAATCTACTGAATTTCTACACAGCCTGTACATGTAATAATTTGATAAATTACATCATTTATTTCTACTAAGGATAACTCCTTCCTTGTAGTGTTCCCATAGCCAAAATAACACTTGATGTTTCACCATCAGGGCTCCAGAAAGGCATTTAAGAGGCCCTTTATTCCCCCTGTATTTTTATTCCCCAGCTGTATCATATTTACAACCTGCATTCCACCAGTCCATCAGTCTTCAAGACTTCAAAGCCTCTTTTCCTCAACCCAACTCTGCCCAGCCTTCCAGCCCAACTTTCCAACCGCTTCCAGCTGCTCAGTTTACCATAAGAAAGTCCCCCACCTCCTTCCCTCCAAGCATATTACAGTAAGTCTTTTTCTATTAGGAGTTGTGGCCCTTTCTTAGCCACTATATCCACTGAGACTAAACACCCCTGCGTGCAGGCCCCAGTTTTAGAGGTTCAGTTCCCTGATTTTAGCACGGAAACCTTTGGAGGGAACTAAACACCCCAGCTTGCTGGCCCCTCCATAAAATCTTTGATCTTTTAAATATTATATAAAAGATCAAAAACCCCTTTTTTCCCATATGTGTAGCTAGAAGGATATCAGTACTTTGCATCACAGAGCATGAAACCTGACGTGAATGCGGGGTCCTGTAGATTGAGACTGTAAATCTGAAAGAAAAGAAATGGCTTGTCAGCCTCAGTGATGCCAAAGACTTGAATCTTTCTAGCTACATTGGGTGCAAGCAAAAAAGAAGTGGTAACTCAAGGGTATGTATCAGCCACCAAGATATTACATATAACATGTAACACTTGAAACTGCAAGCTGAAATAATTCATAATATTTAATTGTATTATTATTCATTTTATTTTATTTCTTTTACTAGATTTTTTAGATTATAACAGAAATTATACTTGAGAGCTTCAACAATTGGTATAATAGTCTAACAGTTAACAACAAGCTTAGAAATATCTGGTTGATACATAAGTCTCTGTGTTCAAGCCACCCACATAACCACATGTAAAAATATATTAATAAGATCAATTAAATGTATCTATTTTTTATCAAAAATCAAAGGAAATTTAATTAAGGAAAATCCTTGGCAAATCAATTTTCAAACACACAATAAATGCATAAAGAACCCTTTATTGGTATAGCTTTGTCCATGAAAATCCTGGAAAATCCCAGCATAACCCATAGTAATATATACTATAAGATTACATATAGATTTACATACATAACTTATGTAGTATGTATTATATACATAAGTACATGTGAGTTTAAATTAGTGATCACTCAGGGCAAGCGCTTTTTCAAGCTCTGGTCCCTGGAAAATTTATTCACAAGTATTACTTAGTGAAATAATTATTCATTGCTGACATAATTATTTCCCACTAAGTAATTTATTGTGAAATAATTATGGGGTCATTCTACATAGGAATGACACAATTTTTCACATCAGATAACGAAAAGGGTGATCATTTCCCCCTGGTGATCTTACCCTGATCACTGCTTCCAAGAAGCATGTGAAATAATGATTAATTTATTATTTAAGAGGAGGTTTTCTCCACTAAATTGAAGATCACCTCCCCATCAGTTTTAACCATACATTAGATAACTTATTATAAGCTACAACGGCGCTCACCTTCTCCTGTGAGTTTGGAGGACTGGCCTTATTTTACTTATAACTATCTTAAATAGTTAAAACTCCTCAAATTTGTCCCAATTAAATTAAACCCTTAATTTAATTGGAAGAACCGTGTCCTAGTCTGGTTAGCCCTTCTGAGTAATGATTTCCCTTGACAGAAGTCTGGCAGCAGGGTCATAACCTGTTTATTTTTGTTACTTAGTGTTTTTATAACACTCAAGTAAATATTGATACAGTTATATCTTTTTATTATACTTTTTGAATTGTGAGAACTTTTTATTCCTTACTGTACACGCCACAATAAGTGGAGTAGAGTCCAGTATGTTGGCAGTATGTGTCAAGGGGAAATGGGTAATAGGGGGTATCAAATATGACCAAATCCACAATTATCTAATCAACTGGTTTTGAAAATCCACTACTTTTAAAAACAATAAATATCAATATATGATGATTCAAAACTCTCAAAAGTGAAATTTTGTTGAAAAACCTTGATACCCCCTAATGGTGGGTTTTAAAAGAAACATTTTTAATAAAAACAATAATGTTTTTATTAAGGGAGGGCCCTGACTTACAGGGGTGGTTTATTTTGCCCTCCAAGGTTCTGGTCTTTTTGGTAAAAGAGTATGCCCAGACAGTAGTATACCACTGAAGTATATAAGGAAGTAAGACTCACTAGTTTATTTCCAGGAAAGATGACTTCAGGAGGAGTATGACTGTTCTTGAGGCGCTCAAATAACTGAGTAACAGGTTTGTGATGAGTGCTGAGAAAGTTGAAAGGTTGTTGGATGAACTTCAAGTATAAAACAAGCATAAACTGTACTATATAACAGGCTATAAGACTGGTTGATAAGGTGGGTAACAGCTGGTAAATGCAAATGAAGATGGGGATATCATTTTGTGGGAAGGAAGGGCTGTCTATATATTCATTCTGGGCTCTTGGGGGAGAAGCAGAAGCTCTGTTTTTCCTAGTCTAGTCTTCTACTAAGCCCTAGTTACCTGTATAACCAGTTTGGTTACGGTAGGGCTTGGTTACATGTTCCAAAAGGCCTGAAGTGGTTTATAATTCCCAGTAAGGTTGATACCTTTGTTTAATTTATTCTTTTGGACCATTAGTCTCTTTAAAACTAACCAATTGGGCTATCTTGGCCTTAGTAGGAAACATATGGCCACGGCGTTGGTTGTGGCTTTTATTACAGGTGCCAGGTACATGTAACTATGGAAATTATGATGTAAACCTCATTTATGCATCATACCCGAACTCTATTAACCTTAATTACATAGTCTACTAGCATATAGTTAAGGTTATGTAGATATTTAAGTGATATGAAAACTTAAAGGCCTTGTGAAGGGATATGAAGGAGTAATAATTACAGGATTTTGTTGCTGAGCTACCCTAGGTTAATTTATGTGTAGATTTGGAATCTGAAACAATATTCCAATTTTTCTCTATACTTTAGAAGTTATATGTAGATACTGTGTTATATATTTTTGTTTTAATAATTTCTTTTGAAACAAAAGACATAAGGTGTGCATTCTTTTGAGACTAAGAATATAATTTGGATATTGGTATAATTTGCTATGGTCGGGATGTCTCTGAATTAGTAGCAGGCTGACATGGCTCCACCGGGACTTGAACCCGGGTAAGTCTAACTCTAGGAGTCTACTCTACCACTAAGCTACAAAGCCGCTAGCAGCCAGATTCAAATTCTGATACTTCTGACTTAGAGTGATCATCTGTGCTGATATTCTTCATTATTGGTAGTCCACTGACAGCTTGGGAGATGTTGTAGGTTGCTTCATTGTTTGCAGTAACCAAGTCATTGGAAATCTCAACCTTGCAAGGTTGTCTGATACGCAAGAGCCAAGGGGTCTTGGAGCCTGTGTTGATAGCTGTCTTTGGGTTAACTGTCTCCTTCAATATTTTTTGAGGTGATTTCATAGCGGTGTGGGAGAACTTATATACCAGAGGTGCAGCACTGAAGCTGAGCCCGCAGCCGCGGGCTCAGCGGCAGACTGAGGCTGAGGTAAGGGGGTATCTACCAAATGTCATCGGACATTCCGCGGGGAAAAGCACGGGGCGCAGCGTGTGACATTCTATAGTTGGCGCGGGCGATCGGTCGAGCGGACGAAGGCCGCTTCAGTATGCGCGACGTAATGGACCGGGCGGAACCACGGGGTTCGGGGCGCCAGGCCGCAAGCGGAGCGGGGGCAGAAGAAGCGGAGTCGTGCGCAGGGCAGCGACAGACGGCTGCGGGGGTCAACGGGGTATAGTAGTCGGGGACAGGCTGCGGTGCGATGCGGGATGGAGGAGACAGGCAAGTAGGGCTCCAGGGACAGTACCGGGGAATGCGGGACATGATCGGGGGGACTGTTGTATAAATAGAGAGTTGTACCAGGGCTGCGGATCTTATCTTATCTTATCATCAGAGTAGATAGCTATCAACTACAGCGTACATAAGAAAATCTCAGTGTTTTAGAGTTCTCTCAACGATTATTCAGCGTGTGCGGACAAGCGGAACTGCGTAGGGCATCATCAGGACGACGAACGCAAGAGGAACGGTCCCCTTGCTGAGTATCAGGTGTTGCAGGGAAACCAGTTGATTATCCGCTGACAGTGTTTATCCCGCAGAGGAAATCAAAGAACCACCGGAACCAACCAGGAAGAAGGGCAACCTACCATTTCTGTTACCGAGGTCGCCATTATTTCCACAGCGGTATTGGTGGTACTTGGCTTAGTCCGCAACAATTCACTGAAAGATTTGGGTTTTACACAAGATCGTTTAGGATGGTGGATTTGAGGTATATCAGATGTGGATTGCTGCAAGTTTGATACAGCCAACTTTTTGCTAGCTTTAGAAGTTGTGTCAACCTTTGGGTGTCCAGGGAGCTGCTGAGCTAAAATCAAGGTATTAACAAGGTTGATGAGGTGTCACATCACCAGGCGTTGATAAATGCACGCCCCTGGCGCATGCCCATGCCAGGGGCACGCCTGGGGCATTTGGCGTGTTTTGACGCCCCCGCCAGCCCAAATTGGTGGGTTTGGCGAGCACGCAAATGCCCCTTGGTGTGTTTCCAGGCATGCCAACGGGTTTGGCGTGCGTGTGAAACACACCAATGGGTATTGGCGTGCTTGCAAAGCACGCCAATACCCATTGGTGTGCCTCTTGGCGGCCCACCCGCACACCAATGGTTGTGCAGGTGGGGCCGCACGCCCTGGCCTATGGCCTATGGGAGACTTGCAGTCTCCCATAGGCCATCAGCCACCCCGGTCATGAGGTTGTATAAACTCATGGCCGGGGAGGAACTCCTCCTTGGCAATGAGGTTATACAACCTCATGGCCAGGGAGGAACTCCTCCCCAGCAATGAGGTTGTATAACCTCATGGCCGGGGAGGAACTCCTCCCCAACAATGAGGTTATACAACCTCATTGTTGGTGAGGATTTTCTCCCCGGCAACAAGGTTGAACCGGCCTATGGCCTATGGGAGACTTACAGTCTCCCATAGGCCATAGGCCAGGGCATGCGGCCCCAGCCGCACAACCATTGGCGTGCGGGTGGGCCGCCAAGAGGCACACCAATGGGTATTGGCCTGCTTTGCAAGCACGCCAATACCCATTGGTGTGTTTCACACGCACGCCAAACCCGTTGGCATGCCTGGAAACACACCAAGGGGCATTTGCGTGCTCGCCAAACCCACCAATTTGGGCTGGCGGGGGCGTCAAAACACGCCAAATGCCCCAGGCGTGCCCCTGGCGTGGGTGTGCGTTTATCAACCCCCCGCATCACCTTAAACAAAAAACTCCAAACCGTTTTGTGACTGCAACTGGTGACTGGAGCTAACAATCTTCTATCATCTTTTTTCTTGGTGCTTGATCCATCATTATTGGCGATTACAGTCCTAGGATCCTGATTCAAAGAAGATTGTGAATTGCTTGTCTTTAACTTTAGCTCTAGGTCTTTTAGCATCTGCAGTAATTATTCAAGCTCATGCTTGATAGCTTTGAATTCAAGTTTGAGTGACATGGGGATATTGAAATTAAGGGGAAAAGTCGTCAAAATAAGAATGGGAGCGGGACCAAGGCGAAATGGAGGATATCAGTTTTTCTCCTAGGGGTAGAAAAAGGAGCAAGATTGATGGTGTTTGGGTGATGACCAAGAGAAAAGAGTGGAAGATTGTATATCAATTCTAATGCCCAAGAAAGTCAAAGATTGGCAATGGTGGTTTAAGCTGACCACAAACTAGGAGGGTGAATATTGATTTTGGAGTTGAAGGAAAAAGGAAGAAACTGATTTATTCTTTGGAGTTTGACTGTAAGTTTAACTACAGACTCCAGTAATCTTAAAAACAACAGAAAAAAGAGATGAATGCTTGGTTCAAAAGGGTTCTGTCCTCACAGGGATTTCCAGGTGTATGGGTATAAGGGATGGTCTCCAATTGTCAGCAGTGGGTTACTCCAGGGTGATTAAAATCCACTCAATGGAAATTTGCTGGGATTGACCAGCGGCTCCAAGTCGTAGATGGGGTTGAATCTGGTCCAAGAGTTTACACCCAGCCGGTGATAAGTTTTGAGAAGTTCAGGCATGAGGATCCAGACAGTGATATGTAGATTTGAATGGGTCAAGCAATCTATGAAGTAGTTATCTGTTGATGTATCTTCAAGCTCAAGAGGAATGGTAAATAAAAGTAGGTTATTATTATCTTCTCTTCTGAAAGTCTGGGGAGCAATAGAGTCTGAGGAGTACAACTTTATATATGAGGCTGACTAAGCTAATAACAAAACCAGTGAAATGAGTGTGAAACCTGAGGAAATGGAAATAAAATGGATATAGAGGATTAAAATATGCAGATGGGGTTTTACAAACAATTTTGGCCAGTTGAGGGTTAACTGGTTTGAACTATCCAGCTGACATTTTGTTACTTCTTTAAGTATCTCACAATTTATATTAGTGTCTAATATTATCTCACTATGGTGCAGTGGTAACTCCAGGGGAACAGGTTTGTCTAAAGTTTGCAGGATTCTCAGGGTACACGCAGTAATATTTTATTGTATTCCTCTAGGCTGTTCTCTATTTTACTAACAACAATTTTTAGATTAGCTTCACTATTAATATCTAAAGTAGCTGTGTTAGTGTTAAGAGCTTTGATTGAACCAAACAGATAATGTAAGATAGAAGGGCTCAATCAATGTTCTTGTATAGATTGGCTGCTATGTGAAGGAGGTCGGTGGTTTTCTTCCATCTGACTGGATCTGCAAAGTTGATGGATGAGGAACTGTGGGTATTCCCTTCCTCTTTTGTCTTGAACTTGAGAGTTTGATTCTTCAGCGGGGTGGGAAAATGTATTTTCTTTTCCTCCAAGGGGTTCCAACCCTTGACATACGTTTCTATCTCTTTGTTGGGGATGAGTGTCTGTAGAGCCTTCTGGCTCTCTTGCGCCGTTGTGGTGTGCTAAATGCGTTCAAGTATCAAAAGTACATAAAGGCATAGTTTTATATCAAGAAGGAGGGATATTACTGGTTTTTTTATGGACAAATTGGATTCTGCCGGGTATTTAACCCATAGTCACTCTCTGAACAACCACAGGGCCAGCTGCACTTAGACAAAACCCAGTCAGGATAAAATCAGTTTTGTTTAAATTATAAGTACATAGTTAAAGTTTAATGTATAGTCACACGCAGAGTCACATGTATAGTCACACGTAGAGTCACATGTATAGTCACACGTAGAGTCACATGTATAGTCACATGATTCATCACATGCTTTTCTAGGACTCACCAGCTAAAATGCCTCATGTTTCTACTCACCAGCTAAAATGCCTCATATTTTACTATATAAAGGGGAGGTTGTTCCCCCCAAGAAGGAAAATCATGCCAGTTTTTGGGAAGTAATTCTATTTCGTAGTTGCACAAAAACACATAGCATCCAATAGTGATCTTAATCAAGTTTGCCGCTGAGCATACCTTTCATACCTCAGAGAAGAAAAACAGGTAAATAAGTAGTGTTGCCCCTTTATTGTGCTCTTAAAGTAAAGTGTTATCATCACAGTGCTCTCTTAGCTGAAGGTTAAGAAAGAAGGCAATACAACTTGAATAGTTCCCATTGATTCATTGTCCACCCCAGAACATACATATCTTTGCTCTGCTAAACAAACATCTGATCTAAGTCTGAAAGGGATTGCTACTCATAGTTTTCTCTATCATAAAGTCTTACGCCACAACAATAAATAAATTTTGTTGTAAGAATTCTGTGTAGTATAACAGAGGGGCAGGTCTTTCAAACCACCCGTAACAGTAGTATTACCTAGTTGGAATAGTCTATTGTTATTTCCCCCTCACAGAACTGCCATCCGTCCCAAAGGAGTTCTCACACCGTAGTGAGTAGTGCTCTCAGCTTGGCGGTAGCTCCTTGATTTAAGGATAATTGGCACTGTTTCCAGATGGAGAGGTGCTCTGTCACCCAGAGTCTGATCAGTTTTTCCTTGGAAAAAAATTGGATCTCCAGCGTGGAAGGGTGTAGCAGGGTAGCTTCCAATGAGCTTTGGGTTCTCTTGTTGACGTCCATGGGGGTTCCTGCCTCCTGGTTTGGAGGAGGGAGGTTCCTGTAGGGGACTGCTTTGTCCACTTGGATAGGAGCCGTCTCTGTTGGGGCTGGGTTCAAGTCCTTGCATGGGATGTTTGTCATTTGGATGTCTTTGACACACTGGTTTGATTCTTTTGCCGCCACAAGCTCTTGGTGGATCTGGGAGGAGACCTTGTAGTTTGGGGTTATTTGACCTGGTAGGTTTCACCATTTTTCTATGATATTTTCTCTTTTTTTTTACATGTATAGCAAGTATAAAAGAGTACGTGCTAGTGGGAGACTGGGGGGATGATAAACTCACTCCCCCCAGTGCAGGCCCACGCCCAACGCATCCCCTTAAAAAAAGGTGTGCAGCACACACACCTATTTTTTTTATTGGCGTGCGGGCTGCACACCCACTTCTGGGTGTCAGCACGTCTACAGGTGTGCGACACCCACCCAAAACAGGGTGTGCGGTTGCACACCCTATTCAAAAAATGGCGTGGGACCTGCACGCCCTATGTATTTACATAGGTAGGGGTGTGCGTGCCCCTACCCATATACATAGAAAGGGCGTGCAGGCTTCACGCCCTTTCTATGTATATAGGTAGGGGAACGCATGCCCCTACCTATGTACATACATAGGGCATGCTGACGGCATAGTCCCCATTTGTTGGGACTGTGCTGTCAGCAGCCGCATGGCTTGACCGGGGGGGATCCCTCCGGCCAAGGAGGTCATACAACCTCCTTGGCCGGAGGGATCCCCCCCGGTTGAGGAGGTTGTATACCCTCCTTGACCGGAGGGATTCCCTCTGGTCAAAGGGGTTATACGACCTCTTCAACCAGAGGGGAATCCCTCCAGTCAAAGAGGTTGTATAACCTCTTTGACCGGAGGGATTCCCTGCGGTTGAGGAGTTCATACAACCTCTTTGACCGGGGGGGATCCCTCTGGTTGAGGAGGTTGTATAACCTCTGTGACTGGAGGGAATCCCTCCAGTCGAAGAGGTTGTATAGCCTCTTTGACCGGAGGGATTCCCTTCCGGTCAAAGGGGTTTTATGACCTCTTCAACTGGAGGGATTCCCTCCGGTCGAGGAGGTCATACAACCTCCTCAACCAGGGGGGATTCCCCTCCGGCCAAGGAGGTTTTATGACCTCCTCGACCGGAGGGATTCCCTTCTGGTCGAAGGGGTTATATGACCTCTTCAACCAGAGGGATTCCCTCCGGTCGAGGAGGTTATACAACCTCCTCAACCGGGTGGGATCCCCCCAGCCAAGGAGGTTGTAAGACCTCCTCAACCGGAGGGATTCCCTCCAGTCAAGGAGGTTATACAACCTCCTCGGCCAGAGGGATCCCCCCCGGTCAAAGAGGTTGTATGACCTCCTTGACCAGAGGGAATCCCTCCGGTCAAAGAGTTTATACAAACTCTTTGACTGGAGGGATTCCCCTCTGGTCAAAGAGGTTGTATAACCCCTTTGACCAGAGGGAATCCCTCCGGTTGAGGAGGTTATACAACCTCCTCAACCAGGGGGGATCCCTCCGGCCGAGGAGGTTGTATGACCTCCTCAGCTGGAGGGATCCCCCCCGGTCAATCCGTGCAGCTGCTGACAGCACAGTCCCGTCAGCATGCCCTATGTATGTACATAGGTAGGGGCGTGCGTGCCCCTACCTATATACGTAGAAAGGGCGTGCGGCCTGCACACCCTTTCTGTGAGCCTGGGTCTCTTTAGTGACAACAGGACACAAGGAAAAAAGCTTTGTAGAAGCTAACAAAAATGAGTATGTTGAACTTAAGCTCAACTTTATGATAAAAGGAGCTAAGTTGCCAAAGGACAACCTCCAACCTAGAATATAGGTCTGAAATAAAGCACTTGAAGGGTAGTTGGGTTTGTTTAACCAAAAGAGGAGGACAGATTTGGGTCCTTTGTTTAAGGGGATGGATTGTTGGTGATATAAGGGAGGAAATGGTGCTGATAAACAGAATACTGGCTGGTTGGTTACTTCAAAGACTTGTAAGGCAATAATAAGAATGTAATTCTAATTGGTGACTTAGAAATCTGGGTGAAAAACCAAGAAGGCAGTAATGGGTGTGTTTATGTATGTTTTCTTTCCATCAGCTTAGAGTACTTCCTTAAATAGTACTTGGCTGGGTGATTTTAGTGCCTGTATAAGTACATATGTAATTCTCAACCTCCTTGTTGAATTACCATGTGGGCTTAAGCTGTACGTAGACCATATGTCCTGTAATTAGTCTGGCACATGGTGTTTGGGGCTTAGTGTGGAAGCTAGTGGCTTGGCATTCTCAATCTGGAATGGCCACTAGTCTCAAAGTAGAAACCATTCATTTGTACTGTTATAATATGTGTTACAGTATCTTCTATGGGTTATGTCTTCCCTTTAGACTATAATCCTTATCTTTCCAAGGATAAGGTAATTATCCTATAAGTTTCACATATTATAAGGTATGTGTTTTGTTTATTATGGGTTATCCATTATTACATAAGCTACAAGGCTCTATTTCCCTTTTTATAAAGGACTTTAGTTTTATTTGAAGTCTTTAGGGCAATAATTATTGGCCTAACTGTAGGTTTAGGACATACTTATTGTCTCTAAGGCTGACACTTTCTATGTATATGGGTAGGGGCACGCACACCCCTACCTATATACATCAAAAGGGTGTGCAGGTTGCATGCCCTTTGTTGAATAGGGTGTGCAACCGCACACCCTGTTTTGGATGGGTGTTGCACGCCTGTAGTTGTGCTGACACCCAAAAGTGGGCGTTGTGGTAATCCATACCTTTTCACATACAAACATCAACAACTTACATTTCCTCTCACATATACTTCATTGTTATTACATAATCAGATTCTACATACAAAACTACCCCTAGTCACTCACTCAAAGTACCCCTGATTTCCCTTTGGTTCAGAAGTTATTGGCATTCTTAGAATACTACCACTTATAACCACATAACTTTACCGATACTACAACCCCATAGGATATTATACAAGGTATTGATTTATAAATATACAGTACATAAATAAAACACAGATATTACATGCTTTTCTTTAGTTTATATCTTCTTTGGTATTAAGTTGTACAGCACAGTCATTTATATTACATAGTTACATCTTCTGCCTTTATCATCCTCTTTGGTTACTAGTCACATTACATTCCTTATATACATAGTTACTAGCTACATTGGCTCATCTTTCTTACACTATCACTACTCTCTTTTGGTTGTATACCTCTGAACACATTTCCCCTTTCTCTTTACTGCCAGGATCAGCCATCTTGTGCCCTTTTGTATAAGTAGAACTCCCCTTAGTTCTATAGATAAGGCATGCACCCCCCCTTTTACCAAAGTACAATTTACATTTTTCATTTACCTTTAAAACCTTTTACATTTACTTTTGCATCAACCTTTACCCAAATAACAATTATAACACATACCCCATACTCTTTCTCAGTGCTTTTCTCACTCCTCCTAAGGTCCCTGCCTCAGATTGATTAAACAACCTAAGTTCCCATTAGTAGCAGCAGTCTAAGGATTAGTAGAAATATAGCCACACCTCTTTTCTTTCTTTTTCTTAGTGAAGCCCTTTCCCCTCAGCATTAGTCAAGAAGGGCAGCCTCATCAGCACCTGTAGCTTCAACATCTTCTACTTACTAGATTTGTTGTCTATTTCCCCTTCAAGCTCTTTCCTGATCCTTTAGGAGTTCCACAAGTGGTGTCCCAACAGTGGCCTTATTTCCTTCAGTTTTAATCTTTCAGTCTTAGTTTCCTGCTACTACACCAACTTACAATTTCAAATCAATTCTATCATACCTAATTCCTTCATTCCATTTCTAAGTGCATCACCTATAAATAAAACCCCTAAAAACATATCTTCCTGTTAGTTTCTCTACATATCACTTCCTTGCCTCTCCACTTACTTTCCAACATGTCCAGCCCTCAACAATCCCCTGCCCTGAACATCAGCAACAACCTAGGAGAAACCTCTGGCCTCACCCAAGGATCAGCCAACAACAACCAAGGATCAGCCACCAACAACCTGGAACCTAGTATCACCAACAACCCCAATACCTCTAGGCCTGCTGCTCCATTCCAACTGGCCAACCCTGGCTCATTCACCCACTACAGAAATAACCCTGCAAACTCAGGAAGCTCCCATTTGGAAGGATCCAGGCATCAGTCCCCAACCCAGCAAGCCTCAGACAGAATGAACACCCACTTTTTGGAAAGAGAAGCTGTAATGCCCAAGTACCAAGGACCAACCAAGGCTGTCAAAATTAAACCATTGGACAAGGAACTATACTTTGATGGAACCAATATGCCTGTGGAGAAGTTCATTAAAAGGTATGAGAATGCTGGATCAGCTGATGGAGCTTCCTATAGGGACCTGGCCATGCAAATTATTTCTTTTCTCAAAGGGATGGACTTAAAGGATGAAGTAGAGGAGATGACTGGCCATGAGGACTTGGATTGGGAGGTCTTGAAGAAACAACTCTTGGACAGATATGGATCACCTCTTCCCCTGGTGAAGTATACCAAGCAAGACCTAAAGAAGCTCAACTACTCTACCATCCAAGCTGGAGGAATCAAGACCCTGGAGGAATTCAAAACATTCAGGACTAAGTATGAGGTAATAACTAACTATCTTTTTAGAATGGGACAGACATCACATGTGGAGGAATCTAGGGAAATATTATTGGACTCACTCAGCCCAGAATTGGAATCTTCAGTCACCAAGGAACTCATCAGGGACAACAAGATGCTAGCCTCAAAGGATGGACGTGATATTCTTCCAAATACCCAGGTCCTGGTCACCTACATACACAGGGAGGTTCAGTCAGCTTCAGTAATGGAAAGAAGGAAGACATCCAGGAAAGATATCAGTCAGGAACCAATCAACACACCTTCCATAGTTCCACCAGTTCAACTCCCACCTGTATACAAATCCCCAGCTCCAACCACCTCTAATTCCACAGATCAGAAACTGGACTCCCTCATTAAGCAATTTGCAGCTCTCACTGCTGGAAAATCTGCCCCACCTCATTTTTCTGGAAATCCTTCTGGACAAGCATATGGACCAAGGAACCCAGACTTCAAGTGCTTCTACTGCTTCCAACCAACCCACACAATCACCAGATGCAGTCTCTTAACCTATGATGAATCAGTTGGATCAGTTCTCAAGGATGGAAGAGGATTCAAACTTCCAGACAGCTCACCAATTCCCTGGGATTCCAGCAGGCCAATCAAATCAGTTGTGGATAAATTTATCAAGGATTCCTCAGAGGCCACTACATCATTTGGACATATATCTTCCTTTGGCCAACTAGAGGAAATGGACCCAGAAATCCAAGGATTCTATGAAGCAGACCTAGGGAAAAGGACTAGAGGAAACAAGGACCAAGAGGAAGAATCAGATAAAGGAAAGAGGACCAAGAAAGACCAGGAAACTCTAATGGACATGGATCAACAGGACTTACTCAGAATGGCTACCTCTTCCCCAGGCCCCAGTTCCAGGTCCCCTTCTAATCCTCAGAATACTAAAGTTAGGTTCCAATCCAGTGAAGAATCAGAAAAACCACCCAAGGACAAGGCCCCAAGGAAGACTTACTTGGAAAAGACTCTGGCCAAAGAATACCCAGGAATGGAAGAAGAAACAGCTGGCAGGATTCTGAAAGCCATTGTACCACTTACAGCAGGAGAAAATGTGCCATAGCCCCAGGAGTGGTGGACCACATCAAGAAGAGGATCAGTAACAGAAGATTGCCAGTGGACCCAGATATAACAGGAAACTCTGCAGCATTGGAGGAAGGAGATGAGGAGGAAAAGGATTCAGTAACCCATTACTCTTGCCCTTTAGGATATGTCAAACTCACCATATCTGGAAAAACCTTTGAAGCCCTTTTGGACACTGGATCCATGGTCAACATCATCCCTGAAGAAATGGCTCATCACCTTGGATTAGTTATAACAGAAAAACCAATGAAGCTCAAAGGAATTGGAGGCCACCACACTGGAATAATTGGGATTGCTGAGAAGGTGGAAGTACTTTTGGGAAGAGTGACCAAGCTTGTTCATTTCTGGGTGGCCAGAGGAGGAGTTCAGTTCATAGTTGGAAAACCTTTTTTAATGGACATGTCAGCAACCATCAAATACAATGGACCTAGGGAAGAATCACTCTCAATAATGGAAAAAGGACAATCTTACCTGGTACCAATCCTCCTCCCCATCCGTCACAAATGGGAAACATCTCTTCCAGTCAACCTTGTTACCAGGGATTTTTTGGACCAAGGGCAGAACTTCCATTTCTCCAAATAGGGGAAAGGGACCTGCCAAAACAACCATTAGAAAATGATGCCCCTTCCTTTTCAGAATCTCATATCACCTGTGCAGCAAAATATAAATCAACACTAAAAAAAATCAAACCAGTCAATCAACCTATGCCCCTATCACTCAATCCACCTCTTTCCAGGCCAGAACTGTCTAGAGATCCATATGCCACCCCTTTAAACCCAAATCCTCCAGAATTCATACCTACAACAAAGATCACACAAGAAAGACTGGATCTCATTAACTTTGGCCCCACTGGATGGCTGTCAAAGGAAGAACACAAATTATTAGTATGGGTCATCACCCTCAGGCAGGCAGCTTTGGCCTTTTCAGAAGAAGAAAGAGGACTACTGAAACATACCTATGGACAACCTTATATCATCCCAGTCATTCCCCATGAACCTTGGCAACAGAAACCTATTCCCTTACCTGCCCCCATCAAATCCCAATTTATTGAGCTAGTAAGGGCCAGACTCAGGACTGGCCTCTATGAACAGTCTTGCTCCAGTTATTCCAGCCCAGTTTTCTGTGTGAAGAAACAAAATGGAAAATTGAGGATAGTTCATGATCTTCAGAAACTCAACAAAGTCACCATTAAGGATGCAGGACTACCACCATCTCCAGAGGAACTAATTGAATCATTCACAGGCAGGGCTTGCTATGGACTAGGAGACATAATGGGGGGATATGATGAGAGGGAGTTAGCACCAGAATCCAGGCCCTTGACCACATTTGAAACCCCCCTAGGAAGATTTCAACTCACCAGATTACCCCAAGGAGCCACCAATTCAGTTGCAGTGTACCAGGCCCAGATGATGTGGATTCTTCAGGATGAGCTACCACAGAATATGGGGATCTTTATTGATGATGGAGGAATCAAAGGACCAATTTCAGACTACAATGGAGCAACTCTAGAAAAAAACCCACAGATCAGAAAATTCATCTATGAATATGCTATCACTTTGGAAAGGATTCTGTATAGGATTGAAGAAGCTGGACTCACTATATCTGGACAGAAATTTGCTTGTTGTGTCCCTGCCTTGGATTTGGTTGGTCATGTTGTTTGTAAAGAAGGAAGGAAGATATCAACAAAGAAGCTTAATAAAATTGAAACCTGGCCAGTCCCTACCACACCAACAGAAGTCAGAGGATTCCTGGGAATATGTGTCTATGTCAGAATGTTTATCAAGAATTACTCCACCATCACTGCTCCTCTCAGAAAACTTACTAGGAAGGACTCACTTGGATGGTGACTCTATGAGGATTACCTGGACCTTGACTTGGACCTTTGGACAGCAGAAACTTGGACTAAACCCTGGATCTCTCCTGCATGTTGTTTAGAATGGAATTTGTTTTTAGGAGCCTTGGACTTTGGACTTTATTGGACCCTGGATTCATTCTGAGTTGGAATGTAATATAATTCTAGGAGGCCCTTGGACCTTGGACTTTTTTGAACCCTGGATCATTCTAGCATGTTTTTTTTGGATGGATTTATTCTTTAGGAGCTCTTGGATTATGTTGAATATTGGCTTTTCTGGATATCTTGGACAGCTATACTCAGGATTCAGTAATATATGTACACTAGGCCTCTGGATTTGGATCAAGATTTCCTTCTTCAGTATGTGGACCTAGGAATTGGCCACCTTGGATGGATCTGGACTTCCCTCTTTGGCTTTGGACTTTTCACCCTTTCCCCCTTACTCTCTGGACTTCTCTCTGGGGAAAACTAGTGGACTCTTATTTTGGATACAGACATCCTTTTGTGGCAGCACCTCTTTTATTTGGACTGGACCTCCTTGGCTTGGATACAGACTTCCTTCTTTGGCTATGGACTTTTCCTTCCCCTACATACCCCCACTCTCAGTTTTCTCCCTAAAATTCCCTTTTTCCATCATCATTATTACTCTGAATCAGGTTCCTCTTTTTTTTTTTTTTCCCTGCCTGGGGACAGACAGCTTAGTTGGGGGAGGATGTGGTAATCCATACCTTTTCACATACAAACATCAACAACTTACATTTCCTCTCACATATACTTCATTGTTATTACATAATCAGATTCTACATACAAAACTACCCCTAGTCACTCACTCAAAGTACCCCTGATTTCCCTTTGGTTCAGAAGTTATTGGCATTCTTAGAATACTACCACTTATAACCACATAACTTTACCAATACTAAAACCCCATAGGATATTATACAAGGTATTGATTTATAAATATACAGTACATAAATAAAACACAGATATTACATGCTTTTCTTTAGTTTATATCTTCTTTGGTATTAAGTTGTACAGCACAGTCATTTATATTACATAGTTACATCTTCTGCCTTTATCATCCTCTTTGGTTACTAGTCACATTACATTCCTTATATACATAGTTACTAGCTACATTGGCTCATCTTTCTTACACTATCACTACTCTCTTTTGGTTGTATACCTCTGAACACATTTCCCCTTTCTCTTTACTGCCAGGATCAGCCATCTTGTGCCCTTTTGTATAAGTAGAACTCCCCTTAGTTCTATAGATAAGGCATGCACCCCCCCTTTTACCAAAGTACAATTTACATTTTTCATTTACCTTTAAAACCTTTTACATTTACTTTTGCATCAACCTTTACCCAAATAACAATTATAACACATACCCCATACTCTTTCTCAGTGCTTTTCTCACTCCTCCTAAGGTCCCTGCCTCAGATTGATTAAACAACCTAAGTTCCCATTAGTAGCAGCAGTCTAAGGATTAGTAGAAATATAGCCACACCTCTTTTCTTTCTTTTTCTTAGTGAAGCCCTTTCCCCTCAGCATTAGTCAAGAAGGGCAGCCTCATCAGCACCTGTAGCTTCAACATCTTCTACTTACTAGATTTGTTGTCTATTTCCCCTTCAAGCTCTTTCCTGATCCTTTAGGAGTTCCACAGCGTGCAGCCCGCATGCCAATAAAAAAAAAGGCATGCGTGCTGGACGCCTTTTTTTTAAGGGCGTGCGTTGGGTGACCAGCAGGGCTGCAGGAATGATGGATTTGGAAGTGACGGGTTTGGATGATAATTGTGGGTTTTTGTGTTTCCCATGTTTTCAAAACCCGTTTGGTTTTGGGCTACCCCTTTTTGGAAACCCGTCAATTAGAGAGTGTGGATTTGGTCATTTCTAATTGACGGGTTTCACTTACGGGTTTGGTCATATTTGATACGCCCTATTATTACTAAATAATAAACAAAATAATGAAAACCTTATAACATAAATATTGAGAAATTATTACAATTTACACAACAAGTAAATAAGAAAAGCAAGAATATTATTGTCAATTCTCAATATACTTCCAAATTAACCTAGGGTACCTCACTCACAAGTACCCTTGAACTCTACTCCTTCAATAGGTAATTTCTCATTAAAGATTCACCTCAAATGACACCCAGAGGATACCAGGACTTAAGCAAAACCGCCTTCCTCTAGGTTTGGAACATGTGAAACACTTATAAAAAGAGATGAGTCAGCCTGCTACTAATTCAGAGACGTCCTGACCATAGCAAACTATACCAATATACAACTTATATTCTTAGTCTCAACACAATGCATACCTTAAGTCTTTTGTTTCAAAAGAAATTATTAAAACAAAACATATAACAAAGAATCTACATATAACTTCTAAAGTATAAAGAGAACTTAGAATAGTATATTTCAGATTCTGAATCTACATGTGAATTAACCTAGGGTAGCTCAGTAAAAGTACCCCGTAATTATTACTCCTTCATATCCCTTCACAAGGCCTTCAAGGTTTCATAGGACTTAAAGATCTACATAACCTTAACTATATGCTAGTAGACTATGTAATTAAGGTTAATAGAGTTCAGGTATGATGCATAAATAAGGTTTACATCATAATTTCCATAGTTACATGTACCTGGCACCTGTAATAAAAGCCACAACCAACGCCGTGGCCATACTTTTCCTACTAAGGTCAAGATAGCCCAATTGGTTGGTTGTAAATAGACTACTGGTCAAAAAGGAAGGAATACACAAACTTATTCACCTTACTGGGAACATCAAACCACTTTGGGCCTTTTGAAACATGTAACTAAGCCCTACCGTAACCAAACCAGTTATACAGGTAACTAGGGCTTTGTAGAAGACTAGGTACAACAGAGCGTCTGCTTCGTTCCCAAGAGCCCAGAATGGATATATAAACAGCCCTTCCTTCCCACGAAATCATATCCCCATCTTCACTTACATTGACCAGCTTTTACCCACCATATCAACCAGCCTTATAGCCTGTTATATAGTCAGTTTTTGCTTGTTTTATACCTGAAGTTCATTCAACAACCCTTTCACCTTTCTCAGCACTCAACCACCACCTGTTACTCAACCTTGTGAGCGCTTCTGGACCACCTACAACTCCCTGAAGAACCCCTGACAGGAAATAGAAGCAGTAAGTCTATTTCCTCCATTCCTTCAGTAGTTATTGTCTAGGTGTACTCCTTGTTCAAAGGACTAGACTTTCAGGTACCCAAAATACCCCCTTTTCACTCAGGTCCTGAATATTTAGAGGGCACAGTAAATACCCCTGTAACTCAGGCCCCTCTGTTAAAAAAAACTTAATAGTTTTTTTATATCTTTTCACCTTTGTTACCCACCTTTCACTGCACAACCTGCAGCTGTGTTTACCTTGCACCCTGTGTAGCTAGAAGAATCCAGTTCTTGGCATCACAGAGGCTGACAAGATCTGAGTGTTTCATAATTAATGAAACACTCCAGAATATTCCAGAAACTACCAAACCTCTGTGTATCATGATGTATGAAACAAAATGGCCAATTATCCAATAGAATTTGGATGAAACACGTAAAAATTTGATGAAACACAGAAAAACTTCAAATCACACTGAATTGTGGTTATTCACCCACAATACAGCCAAATACAGCCAGAATGCAACCACAAACTGGCCAAACAGCTGCATAAACCACAGCTTGACCATTAGCTGAAAAATTGGGCGCTCCCTGGTACCAAAAGGTATTTAAGGAGCTCCATTTTCCCCCAAGAAAGGATTCCCCAGATTATTAGACATTACATGACTTAAATTACCCGCTTTCAACAAAGCATTGCCACCAGCCTCTTTCCTGGTAAGTTCCTCATAGTATTCTTCTTGAAAATCCTGGAAGATCCAAGATTAACACATAGTAATTTATAGTATAAAATTACACATAGATTAAGGTAAATTTTTATGTAAAATATATTAAATATGCAATAATCTACTATAAAACTAAAAAAAATAGGCTCCTGGAGCCAAAAAAACCATGCACCATTTCTACTGCATCAATACATGCAACCTAACGGGTCGATGTTGGCCCGTTAGGTTGCATGACACGGATCACGGATCTCGGCATTGATCTGTGTCTTTCTACAAGTCCCTCCCCCCAAAATTGGGGGCTATGTACTTGTAAATTATAAATTAATTGCCACCTGTTTAGCTCTCCAGAGAAAGCGCTTTTTCAAGCACTAACCCCAAAGTAATTTATATGTACATGTAATTAATGATTATTTAGTTCAATTAAGTAAAATAAACATTAAATTATTTTAATTAATGGGAAATAACTATGGCATCATTTTAATTAAAAATGACACCATGTTTCACTTCTTACCACCAACAGGCTGATCAGATTCACCTGCCAAAATTACCCCAATCCCCACTGTCAAATGAATTGCAGAGGGATTAATCCAAACATATTTATTATTTAAGGAGGAGTTTTCTTCACCAAATTGAAGACATCCTTCCTCCATCAACTTTAACCATAACTAGATGACTTATTATAAGCTACCAAGGCGCTCACCTTCTCCTGTAAGTTAGGAGGACTGGCCTTTTTTACTTATAACTATCTTTTATAGTTAGAGTTCTTCAAATCCCCCCAATTAAATTAATACTCCTTAATTTAATTGGAAGAACCATATTACAGTCTGGTTAGCCCTTCTGAGGATATTAATTCCCATAACAGAATTCTGGCAGCAGGTAGTAACCTGTTATTTTTATACTTAGTGTTTTTGAAAAACCCCCAATCCCAACACTCTGACTGACCCTCATGTCATGATTGGAATGTGGGTCAAGCCAAAAAAAGATTCTCAGATTCTTGCAGCTCTGCCAGAAGCGTCTGGCCCTGTTTGCACCTAAAGAGCTAGAATATCAGGATATAGTAAGATAAGATTGGAAAAACTCCCCCAAAGAAGAAAAAAAAAACGCAGTAGGTGAAAAAGCTGTGTGGCTGCTGCACTAACATTGTCTGTAACATAGCATAATGTTAGCTTTTTTTTAAAATAAAATAAAAGATGTGCTATAGAAAAGTGACTGTTAGAGCATCTCCAGCAGCCCGGGGATCCACCCAAGTTGCTTTAGCGGGCCCAGGGGTGTTTCACAGATCTGTCTCAGATCTTTCACTGTTGGTGCCACAGCAGCCTGGCAATAGCGCCAGGGGCGGATAGCCTTCCAACCAACCAAGACTGGCAATCTACGGCTCACTGACTGCCAACCCAACTCAATACCTACCGGCACCACCAAAAAGAAAATATTGTGCGGCAGAATTCACAGTTGTTGATGGCAATAATGATACTTCATTGTGATTCAAGTGACTGAGGGATGTTTTGAGATTTGGATTGATGTTGGTCATAATGTGTATATCTGTGTGGTGACAATATTGATGAAGATACAGAGAGTTGAATCTAAATAAGATTGGACGTCCAGAGGTTGGATGGCGGACGAGGAAAAGACAAGGTCCCTGTTTTGGGAGGCCTTTGAAAGCTGCTACAGGCTGGAGATTTTAGCCGGCTGGGATGAGGGATTGGATTGGATTGGATCAAATATGGATTCTGTAGCGGGTCTGCTGGACCCCTGTTTTCCTACGCAACCTGCTAAATTTAGCAAAAAGCCATGCGGTTGCATCTCTGCTGGAGATGCTCTTAGCAGCCATTTTTGGCAGCTAAAACCACAAGTTTTGTGGGGGGCAAGAAGAAAATTAGTTGTAAGTGTGGCATAGTGTTAGCACTATTGAGAACAAAAGTCACACCATGGAAATCTCCTTTTAGCTGAAAAAATGATATGCTAACTCATAGTGTCAGCTTTCTGTACTCTACTCCACTTATTGTGGCGTGTACAGTAAGGACTAAAGAATAATTTTACACTTTAAAAAGTGTAATAAAGCAGTTTCCAATAAGAACAATTACTTTAAGTGTTATAAAACACTAAGTATCAAATAAAAACAGGTTATGACCCTGCTGCCAAAACTTCAGTTATGGGAATAAATCCTCTGAAGGGCTAACCAGACTTGAAAACGGTTCTTCCAATCAATTAAAGGTATTTTAATTAATTGGGGGAATTTATTTTGAAGAATTTCAACTAATTTAGATAATATATAAATAAAGGCCAGTCCTCCTTACTTACAGGAGAAGGTGAGCGCCTTTGTAGCTTATAATAAGTTATCTGGTGTAGGTTAAAATTGATGGGGGGAGATGTCTTCAATTTGGTGAAGAAACCTCCTCCTTAAATAATAAAATATTTGTATTAATTCCTCTGCAATTTAATTGACAGTGGGGATTGGGGCAATATTGACAGGTGATTCTGATCAGCCTGTTCGTGGTAAAAAGGGAAGCATGGTGTCATTTTTAATCAAAATGATGCCATGTTTATTTCACATTAATTAATTTAATTTAATGTTTATTTTTCTTAATTAAACTAAATAATTCTTAATCACATGTACATGCAACTTCCTTTAGGGTTGGAGCTTGGAAAAGCGCTTGCTCTGGAGAGTTAAACATGTGGAAATTAATTTATAAGTCATTACTGCATAATTAATATACTTTACATAAAGATTTACCTTTATTTATGTGTAATTTTATACTATAAATTACTATGGGTTAATCTTGGATCTTCCAGGATTTTCAAGAAGAAAACTATGCCAACAAATGGTTCTTTATCCATTTATTGCATGTTTGAAAATTAATTTTCCAAAGATTTTCATTAATTAAATTATAACTTAATTTTAGTAAAGATGGAAAATTTAAATATATGATTTTTATTCAATATGGTCATGAGTGTGGCTTGAAATCAGGTCCTTATGTCAATAACAGTTATTACTGAGCCAGTCTCTAACTGTTAGACTACTGTACCATTTGATAAAATGATGAGGTCTAAGTTCCATTTTGTTCAGATTATAGAAAATAATAAAAATAAAGAATAATAATAATTATTCAAGATTGCAGTTTTCAAGTATTACATGTTACATTATTATATGTTACATAATACATGTAATATCTTGGTGGCTGACACATAGCAATATAGCAATCTTCTCAGCTATGCAAACTGATAGTGTAGCACTCTTCTCAGCAACACTGAATGTTAGAGTGACACTCTTCTGAGCTTAAGTTCATTACATACCTCTTCTTTTGCCCTTATTTGGTGTCAGGTGGGTGGCCAGAGAAGGGATGCATAAGTAGTGTGGGGAGTTTTCGTTATTGTCTGCATTCTTTCTTATTCTGATAGTTTTTCTTTTTTTTTTGGACTTGGATGATCAAAGCAAGGTCCTCAGGACAATTGTCTGCTGGAAACTATAGCAGAGCCAACTGGGAAAACTATGAATTTAAACAAAATATAGAGACATTATTAGCAAGATATTTAAAGAGATGTTATTACTAAGAAGTTTAAAGAGGTTTTATTATGAAACAAAAAAAAAACAGATTTAATATTATTATTACAAAATGAACACTAATGGAATAATAAAAGGAATAATATTACTACATATATTTAGGATATACACCTACATTACCTGGTGGTGCCTCACTCATAAGTACCCTTAATCTTTACTCCTTCAAGATGTAATCTCACCTTAAATATTTCTACCACAAAGCATCAGGACTTGGGAAAAAATGCCTTCCTCTAGTCCCAAAACTCATTGGACACAGATGAAAAAAATGAGTTTTTCACAAAGGTCTTCCATGAAACACCTCAAAATACTCCAATTCTTCCAAACCTCTACATATCATAATATATGAAATAGAATAATTACAATATTCTTGATGAAACATGTGAACATTCCTGATGAAAGATGATATCTTTTTGAAAACTCATACTGAAGTGTGTTTATCCAGCCACAGTCCAGCCACATACAGTTCACAGATAACCACAAACTGGCCAAGAAGATTTCCAGCCCACAGATTGGTGATTTTGTTTGAAAAAAGGGTGCCTTTCAGCTTGCTACTAGTTCAGAGACAACCTGACTAAAGCCATAAAGATAAAAAATAAAAATAAAGAAATTAGATGTAAATAAACAAGAAATTATTACACAGGTGTCAGCCTAAGTGATTCCAAGACAAGAAATCTTCCAGCTACACGTGTGAAGGTTGTCTGAGTACTCTTTATATTAAATCTTATTTTATTTCAGCCAGTAGTAGTAGAAAGAAGCTATAACATATAGAAAGAAAATGAGTTAACATGATGAGTCACAACACAAGATAAGACCTGTGAGCAAGATAAAATAGAGAAACTAACAGGATTAAGAAGCTATCTATACTTATCACTGAGCACAATTTAATTGAAAACACTGTACAAACAACAACCAGTTTCTAGAACCAACTAACTGAAAGAACAATTGTTCTAGTGTGTTAATCAAGCCAGTACTATAATATAGAAGCAAAAACAGAAAGCAAATGGTTTAAACTCCTATTGTAGATTGACCGATTAATCTCCTCCTGAAACCAAATTTTTTTCAATTTCTAGACTCGTTGTGTTGATAAGTATATATGTGATAAGTTGAAATACTTCTGTTTGATTTTGTGTAGATGGATTTTGCTGGGCGTTGATAAACGCACGCCAAGCGCGCACGCCAACGCCAACCCGCACGCCAATTTTTTTTGGCGTGCGGGGCCTACACGCCAAAAAAATTGGCGTGTAGGGTCTACAGGCCAAAATAAATTGGTGTGTGAGACCCACACGCCAAAAATGGCGTGTGAGACCCACACGCCAAAAATGGCGTGTGGGCCCCGCACGCCAATTGTTTGGCGTGCGCTCCCACACGCCAAACAATTGGCGTGTGGGAGCCCACGCCAAACAATTGGCGTGTGGGGGGATCCCGCTCACGTAATCGAATGGGAGGGCCCATTCGATTACGTGAGCGGGCCGGCTGACGAGGTTATACAACCTCGTCAGCCGGGAGGACTTCCTCCCGGCACGAGGCTGTATAACCTTGTCGGCCGGGAGGACTTCCTCCCGGCCGACGAGGTTATACAACCTCGTCGGCCAGGAGGAAGTCCTCCTGGCTGACGAGGTTGTATAACCTCGTCAGCCAGGAGGACTTCCTCCCGGCTGACGAGGTTATACAACCTCGTCAGCCAGGAGGACTTCCTCCTGGCCGCGAGGTTGTATAACCTCGTCGGCCAGCAGGAAGTCCTCCCGGCCGACGAGGTTATACTGCCTTGTGCCGGGAGGAAGTCCTCCCAGCTGACGAGGTTGTGGGCCCCGCACGCCAATTTTTTTGGCTACGGGTCCCCCCTCGCTCACGTAATCGAATGGGAGGGCCCATTCAATTACGTGAGCGGGCCGGCTGACAAGGTTATACAACCTCGTCAGCCGGGAGGAAGTCCTCCCGGCCGACAAGGTTATACAACCTCGTCGGCCAGGAGGACTTCCTCCTGGCTGACAAGGTTGTATAACCTTGTCAGCCAGGAGGACTTCCTCCTGGCCGACGAGGTTGTATAACCTCGTCAGCCAGGAGGAAGTCCTCCCGGCTGACGAGGTTATACAACATTGTCGGCCAGGAGGAAGTCCTCCTGGCTGACGAGGTTGTATAACCTCGTCAGCCAGGAGGACTTCCTCCCGGCTGACGAGGTTATACAACCTCGTCAGCCAGGAGGAAGTCCTCCTGGCCAACGAGGTTGTATAGCCTCGTCGGCCGGGAGGACTTCCTCCTGGCCGACGAGGTTATACAACCTCGTCGGCCAGGAGGAAGTCCTCCTGGCTGACGAGGTTATACAACCTTGTCAGCCAGGAGGACTTCCTCCTGGCCGACGAGGTTGTATAACCTCGTCGGCCGGGAGGAAGTCCTCCTGGCCGACGAGGTTATACAACCTCGTCGGCCAGGAGGACTTCCTCCTGGCCGAAAAGGTTGTATAACCTTGTTGGCCGGGAGGAAGTCCTCCCGGCTGACGAGGTTGTATAACCTTGTCAGCCGGGAGGACTTCCTCCCGGCTGACAAGGCTATACAACCTCGTCAGCCAGGAGGAAGTCCTCCTGGCCGACGAGGTTGTATAACCTCGTTGGCCGGGAGGACTTCCTCCCGGCTGACGAGGTTGTATAACCTTGTCAGCCGGCCCGCTCACGTAATTGAATGGGCCCTCCCATTCGATTACGTGAGCGAGGGGGGACCTGCACGCCAATTTTTTTTGGCGTGCGGGGCCCACACGCCAAAAAAAATTTGCGTGTGGGAACCACACGCCATTTTTGGCGTGTGGGTCTCACACGCCAATTTATTTTGGCCTGTAGACCCTACACGCCAATTTTTTTTGGCGTGTAGGCCCCGCACGCCAAAATAAAGTGGCGTGCGGGTTGGCGTTGGCGTGCGCCGTTGGCGTGCGTTTATCAACGCCCAATTTGCTCCATTACCTGTTGATATTATTCTTCTTCACTGTGGCCTTCTTGAGTAGTGCAATACTGACAAGGAAGCTTGACTCAAATGACTTGATAATTCAGAAGAAAGCAAGAAGGCAAGAAAAGAAAACTTTCTGAGTTCAAAACTAGATTTGTTAACCACCTTCCACATGTACACACACTAATGCATATGCATAATTGCAAGTTATCAAATTACATTCAAAATTTCACGCTCTGTGATGCCAAGGACTGATAACCTTCTAGCTACACAAGGTGCAAGACTCAAAATAATATGGAATAAATTATTTTAGAGGATTTTAATCTGTTTATTAATATTAAAATATTATAAATTTAATTGGAAGGGGCCTGCAACCAGGGGTGTTTTGGGTGCCCTCCAAAGGTGTTCGTGATAATGCACAGGAACTTTGTAACCTTTTACACTGGGGCCTGCAAGCAGGGGTGTTTAAGTGCCCAGTAAAAATAGTGGCTAAGAAAGGGCCACAACTCCTAGTGAAACAAGACTTACTGTGGGCTTTAAGAGGAGGAGGGGGGGCTTTCTTAAGGTAAACTGGACAGCTGGAAGCGGTTGGAAAGGTGGGCTTGATGACTGGACAGAGTTGGGTTTGAGGAAGAGAGGCTTTGAAGTCTTGAAGACTGATTTACTGGGCAGGACACTAGTAAGCTGGACTGGTGGAATGCTGATGGTAAATATGATAAAGCTGGGGAATCAAAATACAGGGGGAAGAAAGGGCCTCCTAAATGCCTTTCTGGAGCCCTGATGGCGAAACACCAAGTGTTATTTTGGCTATTGGAACACTACAAGGAAGGAGTTATCCTTGGTAGAAATAAATGATGTAATTTATCAAATTATTACATTTACAGGCTGTCAATAATTAATACAGTCTGTCAGTCATCTGTAGACATCATCTGAGGGCGCCTCAAGAGCTCTTAGTTTGATTTACAACATGTATTGATCACTTGATCAATAGAATGAAAAAAGAAATAATCAAATTATAGTACAGAATCTTATTTCTGTTTAATTTGGTTATTTCATATGTAAAGTTCTGTACCATGAGAGTTCTTGTCATACTGGCATGGAGGGCGCTTTTACAGCTCTCCATTCAATTATTTGACATGCAAACCTCCTGGGAAAAGTGTCAACATTTATTATTTTCCCGTGATTAAAAGGAGCTTGTCATTTATTTTAATTTTACAAGTTCTTTTAGACTTTGTTTGAAGTATTCTGATGTTTTCTGGGCATTGATAAATGCACGCCCTTTGGCGCACGCCCACGCCAAACGCACGCCAATAAAACAAAGGCGTGCTGCCCGCACGCCTTTTTTTTATTGGCGTGCGGGCTGCATGCCCATCCTTGGGCGTGGGCACACCTGTAGATGGGCGTGCATTTTGCACGCCCATCTACAGGCATGCAACACTGCAGGCGTGCAGTTGCACGCCCTCATCAGAAAAAGGTGTGCGGTTTGCCCGCCCCTTCAGAAAAGTGTAGAAATTGGTAAAGGTTCACTTTATTGCAGCAGAAATAATAAAAACTAATAGTAGTAAATGTTAAAGAAAACAAAAACAAGTGAGTAATCATGAAGTCAAGGAGGAAAATTCTAATGAGTAAAATCAATAAAGAGTGATACCTTCTTATAATCTGATCCTAGCTCAGACTTGATGAAGATGAAAGTAAAGATGTAAAATAGGAGATAATGAAATATTCACAAGCCTAAGTAGAATATTTTATAATAAAGAAATAGTAGGTCAATAACACAAACAATTGATAATTAAAAAGAGTGAAAATACTAGCTACCTCCACTTGGAATATAACTAGCTCCTCCTGAATCTTTACTGATCTTCGACAAGTTCTGAGTTTGGATGAGATTTGGCAGATGGATGCTTGACGGTGGATTAAGGGTCTTGGATGCTTTGGGTTGATCGTTGAACGGCTTCTCGAGTCTGGTTCTTCCTCCAACTTGAACTTCGAGCGAGTTGAAAAGAGTAGTCGACATGCATGCATATGCTATCATAATGCATATCAGAGATTTCAGCAAGTTGGGTTAGGATCATTATTCGACACTCCTCCTTGCTCCTGACTCGATTAGATGAAGTTGAGTACGTGAACTTTCCAGCTTGATGAATCCAAGTGGCTTTGTCAAACCGTCAGCAATCATGTCGTTCGTAGATACTTGTTGAATAGTCAATTGGTTCTTGTTGATTAACTGTAATACATATTGAAATCGTACTTCGATGTGTTTGGTGTTCTCATTGAGCTGGGCTTCCTTGCTGATTATCACTGCGCCCGAGTTATCATTCTTCATAATTGGGGCTTTGATCTTGATATGTAAATTGAGTATTAAATTGGTCATCCAACGAAGTTGTTTAGCGCATCAATTTATCGCAACGAATTCGGCTTCAGTAGTTGACTGAGTGGAAAAAAGGTTGCTTCTTAGCCGACCAGAAAATTGGGTTGCCATACATGGTTATTACATAACCAGATGTTGACTTTTTTGTTACCAATGAAGTGGCGTAATCAGCATCCACCCAACCGCATAAACCGTCATCTGATTCACTTGTCTGTGTAAAGGAAATCCCCATGGTTCTGGTTCCGTTCAGATATCGGAGCAAGTGCTTGATTGCCGCCCAGTGCAATTCGTTTGGTAAGTTAGTGAATTGCGCCAGAAGATTGGTCGCAAAGGTGATGTCGGGCCTTGTATGTAGAGCAAGATAATTCAACATGCCTACTGCTTTCTGGTAGAGTTTTTGGTTGATTTCAGGAGCATTCGTGGCCACTATCTTATGAAGGTTCATCGGCGCCGGCGCTCTGACTGGATTCGAGTCGAGCATATTGAATTCATATAGAATTTTTTCGATAAAATCAGCCTGATTAATATGAACCAACCCATCCTCCTTCCAGTCAAGGGTATAGCCGAGGTGTTGAGTCGGGCATTCCTTAACCTTGATAGAGTACGTTGCACGGATCAATACTAGAAAAGCTTCAATTTCCTCCCGACATTTTCCAATTACAAGTCCGTCATCGATGTGCATGTGAAGCAGAATAGATCAATCATGATTGTAGAACAGCGACTCATCAAGCGGTGAGGATGACATGCCGAGCTTTGTCAAGGTTTCGACCAGATGCTTTTGCCATTGTCGAGGGGCTTGCTTAGTCCCATACAGGGATTTGTTCAGCCGCCATACCCAGTCTTCCTTTCCTGGGAATTCGAACCCTTCAACTTAGATCGGAGCGTCAATCTCCCCATACAGAAAGGCAGTTTCAACATCAAATTGGAATACATGCCAACAATGGTTCACCGCCACTGTGAGCAATAGCTTGAACGACTCGTTCCGTGCCACGGAGGCATATGTGTCGAAGTAGTGGACCATGTGAACTTGGTGGTTTCCAAAGCACACCCATCTAGCCTTGTAATGTAGCAGATCACCAAATTTGTTCTTTTTTCGCCCCAACAACCACATGCCGCCTATTACCATGTCATCAGCCGGAGGAGGAACCAGGGTACCGGTGTTCTTAGCCGTAAGCGAATTGAACTCTTTATCCATTGCGTCCTGCCACCCGGACACTTCATCTACGTTGTTTATTGCTTCCTTGAGCGTCACCGATTCAGTGAGGAAAATAAAGTCCGGTTCATCAAACTGAGTGAGAAGGAGCGATTTGTGAGGGTTTGAGATGACAGGAGAGATAGTGAAATTCCTTTTGCTTGATCCAGAACGTTGCGATGTATTGACTATATTTTCTACATTGATACTGCTGGATATCTCCTTCGGAGATCGGAGCGTACTCAGAACATAAGCATGATGTTTTGTAGGCACCGGTGATTTGGGGGGTGGAGACATTGGCGGAGACAAACAATCTTTGGAGGAAGAACGAATGATTGGGACGGGATTATTTATAGACACGACGTCTTTGCTCGACGATTTGTAGGGAGGTACAGCTAGAGGGAGTGTTTCAGGGGGCTTGAGAACAGCCCGTTTGCTATTGTACGCAAAAGCCAGCGTTGACGGAGTGTAGTCACGACTGATGACTATGTGTCGCCTATCGGGGTCAAAGAAACGTAGTGCATCGGAGTGTTCTTCATAACCAAGGCAAATGAGGGGTTTTGAGGGGACCAATACCTTTGACGGAGGTTTGTGGGATACAAAAACCTTGAGTCCAAAAGGGATCAATTTGTTAAAATCCCGTACCGGTTCAATACACATGTTCAATTTGGCCAGTACACTAACCGGAGATGACCAGTCAAGGGATCGTGTTGGAAGGATGTTGATGAGTGTCGAAGCATACTTTGCAGCCTCATCCCAAAAATTTACAGGCACCGAGGATTGTGCTAGGAGACATCTAATTTTTACAAGTAGCGTTTGGTTGAAACGTTCAGCCAATCCATTCGTCTGTGGGCTATTAGCGGGGCCTGCCTCAATCCTTATGCCTAGTTTTTCAAGATAGGACAAGAATAAAGTTGAGCTGAATTCTCCTCCACGATCTGTATGAATGATTGCAGGACACTTACCCGTTTTATTCATTACTTCGTTTACGTAAGACATGATTTTTTCGGCAGAGTCGGACTTATGTCGCAGAAGATAGATTCGATTAAACCTTGAGAAATTGTCTATGATTACCAAAACGTATTTCATCGATGATTTGCTTTGCGGTGAGATTTGTAGCACATCAATGTGAAGTGTTTTGAAAGGTTGATCAGTAGTCGGTAGAGGGTTTGCATGTGGCAATCGCTTGAGCTTGCATTGTTTACATATCTCACAGTGTTTAGCCAACTGGTTTTTTGCAGTGGGATTGATACGGTAAAGCTGGAGGAATCGCTTTACATATTCATCGGATGGATTTCCGAGTAATACGTGGTAGTCAAAATCCGGTGAAGGTTCCGAAACGTTCATCGCATAACTTATTGACCGGATTTTTGGGGCTGCGGCTTGATACAAATTCCCTACTCGTGGGAAACGGAATACAATCTTCTGACCAGATTGAATTAGGATCAATCGATTTTTAAAAACCACTCGCAGGCCGTGATCTTCTAGCTGCAACGCTGAGATGAGATTTCGAGGCCCATTTGGGGCATAGAAGACAGGGTAGATTAGAGTCCCACCGATATTGAATTTTCCAGTGTGAGTGATCCGGATTGAGCCTGAATAAGTATTGATGAGCTTGGTTATCGGTTCTGGGTCCACCAGAAGCTTGAAGTCACAAAACGTTGACCGTGACGCCCCTGAGTCAAATATTAAAGCCGTATTATCCGGGGCCTTTGGAACACCACTAGCCATAATCACATCATCAATCATAAATCCAGTCGCATCCGCATGTGATTCATCGATAATTTCTTCTGCTTGAATCACATCAGCAATTTCCTCCTCCTCATCATCCATCATGTTGGCCTGACCAGACATGTATATCTTCATTTGAGCTTTAAATCTTCTAGCGAAATCGTCCTCCTCATTTTGATTAGGTGCTGGACGAGTAGGGGCAATGCCTCTGAAATTTCCACGAGATACAGTACCACCTCAATAGTTTCCTCGACTTGAGCTAGAGCCTCGAGTTGGACCAGTCTGCAATCGATCATATCGCTGTTTACCAGTACGTCTATTCGAATTAGCAAAATATGCTGCTTCTGATTGAGGAGCTCCTTGTCAAGTTTCTTCGATGAGTAGCCGATCATGAACTTTGGTGAAAGTTAGTGGCTCCAGATCATATAGACTCTGGGTGAGAGACGACAGCGATTTGTCTTGATCAAGGCTTCGTAGCAATGAAGCCGCCGCCATTCCAGTTGTTATTTTTAGAAAATTGGGGTTTGATTGGATTGACATTTCAAGGGCCGTATAAAGTTTTCTATATTCAGTAACATGTTCGGCCAACAATGATCCTGGTGAGTACGTCAGATTGATCACCATAAATAGCTTGTTGCATAGCTGAATGATCGATTTTTCGCCGCATGCTGTGGCCAACGCTTCCATAGCATCGTAAATGTTTTCTCCAGGAGTTGATGCGATAACTGGATGTAACTCGCTTTTTACTGCCGCATACAGCTTATCGATTGCCCAGGCTGACATTTGTCGAAATTCTGGTTTCGTTTTATTAGCATTGACCCAGGCTTTGTTCATGAGTTCTTCATATCCTTTCGCCGTTATGATGGTACAGAATCGTTTCTTCCATTGGGACCAGTTGTGTCGATTCAATTTGTCAAAACGGCGTCAAGACGTTTGACCATTGTCAGAGCTATCGGATGAATTCCCCATGTCGTCGTAATCCTAAATGCTGTCTATTTCTAACTTTAGTTTTTATTATTTCGCCAAGTGTTGCCTCTCGCTACCATGTAGAAATTGGTAAAGGTTCACTTTATTGCAGCAGAAATAATAAAAACTAATAGTAGTAAATGATAAAGAAAACAAAAACAAGTGAGTAATCATGAAGTCAAGGAGAAAAATTCTAATGAGTAAAATCAATAAAGAGTGATACCTTCTTATAATCTGATCCTAGCTGAGACTTGATGAAGATGAAAGTAAAGATGTAAAATAGGAGATAATGAAATATTCACAAGCCTAAGTAGAATATTTTATAATAAAGAAATAGTAGGTCAATAACACAAACGATTGATAATTAAAAAGAGTGAAAATATGTCACGCTCTGTGATGCCAAGGACTAAGATCCTTCTAGCTACACAGGGTGCAAAGATAGAAAAGGGTGGTAATATGGTGGTGATATGAGATATAAAAAATATAAGGATATATTTTTTAAGGAGGGGCCTGCAAGCAGGGGTGGTTTAGTTCCCTCCACAGGTTTTCTTGTAAAAGCAGAGGAAATTGGTGACCTGTTACAACTGGGGCCTGCAAGAAGGGGTTGTTTTGATCCCAGTAAAGATGGCTAGAAGGGCCACAACTCCTGAAAGAAAGGACTTACTGTTATGGTCTTTTCTGGAAGGAAGGGGCACTTCTATGGGTTACTGGACAGGCTGAGGCGGTTGGGTTGATGGGCTAAAGACTGGCAGTTGGTGAAGAAAGAGGGCTGAATGATCAGGTCTATAATAGACAAACTTACAGGGCAGGACACTGGTTACTATGACTGGTGGAATGCTATGTATGTATGATGTATGTATAAAAGATGATGGGGAATATAGCAAGGGGAAAGAAGAGCCTCTTAAATATCTTCTTTGGAGCCTTGGTGGCGAAACAGGAGTGCTAGAGAGGGCTGTCCTATGTCATGATTCTTAGTAGTAACTACTAAGGATGAGCCATGACAGATTGGCAATGATGTCAATGGTTGACATGTGAGTGTTACCACAGTTACTGTCATGTAATAAGGTTCAAGTGTGCGCTTCAGAGTGTCCAACTGAAGTGGTAACTATGTAAAACATCTGTCATGATTACCATTGGTAATCTGTCATCCCAATTGGGCCACAAATGTCAAATATGTATTTAAAGATGTTTACATATGTCTCTTTCAAGTTTCAATATAATATTATTTATGTATGATGTTTATTCTGTTCGTCATACATGTTGTATATTCTACTATTCATGTGTATCATCATGATTATAGTAGTTTAAGGTGGATTTACTACTAGAAGGAGTAAAGTTACAGGGGTACTTTGGCTGGGGTACCCTAGGTTATTTTATGCGTAGAATAAGAATATTAAATAATATTCTGTGTTTTATATGTATTTTACATGTGTGTTTATATTTTATTTATTATTTTATTGCTTTGTGAGTATCAATGCAATACTACATATCTATATGTAACAGTGGTAATTTATCTGTTATATTTTTAGTGCTAGTCAGGTTGTCTCTGACATAGTAGCAAGCTGACAAAATACTAGCTACCTCCACTTGGAATATAACTAGCTCCTCCTGAATCTTTACTGATCTTCGACAAGTTCTGAGTTTGGATGAGATTTGGCAGATGGATGCTTGACGGTGGATTAAGGGTCTTGGATGCTTTGGGTTGATCGTTGAACGGCTTCTCGAGTCTGGTTCTTCCTCCAACTTGAACTTCGAGCGAGTTGAAAAGAGTAGTCGACACGCATGCATATGCTATCATAATGCATATCAGAGATTTCAGCGAGTTGGGTTAGGATCATTATTTGACAAAAACAGCGTGTGGGTCGCACACCCTTTTTATGTTTATAGGCAGGGGCGTGCCCCTTGCCTATACACATAAAAAGGGTGTGTGGGTCGCACACCCTTTTTATGTGTATAGGCAGGGGGCACGCCCCTGCCTATACACATAGATCGGCGGACCGCCGACCTATGTATATAGGTAGGGGCACACCCCTTCCTATATACATGATGATGTCATACGTACACCAGAGTGTACGCATGACATAAGCATGCCCCCATCCTTCGCCAATTGGCCCTCCCCCCCCCTCCTGAAATCCCTCCCCAACCACCATCTCACCAACCCCTCCAGCAGACCGACTGCCCCAACCCACCTACCAGCCGGCCGCCGCACGACCCAGCCCAGCCCACCCTTCCCGATCAACCAACCCAAGCTGCCGGAACAACCCAGCCGCCCGACAACCTCAAGCCAGCCGCCCGACAACCTCAAGCCAGCCGCCAGGACATCGACAAGTAAGTCGATGTCCCCCCGTCTCCCCCTTTTCCCCGTTCCCCCCAATCCCCCGCGCCCCCCGTCCCCCCTGCCCCTCACCCAAAACCCCGCCCGCTCCTGGGCCAGCTGGGCCTGGCCCAGAGGGGCCAGATGGGCCTGGGCCAAAGGGGCAGGGCCTGGCCAAAAGGAGCCAGATGGGGCCGCCGGAACAAACCCAGCCGCCCGACAACCTCAAGCCAGCCACCCGACAACCTCAAGCCAGCCGCCAGGACATCAACAAGTAAGTCAATGTCCCCCCGTTCCCCCCAATCCCCCGCGCCCCCCGTCCCCCCTGCCCCTCACCCAAAACCCCCGCCCGCTCCTGGGCCAGCTGGGCCTGGCCCAGAGGGGCCAGATGGGCCTGGGCCATAGGGGCCGGGCCTGGCCAAAAGGAGCCAGATGGGCCACCTGGGCCTGGCCAAAAGGGGCCAACTAGAACCAGTGGCCCCTATGGACACATTCAAGGTGTGAATGTGCCACTAGGCCCCCTCCCAAGCCCCCCATTGCACCCAAGGCCCCGGAAAAATGTGCAAGGGACACATCTTGGCCTAAAGGGCCCCGGGAAATGCCCACAGATGCATATCAGGCCCCAAGTCCCCCGTCTAAGCCCCCTACACACCCAAAGTGCCCCCCCAAACCCCCCGCAAGGGCTGATATTCCCCTTTCTTGTATTCCCACTGCAAAGGGTACTTAATCCCAGGAGCAGCAGCTGACATCTGTTTTACTTTGCAATCCAACCAACAGCAACACCGTTTTCTCCTCCTCCATCAAACTTTGTACGTATTTCCACGCAACAACAATGTCTGGTAGTCATGAACAATCACGTAAGTTCTGTTTCCTCATAAGATGTATGACAATAAACCTCCTGCTTACCACTTTCCACCCCAAAACACTGCAAATCAGGTTTGGACTTCTGGCAAAAATGCACTGAGCTTGCTCAGCATCCCGCATGCAGTCCCAAGGAATACAAATATCTGGAAGTTCTCGCCAACAAAATAAAAGCCGAATACAAGCAGTCAGACAATGAGGGTCATGAGTCCTCAACTCGCCCAGCTCCAACAAACATGTTTGACCCCCCAGCTAGCCAAACCATCCTACATTCCACTCCTAACGTCAACCAACCACCTCCTAACCTCAACCGATTCATTCCTTGGTTTCCTGATCTTCCCAAAGACCTCCCACCACCTCAAACAACCGCTCCACAACTGTCAGATTTTCTCTCAGAAACAATGCGGCACCAACACTTCATCGCACACCAGAACCCACTCGAATTAACAACATACCAGCTCAATGGGACAACGAACCCGCTCCATTTGACAACGGCTTGCCCAACGTTATGAACCCGGAATATGGCCCCATCCACCCAATAAGATCACCCAGGCGCAACAGCACAGGCAAAATCACCTTTCTCACCACCTCTAATGAGGCTTACCTTGATGCTATAACTACCGCCATGGAATCCCAAAACGCCAAAAGAGCTTTGAATAACTTATCTCAAAACCGTGATGACAATATAAACAACCCAGATGCCAAGGGGGAAACCGACCCTGAAGAATTGGGAATCAAACCTCCAGCCTCACAAGTCTCTTTGCCGTACAACCATTGTGCAGCCCCACACCCACATTCCACTATCGTTGAAAGTCACCCACGCCGGGCTCGCTACCGCTATCCAACTGCAATATTTGTTGATCCTACATCCAATGATCCTACATCCAAAAAATCCCGGCATCACACCCCAAGTCCAGAAAATCCTCCCTCATGTGGTGGAAGCCCAGTCCCTCAACAGGGCTCCTCTACCTCTCATCAACAGATTGTGCGTATCAACCCAAGGGAAACCGGCCCAAAATTCCCAAGCCACCTATTCACTCCTCACCCAACTGTCATAACGGCCGAACACTTGAAAGGCATGAAGATCCCCCGCACCGCAACCACTAGTGCAGTGGACAGTTCCAGTTCAATGCCCAGCTCTAGTTCAAACCCCAGCAAGAGGTAAACAGGCCCTCCTCGCCCTGCAAGGTCCACACGGGATGCATGTGAGTCATCCCCCTCTCCTTAAACACTTCTTGAACTCATGTCTGTCTGTCTGTTGCAGCTGTGGAACTATTTTTACCAGGCCCACTGCTTCCAAGATCAGTGGTAGAAAACTTGAACAACGATTTGGCGTGTGGCATTGCATGGTCCTTCACATCAGCTGAGAAGATGATAAAGAACATCGCCTATGTCCTCAATCACCTCCCCCATATGCTCTCTTGTCATGGCCCAATGGACCACAATTTCAAGGAAAGAGTGTGGCGGGACATTACAATAACTCTGGCTGCTTGCAAATCAGGTAATTCTCCTAGTTACTATCTATTTAATTGAAAATGACACTGACCAATTTTTGTGGTGCGGTTAAGAAAAAATCCTCCACCCTGCTACTTCAATGTCTCTGATCACTCATGACATGATCAACATGGATCAGATTGAAGTTGTCCGGGCCAACAAAAGCAAGACGATAACCAACCAAACTCAGGTACACACACTGGCTACAAACATGGCATCATTCATCTCTCCTCCTGACACGGCATACCTCCGACTCAAATCTGCTTTACATAAATGCTGGGCTTTTCGTCATCTCGAACAGCAGGGCGCCCAATGGGAACCCCTTCCACTAGATACAACAAAGGTCCACTCTGCTCACTGGGGCTTCCAACAAACCTACAAGAACCTGGGGACATTCGATGCCAATTCACCAAACCTCGGCGGCCTCATGCTGGTGTCACAACACCTTGTGGGGGCAATGTCAGCTCTGGCGTATATCTGCAGCATATCCAACTTGACCCGGCCACTTCCCAAAGCATACAAGGACTGATGAGTTCTCCACAAGGAATACACCCTCTCAGATTCATATGCTAGCTGGTCTGCTTGTTTTTGGTCCAACATCGGTGGGGTGTGCCAAATGTGTTCCAAGTATCAATCACATAGAGTAACAGTTTACTATTGAGAAGGAGACATATTTCTAGATGTATTATTGCATAATTAGGTTCTACAGGTAATTAACCCCTAGTCACTCACTGAACCACTAGGCTAAGCTCCCCTTGTTTAAAAGATATCTGGATTAAACTGTTATTTCAGACTTTAGGAATATATTGATAGTACATAGTATAGAATTAGATTCAAGTGCATAGTTGTAAGTATATTTAAAATGGATACCACCACCACATGGATACCACCACCACATGGATACCACAACCACCACATGGATACCCTTACCACCACCTCATATGAGCACCATCTATGGCAGTTGCACCAGCAGAAATCCCTCACGTTTTACTATAAAAGGAGGAGTGTTTCTCTCCTCAGTTTCAGCATGCCAGAGGAGGAATCCTAAGCAGAACACACATCTCATTAGAGTTTTTCATCACAAATCCAAGTAAATCCCACAGTGTGATCTCAATCAAGTGACCCATCAACATCTTCTTTATACCTCAGAGGATATATAATAGTCCAGTAACTAGCATCACATTTGTGCTCTTTAACAAGTAAAATTGACTTTACCCATTGTGCTCTTAACTGAAGGTTAAGGAAGGGGCAAATACACTTTGAATAGTTCACATATAACATCAGTTCCGTCAAGAATTATTTTTACTAGTTATTCTACACCTCAATTATAATATATATAAAAACACATAAAAGATATATACTTAAGACTTATTTCCATCATCTGACTCAATCCTGTTGTAAACCACCCCGGCTCTATGGGCCCATACAAATTCCACCAAACCATTTCCACGAATTCAAGTTTGATCTAGGTCTGATAGAGACTGCTACACATAAGTTTTCTCTATCATTAGTTTGCCACAAACAAATAAAATAAATAAGTTTGTTGTGATAGCTCTTGTGTAGTATCATAGAGGGGCAGGTCTTTCAAACCACCCGTAGCAGTTGTAATATCTTCTTACATATTTTGAAATATTATTACTGGTATGTCCCCCTCGCAGAACTGCCACCCGTTGTGGAACTACTCAAGGGACAGAATAGAGCTTGGAAGGGATATGTATAACTACACTAGTACTAATGTAGGTTATGACCAAAGGTGCTGATATAAGAGCTGCCTTCCTGACTAATGCTAAGGGGATGAGTGTACACTAAGAATAAATAAAAGGTGTGGCTAATTTATATCTACTCTTAGAAGACTAATACTAATGTGCTTGTTTACCACACACACCAGGTGAGAGGAATGGATGAAGGGGGGATGAGTTGTGTAAAGTATATATATAAAGTATAATTGTGGGGCAAGGGTTGGTAGCTATGGAGTCAAAGTGGGTCAAGCAAGAGAGGGGCAGTCTTCTTATATTGAGTTTAAGCTGGTATGTATATTTATATATTCCTAAGGGTGATGGTAACTCTACTAAATATGTATACTAATTTATGGGTCTGTAATGTTGGTATATGTTGGGGTAATTTAGTAAGTCTGGGGGTCCAGTAGGGAACAAGAGGGAGGAACAGGTGTCCTTATATATCTAGAAAAGAGAGACCCTAAAGCTGGAGGGAGGAACAACTAGGCTATGACATGTAGCTGGTGGGAAAAAGGAAGAACAGGACAGATGAGTAGTGAGAAAGTGACGTGTATGAAATAATCATGACAGTGACAGATGAGTAGTGGAAGGTAGAATTTATGTACAGTAGATATGATGTAAGATGTTACTGAATAAAGCCTAGTCATGTGCAGTGTATGTTATGTAGTGTCTATGTAGTGTCTATGTAGTTTATATATATGTAGTATGTATCTTGGTTGTGTAGTATATCTACTTATAATATGTACTTATTGTATGCTATAACTTGCTTTACACTGTAACTTGCTGGATTATTCTTGGTTTGCCTGTAACTCTTGAACCAATGAGGAATTTGAAGGTGGTTGTAGTGAGTGACTAGGGTTAAAATGGGGTGTAGAATCTGATTATGAATAATAATGTGAATATGTGTAAGGTTTGGGATTTATAGGTATATATATGTAAGTATTTGGGGTTTATAAGTGATAAATAATTTATTAAAGTATGGTAATGAAGTGGAATGGATCACCACACCGTCCCAAAAGGAGTTCTCACATCGGTCTTCACATTCAACAGACAGACTGCCAGCAATGCCAATGCTTCAGCCTTGCTAGAATTTGGGGCCAAAGTCCTTAAACAAAAGGTGGATGGTGTATTACTCTCCCAATGCCCCACCAAACTTTAGACAATCTTCGTATATATTTTCTGGACTTCTTGTGTGCTATGGGCTTTGACAAGATTGGTGATAATGGACTCCCCCAAGTGGATTGGGAAAGAACCTACAAAGAATTTCACCACTACTTTGCTACTCACACCTACTCCACATTTTTTCTCAAGATATAGAAATAGCTTTGTCCAACTATCACTTCTCACTTCTGACTTGTATGGTATTTAACTCTTATCCTGTGTCTCCAGCTCTACATGTTGCATGTTCTATTGATCACTTCCATCCAAATGATACATTATTTTCCTTTTGGTTTATCTTTTTCCTACATTATAGGTGTCAGTCTTGGTGTGCAACTAAAACTTATTATACATATGATATGATACTAACAACTGAAATTGTATTAATGATCAATTAAAAGTATGATTACCTTACTTGATGCTTATATACTCATATACATATAAGCATCAAGTGCCATTAACTTCTTTACATATGTTACATATGTAATGAAGAGTACTGGGGACTACATAATTAATTATATTAGATATTATTATTATTTGCTCATTATAAATACAAATCAGCCACTAGTATAATCTATAACAACCATTACTAATGTACTACAGACTGTAAGTCAACATAAAGAAATAATAAACTAATAAAATCAATAGGTGACGTGTATTCAAAGCAGGGGCTGCTGAAGTGTCACCAGAAACCAAAAATGCCAAAATTGTGGTCCAAAGATTCCACAAGTTGGCCAATAAGACCTACAGGGTCCCCAAAGAAACTCAAGACGATTTAAGGAGATCTTCACACCGCCCAAAAGGCTCCTCAAGCTTTTTTATACCCAACCCACGTATTATTAGATATACATCCTTATGAAACAGTCTGGTAAGCTTCTTAGTAGTTATTCTTTAGC